>CM026205.1:29116012-29248512 GCA_014839995.1 Xenentodon cancila
AAAATGGAGCTGTTAAAAAAGCAGTTAAATGAAAAGACACAACAAGTCATGGAAAAAGTGCAAAATCATTTGCTGAAGGCGACCGAGGCCTCCAAGTCTGATGGGTCTGACCAAAGACGGGCAGATAAGTTTGTGTAAAACCAAGAATATCCTCTGTACACTAAACTGTGCCTGTTGATGTAAAAGGTAACGTGTTAAAATAAGTAAATAAATGAAAATAAAACTTCACGTGGTAACAAAGCTTCATTTGAACTCTTTAATTTCTGTCCATCTATTATCTGTAGCTGCTTATTCCTACTTAGAGTCAGGCAGGTGCACTTAAATTAAAGAATGAAAAATATAAATGGTGTCAATTTGTTTTCAGAAAAATGAGGAATCAATTTATATACTTCATAATTTCAGACAACTCTGGTCAAACATCTTCCTTATTCACTGGTGTTATTGGTGAAAACAGATGCTGCCAATAGGCTGCTATCAAAGGCTGATGTAGGACACTAATGAATAAATAAATACTATAATAATTCAATTCAATTCAATTCAATTTATACAGCGTCTATTACAACACATGTTGTCTCCAGGATCTGTCCAGAGACCAGAACACGACCCCGATCAATTATTACATAAACAACGGCAGGTAAAAACTCCCCTTTAGGAGGGAAGAAACCTGGACCAGGACCTGGATCATGAGGGGGGACCCTCCTGCTCCTTTCTTTCTTTCTTTCTTTCTTTCTTTCTTTCTTTCTTTCTTTCTTTCTTTCTTTCTTTCTTTCTTTCTTTCTTTCTTTCTTTCTTTCTTTCTTTCTTTCTTTCTTTCTTTCTCCAGAGATCAATAAAACATTGTGACACTGTCATGAGGGCTGGTGAAGGGAACACATTTGCACACATTAAAAAAAAAACCTCTGTTGCAGATTAAAATGCATATATATAACTCTTGGGTTCTACCAAACTTGGCATTAACCATTAACATATGTGCAAACAAGGGGTAAAAGTAAAAAAAGTCTACGTTATTCTGTGGTGTTCAAATTACTGTGACAACCGAGACTCTTTGTCATTTCTGCATCGAGACTCCTGATGTTTGTTTGACTGCACTTGCATGCAACTGCTGAAATGAAATCTACTAAACTTTGGATCTTCGCTCACGTCTTTATTCATGATAATCTAATGAACTCAGTCTGGATAGTCACCCAGTGGTTAAAACATATTAGACAGACGTGTTTATAGGTTTTTTCCACAACAGACTGAAACAGTTGACTTTCTTCAAAATTTCACTGATGTTGTTTTTGTTAACATATGAAGTTCTTGTGGCAATGATGAACTGAAACAAAGTTAGTAATATATAAATAAAAAGTAAAAGTGAGCTCAGCGAAGTGATTGCTGCTTGAGGTGGTTCAACGTGTGGGTCATGGGGTTGCGTCATCTGAAGTCGTCTGTACATCACTTTAAGAGCTGGTGTGTTTTTTTATAAGTAAAACCTTAGAATTACAGAGGATCCACCTTGTTTTTTACACGACTGCAGTTGCTTCATCAATGTTAGTCCCAGTTTCCCAAATAGCTGACAAATCAAATGGGAACAGGAGTAAAGGAAAAGGTTGTCCAACAGTCTGCTGAGCAGACATTCAAAAAGGGGTCGCATTTCCCCAAGTGATACGAGATCGCAGCCACAACAGATGTGAACTCACGTAAACATCAGCCAGCATTGAAGGAACATGACATAACGAGACAATAAGATTCCACTTGTCAGAACCGGTTCCTCACAGTGCATATACTCAGACACAACAGTACGTCTGAACATATATTGTTGTGTTGGACCAAGAGAGGAAACATTTACCGACTCCCTCTTAGGCCGTTGGGGCGGGTGACTTTAGTTGTCAAAGTCGATCAAAGTCGATCACTTTCAGCCTTCAGCCAAAGAACAGTGAGTGATTCATTTCAACGGTTCCCAGCAGCACCAGTAACAACTGTGCTCTGGGACATTTGTAGACGTCTTTATGGCTAAATGATGACTGACAGGAATGAAACATAATTGCTGTTGATGTCACATTAGACACCAGAAGCTGTTTGCTCTGTATCACCAGTAGAATATGGTGCAGTCTGGATTCACTGTAAAGCAATAAGGAATATCACAATAAAATGTCATGCAGGAGTCCACGGAACAATGCACTGATGTACTGATATCAGACTTAAAGGCAGGGCACAAGCTTTACGTGTGCTCCAGTCACTCAGATGGCGACAACGTCATTCATCAACAGACATTTCAGATGGACACTGTGAACAGATGTTGTGTAAAAGGTCCAAGATCAGCAGTCCCTGTGATGGTCGGTGGTCTCGTAAGAATCAGTGGAAAAGGTCATCTTCACATCCCCGGTGGCAGCATTACACCGACATTTCAGAGCAGCGCATGCTGCCATCAAGATCCCGTCATCTCCAGGGATGCTGGTGCAGTCTCTGACCGCTCAAAACCACCCACTGCAGACCGTGCAAAGACGTGACTGAGGAGGAAAAGGCTGCTGGACAGGTCTGGACTGGTCTGGACTGGTCTGGACCGTTCTGACCCGTTTGCAGTCAAAACCGCATAGAGAATGAGGGTGGGATGAAATAACCACTGAGCACCTCAACGCCAGTTAATCACCAGCAGCGCCAGAAGCCGTCATCAGCAGAAGTTCCTCCAGAGGCAGGTTTCCATCACTGAGCTCCTGACGGATTCAGAAAATTATTGGTTCCCCGGACTGTTAGACCCGTTACTAGTTTATCAGTTTGAGTGGGAGTGGGGGGCCGGGGAAGTGCTTGTTGTTCCTTTGGATACATGCAACTGAGGGTTGGCACGTTTGAACATTTTTATGCTTCGCTCACTTCTTCATTTTGTGGTTAATTTTTTATGTCAGTATTATTCTACTGTTTTGGGTCTTTTTTCACGTCTTTTATTCCAGATGCAGGTATGTTTATGGACCTGAGCAGCAGTTGTGAGAAGTAACGGCAACGATTAATTCACATATGCATGGATATATGTGTGTGTATGTGTGTGTGTGTGTGTGTGTATGTATGTGTGTGTGTGTGTGTATGTATGTATGTATGTATGTATGTGTGTGTGTGTATGTGTGTGTGTGTATGTATGTGTGTATGTATGTGTGTGTGTGTGTGTGTATTATTTATTTATCTATTTTGTTGCCTTCTCTGACTACAATGTATATGAATAGGTATTAGTTAACTGTATATATGTCTCCTTATATCCGATATATTAATACTTTGATGAATATTATTATATAGATAACCTTTTAAAAACTTCCCCCACAGCCTCAAACACTCAGATATGCAATTGTCAATAGAAAGCTCCTCCCCCTTTTCTCTGTCCCCTTTTTTTTATAACACCTTATTGTCCTGTGTCCACCTTTACTTTTTAAACACATTATAAACCTTTTTTTTTTTTCCTTTTTAACACACATAACACAGACACCAGACTGCACCACCACTGTCTCGTCTTTCTCTCTCTTTCTAGTCTTTTCACTTTTCACATTCCACACCCGGTGATTTTAGCCATCCGTGGCAGAATATTTATACCCCCCCCCCTTTTTCTAACTCTTTCTTTCTTTCCTTCCTTCCTTCTTTCTCCAGGGATCAATAAAAAATAGTTAGACTGTTATGAGGGCTGGTGAAGGGAAAACACTTGCACACACCTACGCACAGATAAAAAAAAACAAAAAAAAAAACCCTTGGTTGCAAGATTAAATGCATATATACAACTCTTGGGTTCTACCAACTTGGTATCAACCATTAATATATGTGCAAACAAGGGGGAAAAAAAAGAAGAAAAGATGAATTCACATATTCAGGGAAATTGCTGAGGAAGAACATGGGAAACATGGGGGACGTGGGTTTGGGGGGAAAAAAGTCAAATGTAAAACTCGCAGCATTTTTTAAATTTATTGTTGTATTTGTGGCTCTGGTTTCTGGCTCTGGCTGGAGGAATAAGACCGAGCTCAGCGTCGTGACGGGAATAATCACCCAATCTGAAAGTCTCGGCTCGGTTTATGTGCCTCTCCATGTCTGGGATGTGACTTTCTGACCTCAAGAGTCACTTGAGGCAAAGGGGTGTTGTCGTGATGCAGCGAGAAGATGATATGAGAAGATTTTAAATCTCTGTTGAGCATGTGCTCATCTTAATTATCAACAATCTTAGAGGCGGCGCCCTGGTACTAAATATATAAATTTGTACAGTTTGAGTGAGCAATAGATTAAATACTTCTTTAAAAGGAACAAAAGATCTGCCTGCAAAGTACGTATCACTGAAGCGATGCAGCACATCCCAGTTTGATGTCACGTTTCAGGTTTTTATTAGAAAAAACTGCAACAATTATGACCGTTCAATTTTCACAGCAGTAATGCGTCGCTCCAAAATATACCATCTCCAGGCTGCCTCTTCTGCAGAGCTCACTCCCGGGCAGGCGCCAGCGACGGCTCCTCACCGAGCGCCAACGTTCCCAGAACCGTCCGTCTGCAGGGTGAACACGCGCCTCGTCCCCCACCCAGTCGCTGACCACTCGAGGAGCAGAACCAGAGGCTTCTCGCATCTTTATGCAGCCGGAGGGAAAATAAACTCCAGCTCATCTTCATCTCCACGGAGACGTCGGTATCTTTTATAACCCCTCCCACAATCATATTCCTCCTCATTTATTACCGCTGATGGGTAAACGTGAACAGGTATGACCAAGTCCTTCATTATTGCTGCAGATTCATCTTTCAGGATTTCAAAAATGCTTGATTAAATAAAAGCCTCATTACACATAATGAACCGCTGACCACCTGATGCGTGAAGCCCCACAGATAACCGAGCTGGTCCAGGGACGCCAGGAGGACGCGAGACCTTGGAGAACTGATGTCCAGCTCTGCACGTGGACACCAGCAACCACGAGCTGACCTGCCTCACCACATCAACCTTTCACGATGTCAGACCACAAAAGAAAAAAAGAAAGACTACTTTGCATGTAAATTAACAGCTTTGTAAAAATAAACAGAACATTGTGAACACAGTTAAATTACAGACAGATATTGTGGGACGTGGAGCGTACGCTGACATTTATCTTTTCTAGAGTTTCTTACTGCCAAAACACAGTAGAATAATAATGTACTATAGTAAGAATGACTCAGGACTGCCACCCTCCCCGCCCAGTCCACCACCCCATCACAAAAGTCCTTTGTTGCCACGGTAACCTCACGACAACCCAGAGCAGCAGTTTACTGCTGACCCTCCTTCTTCTCCCCGTCTGCTGAGCTGGAGCCGCTGCCGCTGCCGTCCCGCTCTGCCGCCATCTGCAGGAACACAGAAGTCACATCAGGCACAGTTTCAGACCGACGCCGTTGGACGCCTGGCGTGGTTAACATCACCAGGACGGTATCTGAGACGGACATGACCCGTCCCTGTGGGAGTGTCCTGATCGTGTCAACCGCAAACATGCATCTTACCTTCTTGTAGGCCATTTCGAAGAGTTTAAGTGACGCCTGCTGCAGGTTGTTGGCCGCCTGTTTGATGTTCTCGCCCGTCTCCGAATCCTTATTGGCCAAAAGATCCTTGACCTTGGAGATCTCCTCCTTCAGCTTGGTGCACTGTGGTCAAAGAGGGAACAGTGAACAAATCAGCCTCACGTTTAGAGAGCTCTGAGGATCCAGTTTGTGAGCGTTGAAAACCTTGAACTCATGCTGAATGAAGTCCATCTATCATCAACTTTGTTAAACGCCAAAAAACAAGCGGCAGGAAGCTGGCGGTCAAGTGAAAGCCTGCAGCTGTACCTCATCAGCAGGAAGCTGGTCCTTGAACTCCTCCATCTTGGACTCCGTGTCATGAACGATGCCCTCGGCCATGTTGACGGCCTCCACGCGTTCCTTCAGGAACAAACACAGGTAAACGGCTACTGAGGCGGCTGAACGTGTCCGTTCGTAGCTGCTGCCACTCCACGACAGCAGGTTTGTGATTCTGGTGTCAAGTTTACAGACTTCAGCCCTACCTTCCTCCTCCGGTCCTCTTCAGCGTACTTCTCTGCGTTCTTGACCATGTTCTCGATGTCATCTTTACTGAGACCTCCTGATGACTGGATCACAACTGAGGAAATGGAGTGACGTGCGTTTACTCCTCAGACACGAGTAACAACTAAACCAGGACATATAAAAGACAGTTGAGACGGTGGCGACACTCACTCTGCTGCTCGCGGCCTGTGCCCTTGTCCTTGGCCGACACGTGGACGATGCCGTTGGCGTCGATGTCAAAGGTGACTTCGATCTGAGGAACTCCACGAGGAGCGGGAGGGATTCCCACCAGAGTGAACTGACCCAGCACCTTGTTGTCTGCCGCCATCTCTCTCTCACCCTGACACACCTTAATCTCCACCTGAGTCTGTCCGTCGGCTGCGGTGGAGAACACCTGGACGGGGTGGAAGCAGAGAACTGTGGGTCCTGTTCTGCACACAGAAGAACTTTGTAGCACCTCGGAGTACTGATGCACGTACCTGGCTCTTCTTGGTGGGAATGGTGGTGTTCCTGTTGATGAGTTTGGTGAAGACCCCTCCCAGAGTCTCGATACCCAACGACAGAGGAGTCACGTCCAGGAGGAGCACGTCTGTGACGTCACCTGCCAGAACGCCACCCTGGATGGCTGCGCCCATGGCAACGGCCTCATCAGGGTTAACAGACTTGCTAGGAGCACGTCCAAATAGGTCCTGGACTGTCTGCTGAACCTGCAGAGACGAAGGGAGATGTTCACACAGAAGTCGGTACTGAACTTGAGTCACGGACGTGTCTGTCAGCGTGTACAAGAACACCACTGCGATCAAGAAACACAGTAGTGTTCACAGCACTCTGCAACACCCACGAATGGGGAAAAGGTTTGTGTATAAGGAGACTCGTGTACGTGGTTTAACGCTGGCAGACACACGGCACTGTTACCTTCAATCCTGGAGGAGACACCGGACACACCGGAAATGTGCCGGCAGCTGAACTACATCCGTTAAATGTAAAACTATGAAAGTAACTGAAAAACACAAAACATAACTGCCTAAACATAAGTCATCGAGTTTACAGGACGTCTGCCTGATGCTGCAGAAACAATCATTTCCACGTTGTGATGCCACTAGTTGACCAGTAGATGTCACCATTCCCAGAAACTGGAACATGTTTGAGCCTCAATGAAAACAGGCTCACTCTTCCCCGTGAATGTTTGGACACATCTCATTCAAAATGAAGGTGTAGATGTGTCCAGACACTACACCAAACAGCATCCATGTTTACAGTGTAGATGGCAATAACCGACCCAAAAAGGCAAACCAGGCTCTACGGTTCTCAACCGGGAGTGCATTGGAGAGAGAAACTGGGATCTAGTGTGGTGCGTCCGGGTACCTTGGGCATGCGGGTCATGCCTCCCACCAGCAGCACCTCCCCGATGTCGCCTTTGGTCACCTCGGCGTCCTGCATGGCCTTCTGACAGGGGGCCACGGTGCGACGGATCAGGTCGGACACGATGTTCTCGAACTGAGCGCGGGTCAGCTTCATGTTGAGATGTTTGGGACCAGATGCATCCATGGTCAGGTAGGGAAGGTTGATGTCCGTCTGGAAGAAAGACAGACAATAAATGCAGTTGTCTTTTATTGTATGGTTACACGGCACCGTGAGATCTTTCAACCATCTTCAGCTGTGGACAGATCCGTGTAACTGGTACCACCGGATGACGTTTGCTACAACCTCACCGGAGTCAAAGACACAGCATGTCTCGTGACATGTCAGAGGACTTGACTGCATCTTATTTAAACAGCCATTAAACTCGTCTTTCACCAGGACCACCGTCACGCGTTTCTGAGATGAAGTTTGTCCTCACAAGCAGCCGGTAGCACCGTTAAGACAATCAGTAAAATGTCCTCTTCTCGTGGAGACTAACTTGTAAAGGATCAGTTTAACCCTGTTCTGGGGCTGTCCTAGGATCAGCATCAGTGCACGGTGACTGGGCCAAGTCCTGCAGCAGCTCAGCTGCAACAGAAGCTGCTGGGTGAAGCTCAACACAGGAGCTTCGTCCATCTACAACACTGAAGCAGCTGACAGAGCTGGACTCCAGAAAGAGGACGACGTCTGGACGGAGACAAATCGCGTTTTATTTTGTTTGTGCAACTGCACAACACCCGTCTTCATTCGTACCTGCAGTGAAGAGGACAGCTCACACTTGGCCTTCTCAGCCGCCTCTCGGACTCTCTGAAGAGCCATGTTGTCCTTCAGCAGGTCCACGCCAGTCTGAAAGACAAAAACAGTGTAAAGTTAAACCACGAAAACAGGGACTGAAAAGAGCCCGAGGATGCTGATGGGGAGACTGCACACCTCTCTCTTGAACTCCTTCACTATGTGTTTAAGGAGGTGCTGGTCAAAGTCTTCTCCTCCCAGGAATGTGTCACCATTGGTGGACTTTACCTCGAAAACCCCCTTCTGGATCTCCAAGACTGAGATATCAAACGTACCTCCACCCAGATCGTACACAGCAATACTGGAAACAGAAAAGCCGCTCAGTCTACTACACCAGGACTGAACATTCAACCAGCACTTCCATAAATGGGACTGTTCATTATCCATCTTCCAGATGAACCCGTTGCGACATCAAACACTGGTGGTGGCAACGACTTCTTCTACTCACATCTTGTCCTGGGTTTTGTCGAGGCCGTAGGCCAAAGCAGCAGCTGTCGGCTCATTGATCACACGGAGGACGTTCAGACCGGCGATCTGACCGGCATCTTTGGTGGCCTGAACACCAAAAACACAGATTAACAGCGCTGATGGGTTTTAAGCCGACAGCCATCAGGTGCTACATCGCCACAGCTGGAAATTCATTCAAACCTGAAACTTGTGGCCACAAGCGATGGCTTCTCATGTCAACAAGTCAGGCTCGAGTTAACCCTCCAAAAATAACAACAAGGTCCATTTTACTTCTGAAAGTGTGAATGTACAATGGCTGACAAAAGGATCAACATTTCTCACAACAAAAGAATTAAAAATCATAACTTTAGACATTAAATGCTTTGTGCATGTTCAAACTATTATTTTAACTTTTTCAAATGCAATATGGTCTTTTGTAAGGCAAGTTTATTTGTAGCACATTTCAGCAACAAGGCAATTCAAGGTGCTTTACATTATAAAAACATGAAAAGTAAAGAAAAAAAAAAAAAGATTATGAGCTATGGGCAACATGAGCATGCCTGTGGAAGTTTGTTCCAGATCTGTGGAGCATAAAAGCTCAATGCTGCTTCTGATTTTTATTCAACTGAACAAAATGACGGCACATCCACTCATTGATTTGTTCTATGCATATCCTCAACACTTGTATGGGCTCATTGTCACCTGGTGACATTGTAATGTAACGTTGTGCATCATCTGTGTAGTTATGGTAACTTTATCCTCTGAGCTAGCAGAAGCATGTAGATGTTAAATAGGAGGGGTCCTAGGATAGAACCTTGGGGAACTCCACATGTAATTTTTGTTGATTATCATTTAAAGTTGCCCATTGACACCACGAAGTCCCTGTCCTTTAAGTAAGACCCAAACCAATCAAGTACTGTACCAGAAAGTCCAACCCAAGTCTCCAATCGTTCTAATACTATACCATGGTCAACAGTGCCAAATGTTGAGCTGAGCTCCAATAATACCAGGACTGTGGTTCTTCCACAGACTGTATTTATATGGATGTGATTGAACACCCTGACCAGGGCAGTCTCAGTGCGGTGGTGAGCACGAAATCATCAAAGCAGTTGGTGAGAGTTAAGAAGGTATTAAACTATCAAAACACCGCTTTTTCAATAACCTTACTGATGAAGAGATTGGTTTTGATTGGACGGTTCACCTCTGCAGGTAAATGAGGAGCAGCTGCCTTTCAGTCCACATTAGTGAAACAGAGCAGAGTTTTATCAATCCCTAACGAGAACCTGCAGCTGCACTTTGAATCGCAATAAAGAGTCTGGTTTCAAGTTTCCATTTGTGCTGAATTTTGGATTTAAACCAAAAAAAAATAAAAATAAAAAATAAGATTTAGTGCACATGCCAAATCATTCAAAATGTTTACAACCACTGCAGCACTAATGTTCCCCAGCAAGGCAATTTAACAGTTTAAAAGAGTTAAACAGGCAGTTAATGAGCAATTTAAAAACTATAATTGAAGAAAACCCTACAGGAAAGCAACAATTAGCTTAAGCCAACGATTTCCTTTCAAATGTGAGAATATTACTATTCTCCTTCTCATTTACCCCATTTGTTACACTTTTAAAAGGACAGATTTTTAAAACAAATTTAAAAATATAATAATAAAGGGACTTTTCCCAACAGCTTGTGTCCAGGCCTGAGGCCCCCACGCTGACACCTCGTCCTCACGTGCAGAGTAAATATTTTAATCGGCGTTCTCCAGCGTGTGTTGGCGTGGGTACCTGTCTCTGAGAGTCATTGAAGTAGGCCGGTACAGTGATCACAGCGTTCTTCGCCGTCGTTCCCAGATAACTTTCTACAAAACACAGCAAACATTTTCAAAGCCAGCTCCCACGCTCACATCAGTGCATTTGGTGTAAAAGCCAGCAGACCTGCCGTCTCCTTCATCTTCATGAGGACGAAGGCTCCAGCCTGGCTGGGAGAGTACACTTTCCCATGAGCCTCGACCCAGGCGTCACCATTAGACGCACGCACAATCTTGTAGGGGACATTCTTCCTGTTATTGCAAAGATACAGGAGGGAAAAAAGATTTAAAAAATAAATCGTAAGTTCCTAAGCTAAAATTGATGTTTGAATCCTAATAAATCCTGAATTATTTTAACCCCTTAAAACCTTAAAGGTGCTGTAAGATGTCATTTATAGTTTTACTCATCCAGGGCCTGCACGTGGGTTCAGGGGCTTAAATAAGAGGTATACAAGCACTTACAAGTCCTTTTGGACCTCTGGGTCGTCATAGCGACGTCCTATCAGCCTCTTCGTGGCGTACAGGGTGTTCTGAGGGTTGGTGACCGCCTGGCGTTTAGCGGGCATGCCCACCAGACGCTCGCCATCTGCCGTGAAGGCCACAACTGAAGGAGTCGTCCTGGCTCCTTCTGCATTTTCCAGCACCTGGAAAAAAAAAACAAAAAAAACTTTAGGTTAATTAATGAAAACTCCGTGTGGAGGATCTAAAAATGACACACAATGTTTGAACCTGCTGGTGTCAGTTTTCAAAGATCTATTTTCTGTTCTCTTGTGTGAGGGAACATCTTCCAGGAAACTAGATTACTGACGTGACCACAAACTAAACATTAAGCATTTTAGAATTAACTCAGAACAGACACACCACCGAACTGCTGCACATCTGCAGGAGCATAAGACGACAATCAAATATTTAGTCCACAAAAGAGACTAAAAGGACAAAATTTAGTTAACCCGTCTGCTGTGAAAGACACCGATTCACAGAAAACATTCAGCGATACAATTAACATGAAAACGAATATACAAGTGTTGCACTTAAGTTAATCCAAGTCTGCTGGATCTCTGGAGTTTTGCAGCTATTGTGTTTAGGAGAACGAGGAATGAGTGTTCGTCCAAGTGAAAACTCACTGCTCAGAATGTCTCAGTAAAGAAACAAACACAGAACTGCAACCGTAAAACTGTGATACTTCTGCTGGGAGTCGTCATATTGTCAGATTATCACAGCGGCCGCAGTTCATAAACTACATCTCGATGTACTGAGACCCAGAACAAACATCTGGCGCAAGTTTAGGGTCAGAAGATATTCTGCAATCAATTATATTTGAATGTCCTTATATCAGAATATATATATATATATATATATATATATATATATATATATATATATATATATATATATATATATATATATATATATATATATATATATATATATATATATATATATCAGAATATATATATATATATAGGCCATTAATTGGCTCCTCTGATGGCGTGCAACCATCTCTGAGGAGCGCCCAGCCAGTTCACAGGAAACGACGTCTTCTCAGTCTGTAGAACATAGACGTCGACAGCCGCAGCGGTCACCCTCATCTGTATATGGACACGGCTGCTCGTCCTCACCTTGGCCTGTTTCCCCTCCATGACTGCAACACAGGAGTTGGTGGTCCCCAGGTCAATGCCGATGACGGCGCCTCTGATGGCTTCAGAGCTGAAACACACATTCATTTTTAACAACAGACGCAGCAGCATGTCTCATAGCACTTCAGAATTTGAATGATACTAACGCATAGTCTCTTCTGGACAGGACCCTCAGAACATCTGGCTGGAAGCCACTCCAGCATGCCTGCAGGTAAACACAAGAGTTACTGCAATATTTCTTCATTTCTGCAGGAAAAAAAGCGTAAAACAATTTTACTTCCAACAACTTAACATTTTACACTATTTGGGTTTAAAAATCAGGCAGTCGTTGTTGTTGCTTTAATCTTAAACACACTGGTGGCGTTTAGTTTATCAGTTTATAGTCAGAGTTTGCAGAAACACGAAGCTGCTGTTTTTGTGGGATGTGGGAACAGCGGGTGGGAGGCCTCACTGAAGGTCACAAGCCGCTCACACTCAAGTCTCCAAGCGGAGGCTTCTGAACACATTTAAACCGGCAAACGTGTCTCGAAGTTCGACAAACTAACGCACAAACCACACATTTGTGTCAGAAAACGACGTGTGAGGATCCGAGAACCGCCGGCACCGCCGCACGCGCAACCTCAGAGTTATCGATGTTTGATTAGTCATCGGGGCCCCGTCTTCAGAACCCACCCGGGTCCGGCCCCGTCTTCAGAACCCACCCGGGTCCGGCCCCGACTTCAGAACCCACCCGGGTCCGGCCCCGTCTTCAGAACCCAGCCGGGTCCGGCCCCGACTTCAGAACCCAGCCGGGTCCGGCCCCGACTTCAGAACCCAGCCGGGTCCGGCCCCGACTTCAGAACCCACCCGGGTCCGGCCCCGACTTCAGAACCAGATATCTGACGGCTGTCAGGTGACCTCGAGCTAACGCGCTTAGCCTCATCGGCTAAACGTTACAAAACTGATATCAAAGACTCAAACGTGACTTATTCCGGCGGTCGTTTTTAAAGCTGACCTTCTTAATCAGAGACGACACGTCCCCGGAGCGCGTCCTGGTCGGCAGAGTCCTTGAGATGCTTCTAGCGGCGCTCAACATCTTCCGTCGGCGGCTGACGGCCAAACTGGAGCGGAGATACAAACGGTCCAACGGAGCCTCGGACGGACAAACGGCGGGAAAGGCCGCGGGAGATCACTTCTCCGGGTGGTGCGGGCTCTGGCGGCGAGGCTGAGAGCGGCGTGTGCGAGGCTGCGGGGCTGCGAGGCTGAGACCGGGACGTGCGGGACGAACAGGACGATCGACGTCGCAGACGCGAAGTGAAGAAACTGCGGAGCTTCTGGAAACATCCAACACGTGTTACGCCAGGCACCGCCGAAGGACCCCGGCGGAGCGTGGCGCAGTCACTGCCTGAGAGCTTTAACAATTAAAAAAACAGAAATCATCGAGCTGCTCACGAGTTTCGGACATTCATTTAAATAATGGATACACAAACATTTAACTAAACCGCTTCGTATAAAATAAATAGCTTCGCGTAAGATTTTGTTTTATCGGTGATTTGGGCCAGAATAGGACAGACACACGTAGTGGGCATATGAAGGTCATGATGTAACGTCCGTGGTAACGCTGAGCACGAGCGCAGAGGTTTCACGTGGGTTACATCAGATGTTAACGATCACAAAACACACTGAACTACTGGTTACACGAACGTTCATTTAGTCCGTTTATGACCCGGACTGAGCAGTTCCGTCAGTGGGAAACAGGTTGGGATGTGGGGACCTTCTCACCTGGAAACTGGCCCGCTGCCACTGGAGGCTCACATGTTACATCCAGTTACTAAGATACTTTATTCTCCCCCATGGAGGAATTCACTTAGTCTAGCAGCTCTCATATGTAAGTAACACATGTCCACACTCGTCGGAGGTCAATGACCAACCTCCGGGACATCGGGGCAGAATAGAGGCAGCTGCAGGACTGAGAGGGTCAGGAGGTCCTCCGTCCACCTGCTGGTCACACAACGGGCAGTGTGCAATAACTGACAGATTCCCTTATATCTATTTGTATATTTGTTGTTGGGTTACAGACAGACAGATGCTTGAGTTTCTGGATGTTCTTTTTCCCAGAGTACATAAACACCAACAAACGTCTGAAATAGTGATTCCTCTGACCACAGTACATCATCCCAGACACCTCAGATCTCAGGCATATCGGCCTCGTCTGAGGATAACGTTAAGGTGCTTCTTTTAGCTCAGTAAAGTTTAAAGTGGCATTTGTGCATATGGCTCCATATTGTGGTATTTTACAAAGGCTTCCAGACTAGTAATCCCTTGTGCATGTGCTTATATCAGCTGTTGATGAATGATGATTCCTGATGCAGTGTCGTCTGATAGATCTGATAGATAGATCAGGTCCTCCACTGACCTACTTTGACTCCTGCTTGCAAGACAGCAGTTTTAGGTTAGATTTCCTTTATTAGTACCACAATGGGGAAATTTCCATCATTGTAGCAGCAAGTGGAGAAAAAGAAGAGGATACTAAAACATGTTTAATAAAAAATATAAATAAACAATATCAACAGTATTAAAAAGCAGAATGTGCCGTTTTTGCTTTCTTTTTATTGACATCATTGCACATTTTTAAGATAAACCTGATTAAATTTGAGTGTTAGAGAGTGTGTGGTCCAGTGGGAGCCCTGCTGGCTGTGGAGTCTAACAGCTGCAGGAAGGACCTGCAAAAACGTTCTCACTTTGGGTGGAGCAGTCTGTCACTGAAGGAGCTGTCCAGTGCTTTTGGAGTGTCCTGCAGGGAGCGGCATTCTCTCACCATCCTCCTCGCTCCTACCACCTCCACTGGGTCAAGGGGGCATCCCAGGACAGAGCTGGCCTTCTTGACCAGTTCATTTTTCTGTCGATCGCCGAGACGCTGCTCCCCAGCAGACCTCGCCATAAAAGATGGCTGATGCCACCGCCGTGTCGTAGAAGGTCTTCAGGAGCTCCCCCTGCACTCCAAAAGACCTGTCTCCTGAGCAGATGGTCTGCTCTGAGCTTTTCTGTAAAGAGCATTTGTGTTGTGAGTCCAGTCCAGTTTATCGTTCAGGTGAACACCCAGGTGCTTACATATAAGATGTCACCATCTCGATGTCCGTTCCCTGGATATTCACCGGTGTCGGGGAGCAGAGAGGTCAGCTGTGGAAATCCACCACCCATTCTTTCGTTTTCCCTGCGTTGATCTGGAGGCGGTTCTGCTGGCACCAGTCCACGATGTCCTGCGTCAGTTCCCTGTCATCCTCATTAGTGATGAGCCCGACGATAACAGAGTCACCAGAGAACTTCTGCAGGTGACGAGTCGGTGTGTCGTAGGTGAAGTCTGCAGTATAAAGGGTGAAGAGGAAGGGAGCCAGGACCGTTGCCTGCAGGGCCCCTCTACTGCAGACCGCCACGTGGGACGCGTGTCCAACATGGTCTTTTTATCTCATTTTTGTTGTCTCCACAGCACAGGAGCCTGCTGATGGTGATAGTGGTGTGCGTAAATCATTACTTAAATTCTTCAATAAGATGCAGGCTTTTTTCAAACCCCACTACCTACTGCACATGCATCATTAAATGGTGATGTGATTTGTAATAATCTTCCTTCGGCGTCGTGGCCCGTTCCCTGGTGGCAGACCGTCCAAACTTTATACTTGTTATATAGAAATAATGTGGCTCCATTTGTTCCATTTTAACACCTGTCTTGTATAAATTCACACCTGGTGACCTCACCTTTATTATATTTTCTCAATAACAGATAAATGCTATTGATCTTTGCAGCGCTCCACTTCCCCTCTCTTACCTTTCCTCGCTGCTTGTGACTCTTGATTTTGAGTAACTGCACTCTTGTTTTTTAGAGCCGTGTTCAGAGTAAATGAAGAAATCTGACTCCACACGACAACAGGATGTCAGTCAACAAAGAAAAACCTTTTTCACTTACAAGACATGAATCTGAGAGCAGCATGTTTTGAGGCTTGCCTGAAGAGTGCTGAGATGACTTCACCAGACCCTGGTGACCCTATGAAGAAGAAGACACTATACGATATACAGATGGATGGAAGCATACGCAGAAGTAGTCTGATTCAGTGTGAACATGTACATTATTATCAGACACTACAAAGACTGCTCCATTCAGAGGAAAATCAAATTAAAAGACACTATTATTTGTCTGCTTTTGCAATTGTAGTAACAAAAGCTCCACCCCGCCAACAGGCTCTTCGACCGTCCTCCTCTGGGCAGGCGGCTGCAGCACATCCGGACAAAGACCACAAGCTTACAAACAGTGTCTTTCTAGAAGCTGTGACTGCTGGACTCTGGTAGGGCTCTGGGGCCATGTAGCGACCATCCTTTGGAGCTCATTAACTATTATGGGGAGCCAATCAAATCTGTCTATTCTTGTAGAGAGTCTCCGGCAGGCTTAAACACTGGACAAAGCATTAAGTCACGTGATCCATGGGTTTCTGAGGAGCAGCTTTGAAGCCTCTTTGTCTTTGCACTAAGCATGGCCATGTTGTCCGGAGCATGGGAACGCCCACCACATGTCAATCAATGTTTGCTGTGGCTACCATGACATGACACATGCCTTCTTTAGGTCTTTCCAAATCGCCTTTTCACACGACTGCCATTGTTTGGACACTGTTCTTACCTCCCAAGAGGGAACTGTCACAGGATTCAGGGTTGACGTGACGTGACGTGACGTGACGTGACGTGACGTGACGTGACGTGACGTGACGTGATGCTGTTTCATCTCTGTACATCTCACACAGCACGGCGGGAGGATGAAGGCGCTGCAGTAGCAGAAGCAATGTGAATGGGCCTTTTGATGTCAGAAAAAACACATTTGAACTGACACATTCACTCATTTAGGGCATATCACTGCACACTGTGGTTACTAAATAAGTAAATGTGACAATAAAACGGTGAAATCGGGGCAGCAGGGTGCAATCGCTGACGACCTGCAGACAGTACAGTAAACAGTAAACTTTGACTAACTTCTTTTGCCTAAACTCTCTTTCACGTCGGGGGGGGTGGGGGGGGTGGGGGGTGGGGGTGCAACAAACGGTGGGCTGAAAAATCTTATGCAATAAAGTTTAAACCTTTCTACAGTTTAAATTATATCTGTTGAAATGCAAAGTGGGCAGTTGTAACCAATCGAGTGTAACAGCATCCTGGTTGAAGAGTCTAGTATTACCCTACCTCCGTGGCCTGTAGAATAACAAAAAACTACACTAAATACGAGCAAAGTTTAGTTCTTTCATTTTTAAAAGTGATGTGAAAAACACACGCTTTTATGCGAATTGTTATTCGTACAGAGTTCTACTTTACACACATGTACTGTGGTCTGTGAACGTTCCACGGTTATCTCGCGAGACGACGTTTCCCTGCCAGCGCCGGACGTGTCTCCAGACCGGCGGGTTTGCTGATGTTTCTGGAGATAAACGGTTTGTTTATCGATCATATCTGAGCCTTGGCGGAGTAGCAACCGACCCACGTGCTGTGTTTGTCCCCGAGGACGCGACTGCCTTCCAAAGCGGTTATACTGCCTCTTCCTTGTCAGCAGCTGCAGCAGCAGTGAAGACCGAGGATCTAGGATCCAGGATCCAGGACCCAGGACCCAGTCCCGAAGGAGCCGCGGCCGGAAGACAGCGCCTCCCCTCGGCTCCCCGGTCTGTCGGACATGGCGGACAGCGGCTCCGCGGCTGAACTGTCGGGCTCCCTGACCAACTCGACTCTCCCCCCGCCGAGGACCCGCATCTTCAAAATCATCGTGATCGGGGACTCGGGCGTCGGGAAGACCTGCCTCACTTACCGATTCTGTGCCGGCAAATTCCCCGAGAAGACCGAGGCCACGATCGGCGTGGACTTCCGAGAGAGGCTGGTGGAGATTGACGGGGAGAAGATCAAGGTGAGCGGTGGCGGCGTCGTTCACGGGCCGCGCCGGGTGGCTGACGGCTCGGGCCGCGCCGGGTGGCTGACGGCTCGGGCCGCGCCGGGTGGCTGACGGCTCGGGCCGCGCCGGGTGGCTGACGGCTCGGGCCGCGCCGGGTGGCTGACGGCTCGGGCCGCGCCGGGTGGCTGACGGCCCGCAGGCTCTGATCCTGGTGTAGAACTGTGGACGTAGTCACTCTTAACTGCATCGTTTTCTTATAAAGGCGTGTTTAAGAGGGGGCTTCAGAAATATAAATTGAAGCAAAATTAAATGTACATGAAAGCTAGAAAGACAGACATATCCGTAACCCCCGTGTGTGTCAGTGTACTGACGCAGGGGCCTACAACTCCCAGAATGCAGCGCACGGTCCCGGTTTCTTGACTGGCGCAGATGAGTTGTGTACTCTCTGGCCACTTTGGACCCAATAAAAGGTTTATTTGGCATGCCAGGTAACCTAATAAAGTGGCCATCGAGTGTATGCTTTCAGGATTGATCTGCAGGACAGAGTTGATTAGAACTGACTGGATCCCGGATGTGTGTGGTGAGAAAGAAACCAGCAGCTGTGATGACAGGTCTCAACCACCGACGAGTGGGATGAGCCAGGGACGTTTGAAAATACAACCCCAGGTCCAGAAATAGTCGCAGCACAGTGTACAATAAAGATTTCAATTATTTCATAATCTCATATTTTACAAGTTATATTTTATTGACAATAGACCGTTAAAAAAAACCCAGTGAGAACATACCAGCTGGAGATGTGAGAGAGATAAAACTGGACGGTCGTGGTCTTTGTTGTATTTTTTTGAACAACTCTTCTAATTCTTCCTCTCCTTTTTCTTCTATTCTTCCTCTAAAAAGCCATGTTGCTGTAGTGAATGCAGTATGTGGTTTAGCGTTGTCTTGCTGAAAGCTGCAAGGCCTTCCCTGAAAAGGACAGTGTCTGGATGGGAGGGCGTGTACACGCCGTTCAGCATGGGTTTCCTTTCCAAATGTGCTGGCTGGTCATTCCTGCAACGCCATGACATCAGCGATGTTGGCCTTTGCTGATAGCAGGGCGGATGGTTCCTCCTTTCCTTTGTCTGGAGGACGCTGCGTCCGTGGTTTCCAAGAAGAATGTCAAAGGTTGATTCAGCTGACAACAAAGGGCTGGTGCTGCCTGCAGGTCTGATTTTTACCTGCGTCCCATGAAAACAGAGATTTCTGCAAAGTCCCATCATCTTTCTATGATATTATGAACAGTAGATGATGACCTGTTGCCAGTTAACCTAATTAGCAGTAAGACGTTCCTCCAGGAACCTGTCCAGGTGTTCCCCTGCCTCTTGCCTGTAATGAGCCGTGATAGGCTCCGGCAGACCCCGCCCTGGTCCCGTCCTGACGCCACCCCCTGAAAAGGATAAAGTGGGAATGGAAAATGGATTGGTGGATGGGTGGACGTTCCTCCAGGCGTTTCTCTTTAGTCCCGCTTACCTTTACAAACGTTTCTAGATGTCTTCCTGTTTTTTTTTATAGTACGGTAAAATGTCCATCTTTCAACTTTTGTTGTGTTTTTTTAGATTCTGTTGTGAATATAAAGTGTTTTTTTTTTTTTTTAGCTCAGCAAATAATTGAATTTTGCTTGTATTCACATTTTATGTAGCATCACAACATTTTTGGAATTAACGCTGTAAAGGTAATAAAGGTTTGGTAAATAAAGTTGACACATGATGCTCAGTAAAACCCGACCTGACCCGACCCGACTGGACTTACACCCTGTCCTAACCCCGCCCTGGTCCCGTCCTGACCCCACACTGGCCTCTCCCTGACCCCCACGTGACCCTGCTTTAACCCCGCCCTGGTCCCTCCTTGAGCCCACCATGACCCCACATCAACCCAGCCCCAAACCCACTCTGGCCTCGCCCCGACCCCCACGTGACCCTGCTCTAACCCTGCCCTGGTCCCGCCCTAACCCTGACCCCCATGTAACCCTGCTCTAACCCCGCCCTGGTCCCTCCTTGAGCCCGCCCTGGTCCCGTACTGACCCCAGACTGGCCTCGCCCCGACCCCCATGTGACCCTGCCCTGGTCCCGTCTTGACCCCCACGTGACCCTGTTCTAACCCCGCCCTGGTCCCTCCTTGAGCCCACCCTGGTCCCGCCCTGGTCCCGTCCTGACCCCACACTGGCCTTGCCCTGACCCCCACTCGACCCTGCTCTAACCCCGCCCTGGTCCCTCCTTGAGCCCACCCTGGTCCCGCCCTGGTCCCGTCCTGACCCCACACTGGCCTTGCCCTGACCCCCACGTGACCCTGCTGTAACCCCGCCCTGACCCCACCCTGGTCCCGTCCTGACCCCACACTGGCCTCGCCCTGACCCCCACTCGACCCTGCTCTGGTCCCGCCCTGACCCCACCCTAACACACCTCAACAGCGTTTGAGCAGAGAGGAAACGGTCATTAAACAGTAACTTTAGACAGTAAACATTAGTAACATACAGTAAATTCTCAGATATGTTTCATTACGAATAAAACAAACTTATTATCAAATTATATCAAAAGTAATATAAAATAAAATCAAAAGAATGAAAGAGAATTGAATTGGTAAATAAGATAAAAAGAATTAGATTGGCTGGACAGAAGGTCTATAAATAAGTCCGTACAGGTCTGATGTCAGCGCTCGCCGCGAACAAGTCGCGGGTCCCTGGCATGAACTCAGTGACATGTTTTAATACTTTTTGAACCAAATGCCTGTTTTGGTTGTTGTAACTGACGGATCCACCCCACTTTGCCTCCCGCAGATTCAGCTGTGGGACACCGCAGGCCAGGAGCGTTTCAGGAAGTCCATGGTTCAGCACTACTATCGCAACGTGCACGCCGTCGTGTTCGTCTATGACATGACCAACGCTGCGAGCTTCCAGAGTCTGCCTGCCTGGATCGAAGAGTGCAAGCAGCACTCTCTGGGCACAGAGGTACCCAGGATCCTGGTCGGGAACAAGTGCGACCTCCAAGACTCTGTTCAGGTGGGCACAGACGTGGCACAGCAGTTCGCCGACGCCCACTCGATGCCACTGTTTGAGACGTCCGCAAAGAACCCAAACAGCCAAGGAGACGGGAACTGCCGGAACAGTGACCACGTTGAGGCCATTTTCATGACCGTGGCCCATAAGCTGAAGTCCCAGAAGCCCCTGGTGCTCAGTCAGCCAGCGGAGGGATCGGGGACCACCATCACCCTGGGCGGGGGGAGGGATGTGGGTGGGGAGGGAGGGCGGGGCTGGGGCTGCAGCAGCTGCTGAGGGAAGAGGGTGGAGCCGGAGGGAAACCACGTCAGAGTAAAGAGCAGAGAAGAGTGAGGAGAGCCGACCATGGAGCCACTTCAGTGGTTCCGGTCTGAGACCCACCGGTGAACGTCGTCAACAGGAGACACTTGTCTTCACGCTCGTGCTTGACTTTGTTATATTTGGTTTTTGTGTCCGTTGCTGTCTGAAGTCAGACACCAGGTCCAGCAGAGGCGGATCGCTGCGCTCAGTGAAACACGGCTGCTTTGCATATTTACTGAAAGTAGACGGCTTCAGTCATCCTCCTGTTTCCAGGACAGCTGCACAAAAGCTTTTATAAAGAGGTGAGCTTTTTAAATGCCAAATGTCACAATCCGTAATGCAGTCACATTATACTCGCTTTCCCTTTACTTTGAACATCTGCGTGCAGAAACACAGACACAACTGGATAAGAACTGCAGTCGCAGCCACCCCGACTGGACCTCCTGCCATCCCACCGGCCTCCCCAGTTCAGGTTCATGCATCGGTGCAGGTCCAGAGTTCAGGGATACCTCGCTGTCCGGCGTCCTCCAGGCATCTGTCCTGCACCCGATCCTGACATGTTGTACCTTCATGCTGTGCAGGTGGAGGAGGTGGTGATGCTGGCAGGTCAGTCGCCAGCTTCAGTGGGAGACTTCATTCCAAAGCTGAACCAATTTTACCCCGTTGAGCAGACAACAACATTTACTTGGAACCACAGGAACCGTTTCATTGTCCTGAAACTGTTCTAGTAGGTAAATGAATTGCAGCTGATCGGTGTTCATAGAAGTGCTTTTATCAGGTCTTTTTTTTAAGGTCATGTCTGCTGCGAGTACAAAGTCTCGCAAAAACGGTACAAAGAAACTGCCATTATTAAAAACAAAACAAAACAAAACGGTGTAAACATTAACAAATAGACTTATAAGCATCCGTTCTTAACACGAGTCTCTAAAAAGCTGACAAATGCAGGACTGAGGCCGCGTCCACAAAGAAGGACAAAGTCGGCCAATAGCTGCTGTTTCCATCTCCACATCGCCGCTGACGCCGTCACTAAGGTAAGAAAAAAGCAACTGTCAAACAAGTTTAGGTGTCTTCTTTTAAACAAACTTATGAAGCTGTGGAGATTGGCCACGCCCTCTTCCAGTTAGGGTTTTTATCGTTGTGCACCTCAGGCACGTCACCGTGTACATGCATGACCGTCGCCGTGTGTAAACGTTGCTGTCCAGTAACGTCTTCTACCGCTGCAGCCGTGGATTTCCTGACCACAGCTGGCCCTGTGGCTCCAATCTTAACCTCTCCATTACACTTCTGCGTTCGACCTCGGGGTCACAGGACGTCGGTCACAGCTCAAAGCCTCCTCTCAGGACTGTTCTGAAGATGTGCACACACGAGGAAAACGTGACTTTAGTGGAAACCAGGCAGTGATGGGCTGCTGGTCTTTAAGTGTCCTTTGTTTTTGTTTTTTTAGTTCACTGCTGCCACAATCAACAAATGTGACCAGTGTGGATTTCTCTGTAAAAGGCAGGATGGAAAACACTTAACTTAAGTGTGCTCATTTTCAATAATGACTAATGAATGACACTGATGGAGAAAAGGGAATGTTTTCAATAAACTGACCAGAAAAGATCAGGAAGTCGTGTCCTCTCTTAAGAAAAGTGAAATCCAAGTTTATTTATTAAATACAGAAAAGAAATCCTCCGTGGGTTTTTAATTCATGACACCTTTATGTCTTCAGCATGAGATGATAAACATTCAGTTTTAAAATATTACACGTACAAAATATTTAAGTCTGACCAAGTTTAGGAGAATCTGGCAAGATTCACCGTAAAGTCAATAAAAACGAGTCATCTCGTAAGGATCTGAGCACCAGCGTTGCTCAAGGTCAGCTTCCTGCTGACCTCACAATCTAAGAAATATGTCGACTCGGCTTCAGAGAAATGTACATCCACGTCTTCCCCCTGGGTAACGACGGCACAGAACCGGAGTGTTGAGCAGTCGGATACGGACGAGTGTCAGGTCAGTCTGCTGTACGGAGGCAGTTTGGAGCGACCCTCCTCCTCCTCAGCTGCGTCTCTGCCGGTGGACTGAGTCGGAGAGTTGAAGAGTCGGTCGTCGCCTCCTGCTGGAAGTGAAGGAAGAGAACTACGTTACAGGACTGCTGAGAGCAAACAAAGGTTACGTGAAGTTGTTTTGACGAGGTGGTACCACACAGAGGAAAAGATGACAAGATGAATTTCACACCCAGGTTCCTGTGAACTCGTACAAGCTTCTTACGGTCTGAGTCAAACATCCTTGTTAGGCTTTGGTCAAAACATTTCAGAATATTACAAAAACTACAGAAGCTTCCTATTTTCAGCATATCTGCAGCTCTAATCACAGCAGCTGATTTTAGGGGAGGAGTCAGCGGAGGACAGCTTTGAACCTCCCACTTCAGAGCAGCTGTGAACACTGCATGAGGATGGGCACCCGTGCCGGCGGGCCGCCGACCTGGCTGCCGGTACTAGTGGCGGCCTTGGTACCCTTTTTTTTTTTTCACAATCAGGCTTCCCAAAACAAATTTACAGGATTCGTAGGTCAGAGTTTTTGACTGATGCAAGCAGAGAAAAGTTTAGTCCTTCCCCCAGTGTTTCTTTTACATTTATGTGACCTCTGTGCAGAAAGCAGTAGTGATGTTGGCAGTCGGATGAATGTCTGCAGCAGTGAAGGGTAGACGGAGATGCTGCAAACATCTCATCTCAGCCCAGATCTGAGCAGACATGACCTTCATACATCATGAACAGGAAAAAAATGTGAGTTGTAACATCACCATTAACTTTATGAAAAAAAAAGAAACTTAATAAATGCCAGTAATTCTATCCCCAATATCACTCAGTAAGCTTTAATTGAATTCAATTTTATTTATACAGCGGTTGTCTCCAGGATCTTTCCAGAGACCACAACATGACCCTGATCAATTATTACATAAACAGCGGCAGGTAAAAACTTCCCTAGTGGGAGAAAAACCTTAAGCCAAACAACCTGGATCAGGATCTGGACTCCCCACCCACATCCACCACTCAGTGGATCATGTTGGGGTCCCCCTGCAGCAGGTCTACAGCAGCAGATCCAGATGAAGCTGTGTTGAAGACCAGCTGCTCCAGTCTGGTCCTGCAGCTGCAGCTGTGACTACTGGTCCTGACACACTAAAGTTTACACCAACTAGATGTTTTACTGAACACAAATGTTTGGAGGCTGTTCAGAGAATTACTTGGACATCCAGCCAACAACACGTTACAGTAATCTAGTCTAGAAGATACGAACGCATGAATTAGTTTTCCAGCATCACTCTGGGAGAGGATGCTCCTGATCTTTGCGATATTACGGAGGTGGAAAAACGCAGTTTTACAAACCTGATTAATATGACGTTTAAATGACAAATCCTGATCAATATAATGCCAAGGTTTCTCACAGTTTTACTGGAGGCCATCGCAAGACCATCTTCCTAAGCTGTTTGGGACCACAAACAACAACCTCTGAAGGTTCGCAATGTGTTGGAGTTTACCCCAGTGAATGAGAGGGTTGCTTCCTTGCGCCTTCAGGTCGGGGAAAGGTTCCTTACTGTTGTTTGTGCCTACGGGCCGAACAGCAGTACAGAGTACCTGGCCTTTTTGGAGTCTGTGGAAGGGGTACTTGATAGTGCTCCAACTGGGGACTCCATTGTTCTACTGGGGGACTTCAATGCCCACGTGGGCAATGACAGTAAAACTTGGAGGGGGGTGATTGGGAGGAACGGCCTCCCCGATCTGAACCCGAGTGGTGTTCTGTTATTGGACTTCTGTGCTAGTCACGGTCTGTCCATAACAAACACCATGTTTGAGCATGAGGGTGTTCATCAGTGCACATGGCACCAGGACACCCTAGGCCGGAGGTCAATGATCGACTTTGTTGTCGTTTCATCTGACCTGCGGCCGCATGTCTTGGACACTCGGGTGAAGAGAGGGGCTGAGCTGTCAACTGATCACCACCTGGTGGTGAGTTGGATGCGCTGGCAGAGGAGGAAGCGGGACAGACCGGGCCCAAACGTATTGTGAGGGTCTGTTGGGAGCGTCTGGCCGAGCCCTCGGTCAGGGAGGTATTCAACTCACACCTCCGGGAGAGCTTTTCCCGGATTCCGAGGTAGGCTGGGGACATTGACAGAGGGGACCATGTTCTCTGCCTCCATTATTACCGCGGCAGCTCAAAGTTGTGGTCGGAGGGTCTCTGGTGCCTGTCGTGGCGGTAATCCCCGAACCCGGTGGTGGACACCGGAAGTAAAGGATGCCGTCAGGTTGAAGAAGGAGTCCTATCGGGCCTTGTTGGCCCGTCGGACTCGTGACACAGCCGACAGGTACCGACAGGCCAAGCAAGCCGCAGCTCGGGCGGTCCATTCCTTCCATCACCCAAGCTGAAGTCACTGAGGTAGTCCGTAAGCTCCTTGGTGGCAGGGCACCAGGGGTGGATGAGATTCGCCCTGAGTACCTCAAGTGTCTGGATGTTGTGGGGCTGTCTTGGTTGACACGCATCTACAACGTTGCATGGAGGACGAGGACAGTGGAGGACCACCACCCCCACCACCCCAGTTTGCCACTGCAGTGGCAAACTGGGGTGGTGGGGGTGGTGGTGTTTAAAAAGGGGGACCGGAGACTGTGTTCCAACTATAGGGGGATCACACTTCTCAGCATCCCTGGGAAAGTCTACTCCAGGATACTGGAGAGGAGAATTCGGCCGATAGTTGAACGTCTGATTCAGGAGGAACAATGCGGTTTTCGTCCTGGTCGTGGAACACTGGACCAACTCTATACTCTCCGCAGGGGGCTGGAGGGTTCATGGGAGTAGGCCCAACCAGTCTACATGTGTTCTGTGGATCTGGAGAAAGCATTTGACCGTGTCCCCCGTGGTATCCTGTGGGAGGTGCTCCGTGAGTTTGGGGTCCGGGGCCCTTTGCTATGGGCTGTTCGGTCTCTGTACGACCGGAGCAGGAGTTTGGTTCACATTGCCGGCAATAAGTCAGACCTGTTTCCGGTGCATGTTGGACTCCGGCAGGGCTTTCTTCTGTCACCGATCCTGTTCATAATTTTTATGGACAGGATTTCTAGGCGTAGCCAGGGACCGGAGGGGGTCCAGTTTGGGAACCACAAGATTTCATCTCTGCTTTTGCAGATGATGTTGTCAGGTTGGCTTCATCAGGACCTACAGCATGCGCTGGGGCAGTTTGCAACCGAGTGCGAAGCGACTGGGATGAGAATCAGCTCCTCTAAATCCGAGGCCATGGTTCTCGACCGGAAAAAGGTGGCTTGCCCTCTCCGGGTAGGTGGAGATGTCCTGCCTCAAGTGGAGGAGTTTAAGTATCTCGGGATCTTGTTCCCCAGTGAGGGAAAGATGGAGTGTGAGATTGACAGATGGATCGGTGCAGCTTCTGCAGTTATGCAGTCGTTGTACCGGACCGTCGTGGTGAAGAAGGAGCTGAGTCGCAAGGCAAAACTCTCAATTTACCGGTCAATCTACGCTCCCACCCTCACCTATGGCCATGACCTTTGGGTATTGACCGAAGGACAAGATCATGGATACAAGCGGCCGAAATGAGTTTCCTCTGCTGGGTGGCTGGGCGCTCCCTTAGAGGCAGGGTGAGAAGCTCAGTCATTCGGGAGGAGCTCGGGGTTGAGCCGCTGCTCCTTCACATTGAGAGGAGTCAACTGAGGTGGCTTGGGCATCTGTATAGGATGCCTCCTGGACGCCTCCCTAGAGAGGTGTTCCAGGCATGTCCCACCGGGAGACTCAGACCCCGGGGAAGACCCAGGACACGCTGGAGGGACTATGTCTCTCGGCTGGCTTGGGAACGCCTCAGGATTCCCCCGGAAGAGCTGGAGGAAGTGTCTGGGGTGAGGGAGGTCTGGGCATCCCTGCTTAGACTTCTGCCCCCGCGACCCGGCCCTGGATAAGCGGAAGAAGATGGATGGATGGATGGAACCATATCTGAGCCCTCTGATTTCATGGCCCAGTTGCTTACTTGAAACATTAAGGGTTGAAAATCTTAACAGCCATTGGTATTACAGAGTGACAAAAAGATTTCTGCTTCACATCAAGGTACCTTGGACATCTGCCAGCCAGTGGGACGTTAAAGCAAACACCCCACAGGCTCTAACTCACAGAGCCTTCTTAAATATTCAGGTTTGGTGTCAGCAGAAACCTGCAGAACATCATCTTGTATCATTACTTACCTTGCCAGGTACACACCATCTCAGTGTCTCCAGGATCCCTCTGAGGAACCAGGGTCTCCTGGAACACACACCACAAGCATCTGACTGAGGTCAAATACATCTTATCCTTGGAGAAACATCAGTGTGAGAATATCTCACACCAGTCGGGGTGACAGCGACAAGGTCCCGTCCAGGTATTTATTGTTTTGGTAGAACATGTGAACCATTTCCTGACCTTTATGTTGGATATTGTTCACCGATGTGGGATTTTTAGAAGACAACATCATACACAAAGAGTTGCTTGATGTAATTTGGGATTATTAAATGCATTTTGTTTGGAGTGAGCATCCGTGAGTTGAAGGCTGTGCTTTTCCTGTGCTTTTCAGGTGATGGGTCGTCTGCTCAAAACAGGTGGGTTTGTGCCATCAAGAGGTGATAAAAGGTTGCTTTTATCTTTTAGGACGATGGATTTCTCTAGGTGTCAAGAGGCTGGAAGCTGCATGGCTCTTGAACTGCTTTAATGTCCTAGAAGAACATTACAAAGCTTCATTTTATAGACTGACAGGCTTTTCTGTTGGTCCTGGTCCTGGTCCACCAATGTCACCTAGTGGCCAGTGAGTGTGTATTCACACTTCATAACCTACATAATCAACTGAAACCAAAAGCATGTTCTGACGTTTAACTTATAGAACAAAAGAAACAAAAACACACTGACAACTAGAAGAAATGATAAAACTGTGATGCCCTGCAGGGTTAGTGAGACTCATCCCGCCGGTCATCAGCCATCCCAGCTGCAAGGCTCGTCCCCACTAGGGGGATCTTGAAATGAGGAACATTTCAGGAAGACATTCTTAGTTTTAGATGGACATTCTGAAAGGAAACACCACGTTGTGCAGAAACACCACTGAGACACCGTTCTTTCACTCATCGTTAGTGGATCAAACATTTCCAAGCCGTGTGGAATCGACACACCAGTATAACCAGTAACCAAACGTTCCAGGACCAACACATCCCCGTTAGGGACAGAAAAGCTGCAAAACCACTCCAGCAGCTGGATCACATGCGTTTGATCCAAACACACCACAATTTCACATTCCTTTTGTAAGCTTCCTTTAATCTATTTCATCTCTTTATTATTTTTTTGCATTTCAGGCTGCAACACAATCTAAAAGAAGGTGCTCGTGGAGAATTATGTGCAGATCAGGAGGAGAAAGAAAAACCATGTTTATGTGAAACAGGGGACGTCAGCAGGTGATGATGATGATGATGATGATGATGATGATGGTGTGGTACAAAATCAAAGGCTTACCCATATAGGTGCAAAGATAAGAAGTGGACATCTATTTTATGTGGGAAAAAATCTTTTATATGTTTAATAGTAATGTTCTTTTAAGAAAGATCAAACCCAGATTTGCATATTTGTTCCTCTAGAGTGCTTAAAAGTCTTCAACCGTTCAGGGAATCTGGAGGAATGTAAGTGCGTAAAGGGCGTGTAAGCTGGACACCTGGTACCAGGTTTCAGAGGTTTCTGGCAGATATGAGATATTTGGACCAAAGATGTGAGAGCCAGGCTCTGTGATGTGGAGCTCTCCAAAAAGATCCTTCACACTTCTGTGATGGCGCCATTAAGGAAAGTACGCTTATAGGTGATGATGTGATACGATAAGTTTCCTAAAAGATCACATTTTTTCCAAGGATGTCTGCATTGACATCGTCTTGTTGAACGACTACGTCGTGGTTAAAGTTTTACTGACTTTTTTAGGAATGTGTTGGATGTGTGAAATGTAAAAAAATAGATGTAAAGAAACAGATGAAGTAAAGACATCTTCAGTTCGTACTGTCTACAAACACACAAAAGTCAAAGTAAACAGAATAATCCCTTTTTTTAAATCTGCGTTCTCCCTGTCATCCCAGCTTTTTCTGAGGCTCGAGGCACCTTGATGAGACAACGCGGGGAACACATCTTAATTTGTTCTCCCTCTTCATCACTGTGCAGTTCTTACCAGTCCAGTTCTGGTATCATAGCAACCGCAGCAGGGGAGGCTGCGGCAGCCGGTGTAGGCGATGAGGCCGGAGAGAAGCAGGCCGATGGTGCAGCTCAGGAGGATAGTGGCGTTGGCCCCTTTCACCAACCGATGAAGGACGAACACCTGTGCACACAAATAATCCTTCATGTCTGACACGACGCGCTGCTGTGTTTGACAAAAGATTCATTTTGAACATATAAAACACCCTGTAGGACCATAACATAGATGTTGCTGTGCTACACTAACCAGAGTCCATTTATACTCCTCCATCAGGTTCAGTAGGTGCACATTTATGTGCTGGAGAGTCCAAATAAGTAAATACTGTCTATTTTCTTCAAAGTCAAGGCCGAATTAGTACTTGATGCTTAAAAACACAAGAACAACATCATCGTGACTGACTGTTGTCATAGCAACTGTCCTGAGAGAAACCTAACGGCATCTGAAGCAGAAAACTGACCCCAGCTACCTGAACGTCTGAGTGATGCCCTCTGTCAGCAGCGCTCTGTTCGGATGTCTAACCGTCGTCGGCAGGAAGGGTTTAAATGTACCGCGCTTTTTTCAGGCTCGGAATTTCCTTGTTTTTGTTGACAAACAGAAGCATTACATCTGATTACTCTGCATTACTGTGTAATAAACAGTTCTCAGCTTTTGTGCTGGGAAGAAAACGCTTAACCAAACTACATTTCTGCCTCTTTCAATATGTAAGAATTCAATAACAAATAACTCGATGCTGCTCACAGATTAGGAAAAAAGAGCAACGCGGCATTCCCGAGTGATGGTTGAGCAGGACAGAGAACTGCTGAGCAGAGCAGCGTTGGCACCTCTGTCTTACAGGACCTGGACCGGGACCAGGACCGGGACCTGGACCGGGACCTGGAGCACCAAGGACAAGCCTGTCAGTCTATAAAATGACGAAGCTTTGTACCGTTCCTCCAGGACATACAGCAGCTGACTTCATCCGTGATCAGTGACACAACTGCAGAAACTGACCTGTCACTGAGTGGAAAGCTACTCTTTGTCTTGATATTCATCGTATATTTCTGTCATGTTTCTTAAAACTGATTTTGATCAAAATGCCACACTGAAGACTGTCTGTGATACCTCCAGATGTTCCAGTGAAAACCTCGTCAAACCTGAGATGAAACTATTGATCGATCTAACACCAGAGAGCATGTGACCTGCTTCCGTCATCCAGGCCACCGTTCCTGTCACGTCATTTATGACGAATTCAGTGATTGGCTAAAGGATAGTTGTAAAACTCAGCGGCTTCCTTGGTATAATTATGTTCTTGTAAGGAGTTCCCGAAGTTCCTCGTACCTTTAGTGGGAAAGCTGCTGTGAATCACTGGTATTTGATGAGAAATGACTCAGTGTTTACAAGTGCTTGTGAACATGTGTTTGGTGGTTACCACTTGAGGACTGTCGTAGTGGTGAAACACTTCTTCATCTTCCTCCCCGTAGGTGAGGGTCAGAGACGAGTAGCCGCATATAAAGACTGCCGCTGCACAGGACAGTCCAGCAGCCACCACCATCACACCCACCTGAGGACAGACATCATTTCAGCCCGCATCACTGCGCTTGGTGTCTGGATCCATGATTGGTTCATTTATTAAAACTCTAGGAAAAATGCAAGGCAATTCAAATTTGTGAGAAATTAGAGAAGCATTCTCCAATCATTACAAATACACACCTTTCTACACTTACTGACATATTAAACTGAGATTATTTATTCAACAAAAACTAAGCTAAAACTAAATGCAGAAGCAGTGCTGTACTGTACTAACAGTACTGTTAGTACAGTAATGTCTATACGACACTATCAGTCTGTCATGCCATTGTGCATCATTTTTATTTTATGTTAAAACAACATTTTTTTTTAAACAAATTCATGTTTTGGTAAGGATTTGCTCATGAACAGTCCAGGGACAGGATTTGAAAACCAGATCCACTTGTCTTACTTGCAAATGTTTTAAAGCATTTGAATGGCAGGCCTCTATGCAATTCCCTTATCGGTGCCAGCTGGTGCGTACCGCAGGTCAACACAGCCACAAAGGTCTGTGGAGGTTCTGTGCATCTCACCTGAAAAAGTAGTCATGGCAGAAATAGTGGGGCAGTCTAAGTCATTCTTTGATGTGCGAGTTGCTGCTGTGTTTGGGATCATTGGGTGGGTGTCCCCTAGTGAGGGTGTGGGGAGCTGGGAGGAGGCTGGGACTGTAATACCGCCGACCTCCTCGACTCTTCTAGCCACTGTGATGTCATCACAATCATCAGTGTTGGACCCAGACTGAAACCAGGTTTCAAAGATAAACATGGAAGGACTGGAGATTGTTGCTGTGTTTGCACATGGCAGGTTTCAGTTAGTGGCCACCTCAGTTACAAGATTTTCATTTTTCATTAAAGGTAGTGAATTTTGCCCTAAACAAACTTTTGCTGATATCAAATATGAAAATTCCATTTTGTATTAAGGTAAGGCAAATGTTCAGGAGAATTCAGGCAGGTGAGTGGGGAGAAGTACGCAAATTTAAGAGGAAAGCTGATCAAAGCAGACGCAAGATTCAGAAATCATCAGACTTACCAGCACGGAGTTTTTCTTCTGGGAGGCAAACAGCGCCAAAACACCAGGAGATGCCATGATCTGAAACAAGCACCATCTGAATGAAGAAACAGAGGCCATCTACACCCAAATGAATACCATCAATCGCCAACATCACCCAATCATCTCAGAGGGTTTACGTAGATACCATCATTCAAAAGAATTTGGTTTTGTTTAAATAAACAACTGGCCTGGTCAGTCTGGATGTGAGGAGGTGCTGACATGACTGATAAATAGATGGCTGGTAAAACCACAGGTGCACAGGGTTCCCCGCGACCACCACCGGTTGCTCCCCGCGACCACCACCGGATGCTCCCCGCGACCACCACCGGATGCTCCCCGCGACCACCACCGGATGCTCCCCGCGACCACCACCGGATGCTCCCCGCGACCACCACCGGATGCTCCCCGCGACCACCACCGGATGCTCCCCGCGACCACCACCGGTTGCTCCACGCGACCACCACCGGTTGCTCCACGCGACCACCACCGGTTGCTCCACGCGACCACCACCGGTTGCTCCCCGCGACCACCACCGGTTGCTCCCCGCGACCACCACCGGTTGCTCCCCGCGACCACCACCGGTTGCTCCCCGCGACCACCACCGGATGCTCCCCGCGACCACCACCGGATGGACCCCGCGACCACCACTGGATGGACCCAGTGACCACCGGAGAGACCCCCGCGACCACCACCGGATGGACCCAGTGACCACCACCGGGTGGACCCCGCGACCACCACCGGAGAGACCCCCGCGACCACCACCGGATGGACCCCGCGACCACCACCGGATGGACCCCACGACCACCACCGGAGAGACCCCCGCGACCACCACCGGATGGACCCAGTGACCACCGGAGAGACCCCCCCGACCACCACGGGATGGACCCCGCGACCACCACCGGATGGACCCCGCGGCCACCACCGGATGGACCCAGCGACACCCGGAGAGACCCCGCGACCACCACTGGATGCTCCCCGCGACCACCACCGGAGAGACCCCCCCGACCACCACCGGAGAGACCCCCGCGACCACCACCGGATGGACCCAGTGACCACCGGAGAGACCCCCCCGACCACCACCGGATGGACCCCGCGGCCACCACCGGATGGACCCAGCGACACCCGGAGAGACCCCGCGACCACCACCGGAGAGACCCCGCGACCACCACCGGATGGACCCCGCGACCACCACCGGATGGACCCCGCGACCACCACCGGATGGACCTGCAGCCAGGTCATTTGCAGCCAGCCACGTTATTTTGCTGTGACGCACTCACACGAATTATTTCCAAATATCGTTCAACTCCCTTCCAGGTATTCCAGGTATTCCAAGAGGATAGGGAAAAGATTTTATTTCCTTAAACCCAAACAAAACAAAGCTCATTGTCTTCTTTGGACTAAGCTGATAATTAACACCCAGAAGATCAACAGGGACGTGTTTTTGTTCTAAGTTGACTCAAAGTTGCAATGCGTTAAACTCATTTAATTGCAAACAGCTTTTACCGTGGATAAGCTGCCCAGCTTGGACTAAATGAGTTCATGTTCTTTGCCTCTGTGGCTGTGAGTTGAGCTCAGATCATGAATCTACGCAGCAGCAGCTGGCAGTATCATATCTTCATACCTCCAGATCCTGTGCTAGACATATATCTTGCCCTGTGGTGCCCTGTGGTGCCCTGTGGTGCCCTGTGGTGCCCTGTGGTGCACGAACAGCTTTGATCTTGGATGTTGTCATTTGTGACTACGAGATGAAGCTTCTCCCACTTGCACTGTGACCTGCAAACCCTCACCTTCAATTTAACCTTATTACCAGTCATATCTATTTTTAGATTTTGTACATACCCCTCCATTAAAATCATTTTAAGTCTTATTTGAATGAGAGGGGAACCTTTTGAGTCAAAATGTGTTTCTAAAACATCTCGGGGCAAGGTTCCCACACAGGCGCCACTGTGAGACTTAAAACAAAGCCGATGGATTACAAAAGTACGAGCTAAGACCAACATTCTCACAAGTTGAAGCCAACGTGGAAAAAAGAAAAGCTGCATTTCTTCTACTGTCCTCTGGGGGCAGGCTCCAAAGTGAGTCAATCTCACTCACTCATGTTAGAATGTGTAACGCAGCAGGTAATGTACAAAGCAACAGAGTCATGTACGTTGACCTTTGACTGGCAGCCGGCTCAGACATGAGCTACTTTACCTTCACTTCTGCTAAGCAGCTAGTGCTAACAGCGCGTTGGCTAAATGTGCTGCTAGTTTGTGATTTTGCCACAAAAAACACTTTTTACTTTTGGCTTCAAATGTTTCCTGGCATGGACAGACTGAAGGACGTGGGAGCAGAGGCTGACACTGGTTTACGTGAAGGGGGCGCGTTCCGGCTCACGTGACCCACTGGTTTCTGAAGACCGGTTGTTCTTCCTTCATATGGGGCGGAGTCATGTTGCTCAGCAAGCCAACGGGAATGTTAAAATGTTGATTCAATTATCAAAATAAAAAATGACAGTGGCGTTGAGTCAATGCAGGGTTGCTGTGCTTAACACGGTGACGATTACGATGAGGAAGCGAGCCACTGGCTGAGATGACTGCCAATCACATTAGACAAACATTTATTGCTTTATATAATCTCTCCTGTTACAAAAAACGAATCCCCCTAAGAGTTGTCATGGATTTATAAATCAAACGATTTAGACTAAAATGTTCTTTTTTACATTTTAACGTGGAAGTCGATGGAGACTGACTCGTTTCAGAGCTGGCCTCTAGCGGCCAGTCGAGGAACTGCAACAACTCTCAGTTGTGCATGGCACTTGTGAAAAAGAGCGCTCAAAGGCACCTCAAAAACATATGAAATCACGGAGGTTTGTCCAATTATTTCAAATCTATAAGATTTACATAATTGAGAAATTATTTGTTAGCTCAACATAAATTTCAGATTCACAAATTCAGCCGATTTTCTTCTTAAAATACTTGAACTTACCATTGTACCAGTTTTAGAAAATAAGCTGCCTAAAACTTTAGACGCGGCCCTGTTTAAAGTTTTAGCTACTAAATTAAATACAATTAAATAAAAAGGAAGCGTCTCACCAGTCCTCCCCACAGCGGTGTCCTAGTGGTGCTCAGTGGAGTGTTTTTGCGGAAAACAGCGTCCATGAAGCCGCAGACGACACAAAGACCCGCACACGCTATCTGGAGGATGCCCAGGACCAGCACGCTCTTCTGGTTAAAAATAAAGTACCTGTATCGATCCATCTCCAGGTGTGAACCCCCGGGAAACTCCTCCGTGTTTCGTCGTGGGCCCCTGAGGTCGAGTCTAATCAGTTGTGGTCAACTAGTTAGGTGAGCCTGACGCTCGGAGTGGTTTTAACGGGTTTTTGTAACAGAAACATGAGGACCACTGACGACAACAGGATCTGAAAACTAAATTACCGCTGCAAAACCGCAGAGGGTCGCATTTACTGTTGTTTTATAACCGATGGCGTCAGCCTTCCGGGCAGCAGGAAGGTTTCAGTGTTGCTTCAGCAAGAAGGAAGTTTATCTATTAACCTGGCTGACCTGCCGCAGGTGGACGGGACCGTGGGAATAGGTTCCCTCAGTCTGGACTCGCAGGCTACCAAGCCTCGGCCGTAGGGGACATTGTATGTAGATAGGCTAGAGGAGACGAGGAGAGGAGAGATAGAAGCGCGTAAGAGAGTAGAGAGATAGAGATAGATAGAGAGAGGAGTAGAGAGATATACAGTATTATATATCTAGTAGATATGATATATATAGTAGTATAGACATACTAGATATTTATATATATATATATAGATATTAGTGATAGGAATAGATTATATATCTAATATATATAACATATATATATATATATATTATATAATATATATTATATATATATATATATATATATATATATACATACCTACATACATACATACATACATACATACATAGACACGTACGTACGTACAAAAATATAAAGTAATGCAGAACTTAATCTAATATTAATTAATGTAATATTCTATGTATGTGACTCTACTGTGCATCTTATTGAAAAAAATCTTCACAGATTATTATTTATACTTAAAATAACTGACACAATGAAAAAGCCAGATTTTGAATTGATTTTATTTTGTATAACAATGAACCATCCAAAGTTTTTTGGGTCATTCCATTTTTTAAGGACAACTATGCTGAAACTCAGTCATTAGAGAACATAAGATCTCCTACAATTTACAAAATGATGCAAAGTTTATGTTCCTGAAACAAATGGTAATATTTCAGTTTTAACATTATACATATAAAATATCTGCATTTAACTAGATTGAATGGTTTTGTAAAGACCTTATTCATGTCTCTGTGTGTTAAATCTGAAGGTTTTTGAAGACCTGGCTGCTTCAGCTCCTGCTCTGTCTGTTTTCAGAAACAGTAATGAATCACAGCTCTCCTCTGGAAAATAGGTTTCTGTGACCTGAATGTGAACAGGTCAGTCTGCTACTGTGGAGGACTACGGAGGGACCCTCCTCTTCCTCAGGGGTGTATCTGCTGGCTGACAGCTTAGAGGGCCTTGCTGCACTCTCGAGAGGTTAGGGTGATGTACGAGGGAAAGGTGCCAGTGTGGTGGACACGTTTCCAGTCTAGTCTGCAGCTAGAGCTTCATGTTCTCCTCCTCCTGGACCCAGCAGGGAACTACACTCCAGACTACAGGGAGGCTGCATTACAACCGCAGTCCAAGTCCAAGTATAAGACCACAGAAACCTGCAGGAAGGTCCCACAGTCACCATCTCCAGTCATCAATACTGGGAGAGTCTCAAAGTCAAATGAGCAGACAAGCAACTCTGTCGACTATGTGGAAGTGGAACTAAGTGGAACTGGTAACCATGCTGTCGTCAGTTGTGAGTGGGTGGAGGGAAATCGAGGGGGAGCTCGTCACAGCACTGCCTTCATCTGTCACCTCGTCTTTTACACAAAAGAGCGTCACTTTTACAACATTTAACCACCAAAATCTCTTCAGTTTTTCAGGTTATTCATGTGATTTATACAAGTTTTATACCCCCCTAGCTCCAGTACAACATTGGTCTTATAAAAGAAACACTGAGATAACGAGAACACACATTAAATGAGGCATTTAGACCGAGTGTGTTTATCTTGGACTTTAATTGTTGAGAACACGTCAACACACAGTTTAGAAAAGTGGGACAAGCTCATAGCTCTTCCAACAAGGAGACCTCTGTATTCTCTCCTGGAGTCCTGCAGTTATAAATGTACTTTATAAATCTCAATAAATACAGCATATAACCAATTTAACATATTGTAAACAAAACAGTCACCATAATGTACACTGCTTGTCAAGTATATGGGCCTATAAAGTCAGTAATGAATCAGATGAATCAGTTCAGCTTGTGTAGAAGCTCAACAGGTTTGAACAGAGAGGATAAACACTGCAGTAAAAGTATTAACGGTAAGGTAAACATCTAAGACAGAGCGCTGACGGGTAAACCTTCACTTCAATGATGACAAAGTAAACAGAAAAATGGAAGCAGTTTGTCCATTATCTCCTTAATTCATAAGCACCAGCAATGCACATATTGAAGACTACTGTATGTGATGAAGAGGACAGTGACAACACCAGAGCTGCACCTCCAGACAGACGTGTCCTTTCATATCATTTGGTTTCTTGCATAGCTCTTGTGATACTCTCTGGCCCAAACAAGGCCTCCATTCACACAGAGGCGTTGGCAGCTGCAGGGACATGAAGGGCCGCGGTGCTTCAGGGGTCTGGTACCGCGGCACCACAGGTAGGGGGAGGGTGGTGTTGTGGTTCAGAGGTTTTCCTCTGCGTCGTCACTGGCCAGGAGCTGCTGCCCTCTGCTGGAACACCTCGAGCTCCTGCTTGTACCAGTCAGGAGCCTCTGGGCCGTTCTTTCCTGTTGGGTCATGGTCGTAACCATAGGCAACGGTCAGCTCCTCGTCTTTCTCCACGGCTCTCAGGGTACGGATGCACTTGATATGCCCAAAGCGAGGATGGACAAACCTGGAGAAAACAAAGACAAATTCACAAAAATAAACAGATAAATAGGCCAGTTATATCCACAATAGTGTGCCGTGTTGGCTCTGGGTAACCGCCGGGTGTCCCCGTCTCACGCCGTGTCTGACCAAAACTGAAAAACTGAGCGCCAACGCTGCATACGTTCATAGGTTTTCCTTTTAAAGTGTAAAACTAAGATCTGGACATGTTACACTGTCATTTTCTATTCTAAAAGAAAGAAGTCGTCTACCCCTAAAAACACAGTAGCCCAGTGGTTCCCAAACGTTTTCTGGTGGGCCCTTTGGTTTATATTTATACAAAAATTCTTCAACCAACCTGCCTTTACAGAAGTCAATCAGCATGTCATAGTTCACGTTGGTAAAATGAGTTGCAGACTAAAGACGGCTTGTTTGGAGCGGCTTCTAAAACAAAAAGACTTTTCTCCAAAATAACATGACTGTTAATAATAATTGTTTAGCAGTAACCGGAACCGAGTACCATGAACATATTAACGTATCGAGTCAAATGTGAGGTCATCCGCCTGATGCCCCGACGAACCCGGGGCGACTTTGTTCCAAAAACAATGACATTACAATGTTACCAGCAGTGACAAAGTCCAGCCCAATAGATACTTTTTTCCCCAGATTACAACAGCGACATTCAGGGAGGCTCTGCTACTGACGAGTTATTTCTCTCCTGGTGTTGTGAACCAGCAGCTCCAGGCGGAGTCGTTTCAAGCCCTCGTTTGTCCTCCAGGAAGCAGGACCAAAGCTCCGTTATCTCCAGGCTCCACTGTCTTCAACCCAGGTTTCACATCATGATATAGAGTCATTCTCAGGAGGATTCGTTCACATTATACAAATTGTAAAAGACAGAAATGGCATGATTGACATGTGTAATGAAACTGCTGCTGTCGGCTGCACAGCCGTAAGCACCTTTTCCCTTTGGCCTGTATTGGAGGGCTACATTTATGATCTAGTTCATTTCTCGATCAAAATGTGCACTCGCTTATGTCACTAATGACAGAAGTCCCACGCTGTTCTCGCTCCTTAGGGCCAGCTTGTACTCACGGGTCGTATTTGCAGTTGGGGGTGAAGGAGTGGTTGGCCTTGTGACCCAGAGAAGCGCAGTATCTCTCCGTCTGATCAAAGGGCTGAGGGACGTCGATCACGGTGTCTTCATCCAGAGAGATCGTGTTCCCGTTCAGCGCCCAGTCCCGGCTGTCCACCTGAGAAATCACGCAACAGCCGCAGAAAATAAATTATTTATTTAACTGACAAACAGGAGAGACCTTGCAGAAAGGCAGCCTTGAATACGACGTTCCACATGGAAGACAATGTTCAAGGGTTGTGGCCGCAGGTCTACAAAGACTGGTATACTGGAGGCTCCTCATGGTGGAGAACGGGCTTCTGTGTCCTCAGGATCAGTGATCACTTAGAAACACAGATGAAGGAAGACACAGCACGCCGTCTCGTTTCGATCCCTCAGCTCCCTCAACCCTGCAGTTATAAACACCTACGTATAAGCCTTACCTGCCCGTGCTACACCATCGGTCTCCTCTACATACATACACATCCTCTGACCTGGATGGCTGCAATTCATACGATTAAATGCTACATTTCCGTGAGACCGTCGGGTTCCAGCTCTGAATTTCTTAGCAGCATACTTTCATAAGGATTACTACGCACTCTCACTTAAAAATTCCAGACTTTTCCAAATTAGAGCTCCCAGATTTCTCCATCAAGTTCTAGTTTTGGTCACATGAAAAGTGCATGATAAAGCAGGGAAAAGGGAAAAAGCCTGTTGCTTCTCAGGCCGTCCGTCGTACCTCAGAGTGAGTAATGCGAACTCCGTTATAAAAAGCCATCACGGTGCCAGGCTCGGTGTCCATCTTGGTGAACAGGCCTTGTCCGGCTCCTCTGATCGTAGAGTCCGCCACGAACACCCTGACACAGACAGAACACACGACTGCATATGAAGCCGATTTTTTTCAGCGTCTGGCCCGATTACAGGAAGAAGAAAAGTCATCCGTGAGCGCAGTGCTTCACATGAGCATCACCAACCTTCGGCTCTCGTACGGGTCAGGAAGCAGAGTGTGGGTGGTGATGCAGCTGGACGTGGACTTGTCGTACGAGTACACGGGACCTTCCAACGAGATCCAGGCATTGACCGTTTACAGAAATGCATTTCCAAAGGACAGTCCAAGAGAAATGACAGGACGGGGCAACTGATCAGTGTGAGGTCAGCACACAATAAAGCCAAATACACGTCATCATCATCACCCAAATGTGACAAGAAATAACCGTTTAAATAGTTACGTCTTACAGTACGCCACATTTATCATTGACATGCTTTGTTTTCTATGCAGTAGCATGTTGACTGACTCTTCAGAAGCTGCTCCGTCACCTGCATTTTCAACTTCCGAGTCCAATCTGCTCACATCACACTTATCCATCTGTGTTGTCTTGGATTTAACCTGCTTTAAAGGGTGTAAACCGGATTCATGCTGCCATGAAGCAACAACAGTCTGCAAACAGAAACTACTTTGTGGTTGTCGATCACACTTCTTGTTTGTGTCGTTCTGTGATTGTGTCACCAAACACTAGGTGGCGGTGTGGGCGCTTTTTGCAGCATTGCAGATTGAAGTTCTGTCAACTGTTCAGCAGCAGTAGTTTTTACTGACATTACAGCAATTCATCTTTCTATCATCTTTCTATCCAGTTTAAAAATGAAAAAGTAGTAGTAGTAGTAGTAGTAGTAGTAGTAGTAGTAGTAGTAGTAGTAGTAGTAGTAGTGGTGGTAGTAGCAGTAGCAGTGACAGTAGTAGTGGTAGTAATAGTACTAGTGATAGTAGTAGCAGTAGTACTAGTAGTAGTGATAGTAATGATAGTAGTGGTAGTACTAGTAGTGATAGTAGTAGTAGTGATAGTAGCAGTAGTAGTAATAGTGGTAGTAGTACTAGTACTAGTAGTAATAGTACTAGTAGTAATAGTAGTACTAGTACTAGTAGTAATAGTGGTAGTAGCAGTAGTGATAGTAGTAGTAGTAGTACTAGTACTAGTAGTGGTAGTAGCAGTAGTAGTACTAGTAGTGGTAGTACTAGTAGTAGTAGTAGTAGCAGTAGTAGTACTAGCAGTAGTAGTACTAGTAGTAGTAGTAGTAGCAGTAGTAGTACTAGCAGTAGTAGTACTAGTAGTGGTAGTAGCAGTAGTGATAGTAGTAGTGATAGTAGTAGTACTACTAGTAGTAGTACTACTAGTAGTAGTACAAGTAGTAGCAGTAGTAGTACTAGTAGTAGCAGTAGTAGTACTAGTAGTAGTAGTACTAGTAGTAGTAGTGGTAGTAGCAGTAGTGATAGTAGTAGTAGTAGTAGTAGTAGTACTAGTACTAGTAGTGGTAGTAGCAGTAGTAGTACTAGTAGTGGTAGTACTAGTAGTAGTAGCAGTAGTAGTACTAGCAGTAGTAGTAGCAGTAGTGATAGTAGTAGTGATAGTAGTAGTACTACTAGTAGTAGTACAAGTAGTAGCAGTAGTAGTACTAGTAGTAGCAGTAGTAGTACTAGTAGTAGTAGTACTAGTAGTACTAGTAGTAGTAGTACTAGTACTAGTAGTACTAGTAGTAGTAGTAGTAGTACTAGTAGTATGAGTAGTAGCAGTGGGGCTGGGAATCATGTGAAGCAAGTGGACCCGTCATGTTGTCAGTGGTCCCCTCTGACTGATGCGCAGTTCCTGGGGGAGGGAACGTCAGGCGGTGGTGGAGGTGACAACGTGGACACTCATCGCAGGCAGGAACACGGGAACATTCAAATAATTACATCTGTAAATCTTTTAGAGTTTCCGAACACGAGCTGCACAAGGCAGATTTGAGACGTGCACAGCAGAATTAGGGAACTCTGTGAAACGCTGTTATTAAAAGCGTTAAAATGTAAGCCTGTTAGATGACATTTCTGCTTCCACAGGTCAAAGGACAACGTTCTTATATCTGATCAGAGTCAGTCACTGACGGGCAACGATACCTTCACGAGTTGAAGGCAGCTGCAGGGTTGGAACCAGACACTGCAGCTGCTCTGCACTGACCTTCGGGGCATGATGGGAAACGCCAGGCTTTTCGCCAATTCAGAAACAGCTGATGGGTTCAGGTTTTAGCTCCACAACATTTCACAGACACTAACAGATATAAGAGCCTGTGATGTTGCACTGTGTCCGTTCATCGCAACGTTTCTTTGATGTTCTCCTCACAGGGAGGCTGAAGAGGTGAGCAGTAAAGCAAGTAGGAGACCCAACACGGGTCCATGAATATCCACCACACAGGAGCCGACGCCACTGTACTTTTGTTGGGAAGCAGTTTGAAGGCCACGGCCCTTGCAGGGAAAGTTATTATCATCATGCAGCAACACTGCCTTTGTCTGTATGAATCAGCTCTCTCTGATCGATTACTACCAACCACGTGTCCTACAAAATGTTATTAATGATACGATTCAGAGTGTGCCGTTTTTACTACACGTCTACTGCTACCAGCACAAATCTGTCTTCCCGCTGGTTCTGTGATACAAGTTTAAAAACTACCGTTCAGGTTGACTTACCGATCATCCAGCGCGTCAAACGTGAGCGTGGCCCAACAAAAACATAACGTAGAGGAAGAATTTACGTTGACACATATTCTGCGTTATGTTCTGAATGAAGCGTGCACTTCAGGCAGAGACTTTACCGGTCCAAAGACAGTCCTTCGTCTTTGGCGTGCCCTACATAAAGTTAGATAATAAGGTCACTGTGGTGTTTAAGGGATTATTCCAGCAGTGTTCGATAAACGCAACATGCTTCATAAGTCAGTGGATACTCGTTTTAATGTGATTTTCAATGTTGACCAAAACTACTGGAACGGCGGCGGAGGACCGACACCGGGAGGCTGGCGGCAGAGCAGACTTTCCTTTTAAACTCCTTTATGTCTACACATGAAAACAACACGACATGCTTCCACTTGACAAAACTGGGGAAGCGAAGCCGCTGCACACGTGGTTCGTAGCGCACACGTGACCTCGCTCCTCCATACGCTTCATTAATGCAGGATACTAAACGTGAATGAATCCGGGCTCATTAGGAACATCAAGAAGAATTTCTGTCTGGATAAAAAGATGCATCCAGAACATCAACAAGCATCGTTTCGCTCATTTCCTCTGGATGTGTTAGTCATTCACCTGAACAACCTGAGCGACCGGGCGTTTGTGTCACCAAAGTACTCAGATAGAGGAAGTGGATGGAAACTTGGATGTGTGACCGACAGTTTGAGGACCTCAGTGCTTACTGTTGGGAGTGATTTCAAAGCGAGGTCTTCCAGTCTGGTTGGAGATGACAGCAGCGAGGTGAGCCTTGATTAACTCGCCGTCCACGAAGCTCCCGTAGAAAGCCGTCCGGCCGTCCGGGTACACGTACGCCACCGAGTCGCCAGTCATCTCTCCGTCCTCGTTCACCTCCCCAAACAAACAGCCCCCATCCTTGATGCAGCATGGTACACACCAACATGCACAACACACGCCGTTAAACAAGGCCGCCCGTTTGTCCTCGTCTTCTTGTAAACATGTCTCAGAGCACATGGACAGTTACTCTTTCACAGTTCTGCACTCACTCACAGGGTAGTAGACCCAGCACTCCCCACAGCGGTTGTTGTCTTTGTACTGGCCTTTGAACACCAGCCGGCCTTCTCCATCGAACTCCTGGGCAGGCCCGTTGAGCTCTCCGTCCATGTACGTCCCGTTGAGGACGCCCCCATCTTCATACGTGTACACCCCTTGGCCCTGCAGCGCGTCATCTACGTAGAACCCCTCCAGGGAGCTGCAGACCAGGAATTTATTTTAAATCGTGTCATGTGGAATTATAGAAAGTAACTTACATTTCTTCTAAACAAATATTTGAAATAAGCCAGATGAAAATGAGAAATTAACCTGCATCTTTTGTAGAAGTTTTAGTTTTAAATAAGATTCATGCTCTAGAAAACAAGTAACTTTGCATCTCTTGTGAGCCAAGTTTAAGCACCACAATGTACAAGTCAAACGTAACTGACACTTTTTACATGCAAAATAAAATTTAAAAAGTGACTTGTGAAAAGTGGAAAGTAATAATTTACATCTGTTTAAAATCATGCCATATGCAAACACGTTAACACTGCTGGGAGGGAAGGGAAGGCCGGATTCACACAGCTACGCGGCTGGAGTCCAGCCAACGAACTCCAGGGGGATGGAGGAAAAAAACACCTGTCCGGGAACCGCAAAACATCACGTGACGGAGCGGGAGTCAAACATCGGGAATGTGAATCAGTGGCATTTAGCTGAGACTGTGTGAAAGACTGAGATCGATCTTCTTCCTGCCGACTTCGCTCGACACCGCTCATCCCTCTGCTCTGCAGCCGCTGTTTTTTTCTTCAAATAAGTATATAATCCAATTCTCTTTAAACTTTGCTCCAACGCTCTGCATGATTTTCTCAAAGCCATGTTGGTCTGTGTCTTCAGGTTTTGAGGGGAGACCAAAAGTGCCCCGGTCTGCAAACCCCCCATGCCGCGCCTTCACGTGATGTTTTGCAGTTCTTGGGTTGCCCATGTTGACGAACCGCACTGATGATTAATTTGACTGATTATCCAAAATTCTGTCGTAACAGGTTTAACATTTCTCATGTGTCTGGTGGTGTCCTGTTAACGCCTCATTACCTTCCATCAAAGAAGAAGAACTTTCCCTTCCCATTCTTTTCTCCATGGGTGAAGTGTCCTTCAAAACGATCACTGGATGAGTAGGTCACTGTGCAGAACCCATGTGGCTGACCGTCTTCATCTAATGGGCCTGAACACAGGACGCACACAGGTGATTCGGCTTTCCTAAGTGTAGTCTGATTACATAATCTGAGATGTGTTTGAAGCCAATAACCTCTACAAGACCCGAGACTTTCATGAGTATAGAATTGTTGCGTAATGATCACTCCGTATAAATCATTTCATTTTTAAGTAATGACATGATTTAAGGGATTAAACCAGAAGGATGAACAAAAGGAGCCCATGTCTAAACAAACGCTGTATGATCACGTGGTAAATTTAAGCCTAATGACTAGATAACCAATTGCAGAATTTAAAGGAGACATATTATTCCTTTTTCCCTAAAGTGGAAACAATTCCAGAGATTCTTTTGTAATATTTCAACAATCAATAATAGGGATAGAGTACAAGACCCCCTCGACGGCGGCCGGCAGAAATGAGAAACGTTGCAGCTCTTCACCCAACCACTAGGGGTGTGTGGCCGGCTCCAAGTGTCAGTCAGTCTCCACTGACCTGTTAAATGTCTAAATCTGCAGCAGAAATGAAGATATTTACTATTTCAAATAGGTTTTTGGACTTTGTTTTGCAGCCAGCAATAGCTAATGGCTTCAGCCATCGAGACAACGGCGTTGCAATGCAGAGCCTCTCCGCCGACAGAGCAACGATTTGATAAGAATTAAGTAAAGTAATAGTGGTCAGCATACGTTTAATCAGCTAAAATGGCTCGGCTAAGTTAGCTGTCCCAGACCTGTTCCTCCGCCCGTTTGCAAGATGTCACCGTGCGCTTTAAAACCGTCTTCAGAAAGCCTACAGATGACATCACAGGGAGGGTGTCCAGTTTTACTCTGTGCTCCACCCTCCTCACTGCAGATGTGCCCGTTTACAAAGGGCCGCACAGCTTTGCTGCACTGTACATGTAACGAAATGTGAAATTATGTGCAGACAAACCAGGACAACTGAACTCTACTCCCACTTGTACCGGTGATGTTACAGTATCCAAACATCAGACGAGCTCAGTTAATTAAATACTTCCAGAGATACGTGGCTCCAAAGTAGTAAAGTTCTGTTTAAGTTTGTGAGTTAGTTTATCCTGACACCCGAGCAAACGCTTTAAAGCACACAAAACTGTTGTAATACGTACCATTATAAACCAAAGCAGTACAAATATGATAAAACGAAGTCTTTTCAGAGACCAGCTGGATAGCACAATCATTCTGTCTTTTTCTACCAGAAATATTAACGCAACTTTACCCCATAACATGCAACTGTTCACAAAGTCACAAAAGTTACATCTCTTACTGCAGTTAAACAGAACCGCTACGCCTCATCCACGGAGGAGTTTATGGAACTAAAATTTTACATGTCAGATGATTTTAGCGGCAGGCTGGCAGCGACATCACCGCCCCGGTCGCTTCTCAGACGGACTCCAGTCTGAAATCGAGTCCGAGGCGCTCCGTTACCGGCTGGGCCTTGTCCGACAGACTGAGGCCAGATTTCGTGGAGAACCGCTGACGGAATCTTAAAAACTACCATAAAAATGTCGTCGAGTGTTTTTATTCCGCATTTTTACCCCATCACAGGGATGTTACAGACCTTCCACAACCTCTTCCACGTTTTCATCGTCGCTGTCCATGCCGCGGGAGGCTGCCGCCTGGGGGACTTTACAACGCAGCGGAGGCTCGCGTCACCCGTGGGTCGTGATTACATCGCGGAAGCACATGACAGCTAACAAGGTGTACCGGCAGGTCACGCCCAGACACGCCCCGGACGTCGGGCTGTTTCTGACTAAAATCTAGTTATGCAACACAAGCCAGTTTGTTCTGTATTTACCCGTGATGTTAACAGAATTACAGCTTTGCCTTTTCTGTTTCATGAGAGCAAAACAGGCACCTTCACTACTCCTCTTTTCAGGGTCGACAGTGGACAAAAGGGCTTTATAGAGCCACGAAGTAGACTCGGTTTCTGTCTGCAGATGCTCTGCAGCCGACATCCCAGCATCACTGGGTAGTTTGGATGAGAAGGTCCTTCTGCTCAGAAGCAGCGCAGGGCTGCAACTTTCACATGTATGAAGTACCTCCTGCTGCACATATTAATTAGACTCACAAGTAAGCTGTAAACAGAGTGTTTAAAACAATTGACAAACCATTAGGTCAAATGGCCTCTGATGATTCCTGAGGACCGGTTTTGAAGCCCATTTTTCTGTTTTCTTCATACAGGCCGCAGCCATGTTGCTTGAGAAGCCGATTAGGACACGCCCACTACACGTCAATCACAGTTAGCTTTGACGTTCAGCCAAACCTGCAGAGCTGCAGACGTTTACTGCGGGATAAACCGTTTAAGATGTTGACTTGACGGCAAAATCAAAAATGACATTTGCTTTCCGTGAGGCTGGGTTAATACAAACGAAGGGTTGCTTCGCTGAACGCGATGATATAACCGCTACGGGTGAAGAAGAGATGATGGCCAGCCATTGGCTGAGCCGACTGTCAATCAGTCATGCTAGAAATAAATGGACTGCTTTTTATACATTCTCCTAGAATGGTATAAAAAATGATTGAGATGAAAGCATTTTTTTGTCTGTTCATTTTTGCTCTAAAGTTGGACATTTTTACAAGGACCTCAGTAGAGGTTGACTCGCTTTGACCCCGACTTCAGAAGTTAGATACTTGGCTCCTGACTGAAAAAAACAAAAAGGTAGGCATTTTACCCCCCCCCCCCCTTAAAAGGTCAACACCGCCCCCTGCCGGTCAACGCCGCCCCCTGCAGGTCAACGCCGCCCCCTGCAGGTCAACGCCGCCCCCTGCAGGTCAACGCCGCCCCCTGCAGGCCAACGCCGCCCCCTGCAGGCTTTACGGTGACTTGACCTGTTTCCACTGATCAGCTCAGCTAATGTGAAATTCCAGGGACGTCACATTACACCAGACTTTAAAATCGTGTTGTGGAGGCGCCGGGATTTCCTTTACAGTGTAAGGTATGTGTGCGTCACACAACTGGACTTTGTTGCTGTTTTTACCGACGAGGAGACAAATGCGGCGTCCTGGGTGCCGTAGCATGGTAGCGTGCTAACAGCTAGTTGGCCGCAGGCCTCTTTTATTAAGATTAACAGAGTAATTATTTTGCTAAACGCCAAAAAAGCGTCTTTCCATCCTTTTTAAGGATTTGAGATCTCGGTTCCTACTGATGTTACTCAGGTTGACGTGTACATTTTCTGTTTTTGAACACCGCGGCTAACGTGAGTAACGGCGACTATTAACGCCGTTTTTACGGTTTTTCTTAATTTTAGTGCTTAAGATTATAATGTTTATGAGTGTACTAGAACAGGCATCCCAATGCGGTGATTTCCTCTTGTTAGTTGGCTCATTAGTACTAAAAAGCACGAAGCGCATCTCCCTCCGGTTTATCCACCCATCTACACGTTTACACGAAACTTCATCATATAAATACAAATGCAGTAAAAATAACCAGTCCTGGCGGATGTCTCCGGGTCTGGGTCCCGACCAGGTTGGTAATGTTAAATATGTCGCAGATTTGACTTCGAGTTATTTTCCTGATTTAATGTCTCATTTTGACATGTAATCAATGCACCGTTTTGGTCCCGCTGAGTTAAGTCGGTGTGTTTATTCCACATTTCCTCTGGTCCACTACATAAACTAACACACAACTAACCAGAAGTAAAAAGTATGTTTCAGTTCTTTTAGTCGCTGCATGGTGATTTTAAAGAGCTTCAAGGAAACAGTGAAAGTGTAAAGAAAGACAAGACTTGACTAGTCCAGAAACGTGCTGCTCATCTACAATCGACTGTCCTGTCATGTGTGAGCTCACACGTGGCTTGTCAGTCTAACTTTGTTAAATATCGTTTCAGTGTCCCGGAGAGTCGCAGCCCTGCATTCCAAAAACCAAGACGAGTACTTCACCATGAGCTCAGATGACGGTGAGGGAGCACTCGCCAGTCTCGCTTCATTTACCCCCATGTCATTTGTCTTGTGCCTGACTGATCTGCTCCACGCCTGCAGGGGACATGGAGAACCGGGCGGAGCTGGAGGAAAAGACCCGGCTCATCAACCAGGTCCTGGAGCTTCAGCACACTTTAGAGGGTACGTCACAAGCCAAGGTGACCCTGTCATTACTGAACAATCAGCCACATTTCCAGTAACGTTAGGACACTGTAAATGTAAATAAAAGCAGAGTGAAACCATTTGAAAATCTCGTAACACCCGTATTTTTATTAAAATAGAAGATAGAAAACATATGAAATGTTAAAAATTAGTAAGTGTATCATCCAAAAGGGAAAAAAAGAGATAATTTTGAACTTGATACGGTGGTGTTTCTGGATCGTGTTTACGATGGTCGACCGCCTGCTGTGTTAGTGATGTCCAGCAGTTCCTGAGTCTGCTGTCCACCCATCCATCTCTCTCTGGGAGGCAGCATCCCGCATCCCGTTAAACCTGTTACAGCATCCCAACTGATGGAACATCTCACCCCATATCTTCAATGAGAGTCCAGCCACCCTTCGTAGGGGACTCACTTCCATCGTGTTCCATCACGCCCATGCAGTGACGTGAGAACCAGGGCCATCTGTGAAGCCGGCCGGAGAGCCAACAGATGGCAGGCTCCAGTATTGATGTTCGCCCCCTGTCTATTTCTCTCTATTGGCTAGTTGTTACCATGGTAACCAGTTTACGACAGTGCTGGAACATGCATCTAACTTGACTGACTGAACCCAAGCGTTGATACCAGAGACCGAGAAACAAAGCTGTAGTCACACTGCAGTTTCCAGAGCGCCTCGGCGTGTGGTGACTGCAGCTGTGGATATGTTTGAGATGTGAGCAGTGAAGCCCAGTTCTCAATCTGTGATGAAGGCCTTGGACGGATCCCAGGATGTGCAAAGGTTCAGACAGCGTGATGGGGGTCAGGGGGGTGCTATATAAAGGAAAGAAGGACTCAGAAAGTAGAGGCACGTCATTACTTGACCTTTCAGGAACGCAGTGACACCGGAGGTGGACCTGGTTTATCGTGACACAAACTCTTCTAGCTTCCTTTCATCTGTGCAGCGCTGTTGATTTGTGTGTTTGGTGTGTTCAGATCTGTCTGCGCGGGTGGACGCCGTGAAAGAAGAGAACCTGAAGCTGAAGTCGGAGAACCAGGTTTTGGGTCAGTACATTGAGAACCTGATGTCGGCCTCCAGTGTCTTCCAGAACACCGACACCAAGAGCAAACGGAAGTAAGCAGCTCGTCAGAAAGCGTCGACCCCAAAGAGCCCAGTGCATCCCCACGCGCACCCTCACCGCCCTGGACGACCGGACCCACCAACCCGTTAATACCAACTACACCTGTAACTGGTTTCACGCCTGTACCTTTAGTTAATGTTTCCTGAAGTTGTTTTACTCCGCTGCGAGTCAGATCACATTTAACTTTATTTCCACACAAACATCGAAGTGCCAGTTCCTGTTCAACAGATGGTCTTGTGTGCACTTCCTCAATCATGACTGTGGTTTCAAACAGCAGCAGGGAGGCAAACTGCATGAATAAAGCGGGAAGAGCACAGTGAATGAGAACTCACTGCGTCTAGCGCCGTCTTGGTGGTTTCAGAGCAGACGTCACCGTGTTTAGACGGTTAAAACTGGTCCGTGAGGCCAAATCACAGTTAATCTGGAATAATCTGGAATAATCTGTTCTCGCCATTATCTGCCTCGGAGCGGTGCGGGACTTGCCGACAGGTCGGTTAAACCCAGTGGTAAAGTGAGGCTTCAACGCTCCATTGACCAGTTAAAGGATCAGTCCGTGTGGTTTGGTGAAAACGACAGATGCACCGTTCGTTTGAGCACTGCAGCGCTCGTTTTCCTGGACGGATGCGTCACTGTTGCTTCGCAGACACGGCTCGGGTCGTGCGGTCACGCTCCTGGCGGTGAAAACGCGAGCCTGCTCAGGGTGTCGTTTCCAAAGCTCACCTGAACCGAGTCGCGGCGCTCGCTGGGAGCGTGGCCGCAGGCGTCACTTCTCACATCTCATTGCACGTTTTGCACTCTGAGCTCAAAGTGGTTTTATGTTTCCAATAAATCCACTTGTCTCACTTTTGTCGTTACCGATGCAAATAAGCTCCAGTAACAACAAATCTGACTTGTAGGCTCCTGTAACGCCTCTTACTTTTCTAACCCTGCATCTTAAAGCAACATTTACTTATGACCCATCTGCTTGCGCGGATGTGAAAGGTTGTGCTTTCGAGTCCGAGCCATCAGCAGCGCTGAGGTCTGGTCAAGCAGGTCCAACTCCGCACCACCTCCCTGTTCAGCTGTTCCCTGGAGTTAAAAGTTTACGCAGAAATCCCCCGTCTTTATCGCGCGTTCAGTGGGAAGCTGATCAGGCATCACGCCTTCGTCCCCTGAAGGAGCGTCCGGAGAGAGCAGGAGCACGGTTCTGGAACAAGCGAAATCCTCTTGTAGTTTTTGTCATTTATTAGTCAGTATTGCTGCCATGGTTATTTATACAGTAAGTTTATTTGTTGCTCTAAATTACTCGTTAGTGCTGATGACTCTGCAAAGAGGAGGCTCTGAAGGCCCGTTGGTTTCAGTACAAAGCCACCTGCTTTTGTTGCTGCTTCTCTCATTAGAGGGACTAAACACTACCGGCGACATGTGGGGTCACAGCCAAGACCATGAAGCGTGGACGCGCTGAGCTGCACGAGTCTGTGCGCCATGCTCAACTTCCACGGCTTCTGCATACTGGAACCGATGCAGCCATCAAGTCGGAAATGTCCTTAATCCTCATGCATTTTGTTTACATATTGTTTGTAATTTTGATGTTAATGTAATAAAGTTCAGAATCTTTTTGATGGAGTGTTGCACCGATGATCTGCTTCATGTTTGATACCGTCGGGGACAAGTGAGCGACGGTTTGGCGTTCAGACGGGTGATGGAGGAGATCGGAGGCACTCTTCTGGAGGTTCATGGTACAACACGGATACGGGACCATATACGTTCATTCCGTGGTCACCCTCCTGTATGAAAATACCGTAGAGAAAAACTTCGTGCACAGATGATTCAAGTTTACTGGCTCTGGTTTCACTGTGTCCTGCTTTGGGCGTGAAGGCACGTCTGTGGGCCGAGGTGCACGAGAAACCTGGTGACCTACAAGGATCACGCACGACAGGGTTCGACGCGAATTTGAGAACATTAACGCACGATTAGTTTTACTCATTTATGAGGTTGATGCGTATAGAATGAATGAAATAAAAGCTTATTGTGGAATATTTGGCATTTCCCAAAACACAAGGCTGCTCTTCGTAAGTAAAATGCTCGATAACGGACCGCTCCCTGAAATGTTCGTTCAGCATTTGCAGATGGATTTTTACTGTTTTTACTGACATGTCAGGGCCTAAATTTATTTTAACTCTGATCTGTTCACTTATAATGAAAATGACTCAGAGACCAATTTAGTAAAATTAATGTGAACACTAAACAAGAAGCCCCTTGTTAGTGTAGTCGTTTCAGTTTCATATTTCATGTATGCCAGTAAGTAAAAACCTAAGCGGATTAAACGAAATACACTTGTAGCATTTTGCTATTGAAAGCATTTTATTTACTAGAGAAAAATATATTACAGTGCAAAACAGCCTGGCTTGGCGCAGCTTCGTGTGCTCGTACTGCGGCGTGAACTCGCGGCGTTCCGCTCGCGTCCTGACAGTTGAAGTGCAGTGAACGTCTTTGTCCAGCAGGTGGAGGAGTTGGTGCAGAGAACGTGCTCCTCAAACTTTAATGTGCACCTGAGCAGCAAGAACAAGAGTGATGAGGGCAAAGCAAACGCACACCGGTCAGTCACTTCATGGCCTGGACTGGAGTTTAAGACCGGGTTACAATACTGTCGCTTTAATGTTTTATAAAGAATCCGTTCATCTAGGCGTAGGCCGAGTCCCATCCATGTGACGTTCACAGATAGTGAAATTAATGTAAACCTAAGCAGTGAGGCTGAAAGGGTTGTAGCTTTTTGATGAAACTCCCTCATTACTGCTCAACATCCACAGAAAAGGGGAGCTGGAAGGAGAGCTGACTTTGGTCTGCAGTGACTAACTGCAGTCACACAAGGACGGACCAGTCGGGACCAATCGGGACCAGTCGGGACCATCAGAAGAATTATGACTGCAAGGAAAACCCTGTTCCCTGTGATTGTGCCTTCGTTTCTTAAAGAGACGTCTAGGAACAGTTTTATGAGTCTACATTAACTGCACCTCCAAAGTGGGTAGTGTAGATTTATAACAGACTTAAAGCGGTGGAAGGTTCTTCAAATCTTAAAAAAAAAAAAAGGTTTACTTGTATGAGGAAGAAGGTTCAGTAAAGACAGATTTATGACTTTAGGTCAGACTTCACATAAAAAGAGAAATGGACAATGTCTGAAATACGTTAGTTGGGGAATTGAAAGTCTACTAGATGCCAGGATATGACCCCTCTGCTGGAATCGCATATTCACTGTGGCAGACAGGCATTCCTTTGTCCCAACACGTTTATAAAAATGCTTAACGTTCGTCTGATTGAACACCTTTTTAATAAAAAAAACCTCAGATGTTGCATTGATGGCTGTTCAGATTGGATGAACTGCTGTTACTCAGAAGCGGAGTGAGGACACGCAAATCCAAAGCACCAGGACGTGGTCTTCTCACCTACTGACACTGCAGAGACGTGTGGGCCAGCGACGGACTCGGGAGCAGGGCTCCGTCGTGTCTGAGCCCGACAGTCCGAGTGTGCCCTAAAGCTGCCACTGGTGCAAGCAGCGCCGCTGTAGTGAATTTCTTGGATGCCAAGATGCAGAATGAATCAGAATTTGTGACCGAAATAGTCGTGAAAAATAGTGTTCCTGTCCACGTCTCAGCTTACGCTCGTGTTGGATTTGGTGTGCACAACCACTTCTCCAAACATGCACACACAAGCAGGTGAACCGGCGCCAGGGTCCCACCTCGCTCAGCAGAGCCCAGACGTCAGAGTCGGCCTGAAACACGAGCCGCAGAGCGGAGACCGGCTGCAGCGCCGCGTCGATTTCACCTTCAGCGAGTCCATTCTCAAACGCTCCTGAAACACACAGCTGCTTTTAGGGGTCAGGAAATGCACTTGTCTCACGCTGCAACAGGTTTATGTGTTTGTGACTCAGTGTACCAGGCGTTTACCGCCTGTGCCACCACGCTCACAACTACAACCTCCCGACACCAACCTTCCTTTCACTGCTGTCCAACCAGTTGTTGCTGGATAATAGTGAAACAAGAGGTGGACAAAAGTAATTCCAATAAGAAGCCTACGATCATACGTGTATTTATCATTTTTCTCCATGTTTGTCCGTTTAAAGTGGCTGATGTTTCTGATCGGAGAGCCACGGACGCGCCCTTGTGGCTCAGAATATTACGCAGGTTAACTTGGAGCGGGGAACGCTGGCGCGGCGCCGGTTTGAGCCTCAGGCAAAGCCTCTCCGATTGGAGATGGCGTGTTCTAATTTCCAAGTCAACTAACCATCAGGCCTTTATGTTGAGATGGTTTGTTGTAGTCATCAGTCATGTGGTTAATGTGGGTTTGTGGCACCGATCTGACAACACATCCACACAAACATGTCAGGCTTGTCTACAAGGCAACGCTGTGAAAACATCCCATTGTACTCAACACTGGTCAAACAAACCACACCCAGAAAACCACACACACACACACACACACACACACACACACACACACACACACATCTCAGGAAAACGTCTGTGTCCTGGACTTGTTCCAGCTGCTGTTACCACCTGATCTTCCTCACAGGGATTTCCTTGGTCCGAAGAGAAATGCGGGGGGGAGTGAAGGTGGGTCTCCACCTCGGGTCCTGCGCTGGCGTTTCACAGGACTGGAGCCTCTGTTATTACTGAGTAACAGTTTGACTTGATGTGCTTACCAATAATGATGAAGCCCGTATCAGACTCTTTGTAGTTGGAGGAGCCGATGCCCAACTTATCTTTTGCAGATCCCTTAAAAAAAAAAAAAAAAGAAAAGAAAAAGCAGACATCAGTCTGGTTCAGCAGATGGAGACGGGCCTTCAGTTCACACACCGGGTCATTCATCAGTCTGAAGACAAATCAGACGTTTCAGCCACCGTGTCATCAGACATGCAGACGGTCTCCATGACGCCCTCGCTGCAGCCATGGATCGACTTTAAGCTCGTTTCCTTGTATCGACAGGCCCCGACGTCTGTTTCATTAACAGACTTGTGCAGTCCTTGATGAAAAGCTGATGATTAGGCATTAATTTGTGTCGGGTGTGTTGATGTGAGCAGACATCTAAAACATGCAGGACAGCGGCCTCGAGGACCAGACCTGAGGAGCCCTGCGATAGGAAAACGAATACGTAGCAAAAGGAGCAACACTAGAAACAAATGAAGAAGAGCGTTGCACGGCGGCGGCGGAAGTACATACAACGAGACATGCAACGGGATCTTGGTTCATTTGTGGCCCCTCAAGGGGAAGGTAAATATTTGATGGAGAGTATGCAGACAGGAGAAAAAAGAAGAGCAAAACGAGGATTTGTGGGTGAAGCAGAGGGCACTTGGTAGGCGTGTGGCGTCTGATCCAGACCTGTGAGGCTCCAGCTGATCGCAGAAATATCAAGCTCTGCGCCGCGTTTGTTTGAGAGCTGTGACCACAGACAGACGAGGCTCTGGAGGATTAGACATGTTCAAATAGCTGAGCCGTAAACAAACAAACCCACAACACATACTTTCAAATTACTAGACGTCACACTGTTACACATGTCTCACATTTATTTTGCCATTTGGCAACAGGATTAACCTGTTTGAAGTTTTAAACTGTTCTCCAACGGGGAGGAACACGGGCCTCGTGGAAGCGCTGAGAGCTGCACTTCCATGAACGGCCACCAGGGGCCGACTCCAAAACTCAAGACGCTTCGGCTAAACACTGAGCACAAGGCCTTTTAAAACGAATGAATGTCCTCTGCTTGTGGTGTCCCTTTGGAAGGTCACACGGACCAGTCTGGCAGTCTGGTGTGAAGCAGCTCCGTCGTCTGGACGGAGGACCAGCTGTCAGCACGGACTCTGCACCACGTCCAGACATTTACATTTTCTCACAGCACCATCAGACTTCAGTTCTTACATACCAATGTTATCTATTGTACTTGAAGTAAAAGCGCGTCTGCTCTGTCCTATTTTACTGTTACAGTTTTCACTGGTAGGTGCTGATCTCCATCTGAGCCGTCGTGTCTTGTTTCTTGTTGTTGAACATAATGAAAAGTTGCTGTGGATCAGCTGCTTTCAGCTCCACAGTAAACCTGCTCTGGCTTGACTTTATCATCGTGAAATGCCAACTCTTGTGTGATTTTCCGTGAGAGCTCAGTCCTCTCGGACAGGTGGATGCTGAGGACGCGAGGCAGCTGGAGTGGTTCCCATTGTACCTCTCCCACCTTTTCCTCTGCAGCAGGTTGGCTGCGCTGCTTCACTCTACCATGGCCAAACCATGACTAACCCCCAACGTCAGAGCTCTGCTGTGTTCAAGTGCAGCCCAATTGCTGGTCAGTTACCATGCGCGGGTCCTCTGAGATAACGCGACTACTTTAGACATGCAAATCCAATTCAGCACAGGCCTCAGAGTCTGTGGAGCAGGGCTGCAGACACGTGGTGGCCCTTTTTAAAAGACGGTGGCTTTTGCAAGTGCTTCTTCACCTTCTCACAGTCTCAGACTGTCCAAACATGGTACTTATGTCTGTAAGTGACGGGTCTGCGGTGACTAAAGCGCTCTGGCTGCCGTGGAGGTTGAGGTGCATGACAGTGTGAATACTGGCTGCAAAGTCTGAGGATGCACGAAGTCACTGAGCAGCTCACTCAACATATTCATGTTGTCACTGCAGGAGGCTGCAGAGATGGTCGACTCAGCCCCGTCTGTCATTTAATCAATGTTGCACACTTTGACTTAACTTCTTTTATCCTGTTAGCATTTTTTTTAAAATGAGCCATTTCTCACTTTGCAATTAATCATATTTTACTTTTTCATATACAGAAACACAAATGTAACTCATCCCTCCCCTCCATTGATGCAGGTCAAGGACATTTTCCAAAGAAGCATCTCATAACCTTCATGTCACTTATGCACTTCCACCATCTGAAAATGGGAACAATGATTTTAAATTTCTTCTTTAGAAATAACTTACCTCTGTAAACCCCTTGAATTTAAGCAGGAAGGAAACACTTCCTACACGTCTTCACTGCTTCATTTCAGATTAATATTGCATCGTGCAGAGAGACTAACTGACACTCGCATCAGTGTCCAAACATATGGAACAACTACCACCCACGTTTCAAAGCAGTAACGTCATGTCTGCTTTAAAGACCCAACAGCATCAGGAAAAGCAAACATTTGCAAATGCATCCCTTTAAACGTTCTGGCACTAGGTTTGTGTCTGAGCCGGCGCTGGTATCAGCACAAACACGGGAAGACTTCAAGAACACACTTGTGTTGTAGGACTTCATTCATGTTTTGTCTTTGTTGAGTTTTATTTCTCTTTAAATGTGTCACCTTTGGACCTGGGCACAGCTTGAGTATCGAGGTTCCCTCTTATCTTCCACACTGCGATTGCATGTCTGTCTAACTTTACTTAAAGGTCAGCCATTGCACGAGCACTTTTCCCCTTTGTGAGTCCTCGCACACACGGATGCACACACGCACGCACGCACGCACGCACTGGACTGACATCAGAGCCTGCAGCAGTGGGCGTTTCCTTTTACCTTAGCACTCCTTCCCAGCGCATCAACACCTGAGATGAAAGTTAAGACCTGCATGATGGCAGGAGTGACGGAAACAGAGCGTGCACGTGCACACGCACGTTACTCACATTGCTGGGCAGCACTTCCACTGTTGTGTTGTAGAATTTATCTCCGCTGGTCTTGATGTTTCCACTACGAAACCGGTACCTACAACAGAAAGAGACGTGAGTGTAGAGAGCAACAGAGTGAGGAGCTGGCTAGTCTTCAAAAGCCAGTACTCCGTACTGGACCAGCGACGGACGCCGACGGCGAGGACTTGCAGGTCCTGCTGGGTGATGCTGCCCAGCCGTGCATCATCATCGCTGCTCTTCACTGATAACCACGGTTGCACGGGGACGCATCTACTGATAACGGTAGTACTTCTGGGTCTTCATGACCAGACAGAGAACCATGTGATCAGGCTGCAGGCTCCAGTCTGACAGGAGACGACACGTTTCTACATCTACAAGGGGTCACGTCTCAGATACCGGCGACCTTCGACACCCTTAGGCTTCATGCTGAAGTCAGGCGTGTCACATTGTGTCGTCTGCCTCTCGGTGCGAGGATGGGATCAGTTCTAGTCGGTGTCAAGGCTGTTCAGCGTTGCTTAGTCACGTACAGTCAACGGGTCCTAGATTAATATACGTGGAGGAGCTCTCTTTCCTCACAACATTACAAAGTGATGGCACCAGTGCCTTTGTGGCCTTGAGGTCACTAACGGGACGTTTGTATGTGCATGTCAACATCCCTCATCCTTTTAATTGTAACAAAAACAGTTGAATAATCCAATACTCCACTCTGATGTTAGAAAGGCTGTGGGCCATACATGGTGCCAAACAGTTAAACCTCTGTCTCATCATGCCACAGACCATCTTCACACTTATCTGTTGAAGAGCACTGGCTCTGACGAGGCATTTTGCTGCGTTAAACCCAGCTGTCTGAAGACGTCCGCATGGTAGACCAGGAACGTCTGCCAGGTCCACTGAGGCCTTCAAGCCTTTAGCTGTTACTCAGCGGCTCTTCTCCGTCTCATTTTGAAAACCTTTGTTGTTCTTCTGGAGTCCCATTTCCAGCATTATGAGGATCAGCTCATAATCATGTTTTCAAATATGTTTGAGTGAGGGACGGTTCACACCAGTAGGTGCTTCTTATGACCAGCGTTTTCCTTCAGCACTGGGAATGTTTCACCAAAAAAACCAGCAGACGTCTTCAGCTTAAGTGCCGTGTTTTTGTCTAAGAGTTCACTTAGTTTTCTTGGCATATTAATTTTGGAATGTGGTTGTGTAATTTAAATTTGGCCATGAGAGTCTTAGTGGGACTGAAGAAAACAAGAAGAGCGATGGCTGGGAAGCATTAGTGGCTCTACTGGTTTTGCTGTCAACTTTCCCAGTTTTTCAGAGCCGTTTCAAAACACCAGATTATCTAAACATCAATAAACCTGCACGTACCCGCCGCGTCTGCATACTTCTAACAGAGACGTCTGTTATCCCTCTGGGGATGAAAATACACTTTCTAATGGCAGCAAACCGACGAGTTTACTTTGACAAAAAAATTATTCAACATTAACATTAAAGCCTTCTGTGACTGGACATTATTATCTAAACAGCATCGTTTTTAATCATCGTAACGTGATTACGTCCATGGTCAGAGTCAGCAGCAAGTGCACTGAGCTGGGTGTGTATTGATCTGTGACGCGTCATGCAGACATCCATCACCTTCGGTATCCTGACAGTTTTCATGGCATCTGACGATGCTCACTGCTGCTCCAGAATGTTTGCTTTATGCTCCAAGAGATCGAGATGGCGGCAGCTAAAAGGACGATGTGCTTTATGGGCGCCAGAGAAACCAGTTGTTAGATCAGCACAACGTGGCTGGTGGACACCGTGATCCGTCCAACAGGACAGGAATGTGTCCACCTCCTGTAGACGCCGTCCTCAGAATACTGTCTCCTTAAGAAGAAAGAAATAGGCATGTTACGGCTGTGAATGTCAACGCTGCAGATGAAAGCCGTGTAGTGATTCCAGACATTTCAGTGGAGAAGGAGAAGAAGGCTCGTCCTTGACTTCTGCTGCAATTTCCTCACTGAACGTCCTCAGTAAGCAGTTTAACAAGGTGGCGTCTGTGTGACCATGCACGCTAAAAGAAAAACAAGCCTCGATTCAAACCCAATAAAAGGTTCTGGATGAACCGTCAGGGGGCTTCCGTGGGGGTGGGGTGCTGTGAGACTCAGGGGCAGCGATGCTGGAGTCCAAACACAGACCTCTCCGTTTACCGCTCCATCTCTGCGTCAGTGTGTTCTCACCTCCTCACTTTAGTGATGGGATGAGGAGTTGTGTCATTCAGGAGAGACTGGGACTAGAGCTCTCGCTCCTCCACATCCAGAGGAACCAGCTGAGGCGCTGCAGGCCTCAAGCTGGGGCCGCGTTTTGGTCACGTCCACCCGGGAGACCTCAGGGCAGAACCAGGACACGCTGGAGAGGTCATGTCCTGTGGTTTTCCTGGGAATCCAAAAGTATTTCCATGGAAGGGCTAGAGGAGGTGGCCAGGCAGACGAAGGTCTGCGTAGACTGCTGCTAGGACTTGAACTTGGAGGAGCAGAGGTTAGTGATGGGTGGAATTATGATAAGATCTCTCCTTCTCCAATTAAACTAGGATTAGTGCCTCGTACGTTCGCCTCAATCTACTAATCAAATTACAGGTCACACCTTCGCCTCGTCACGTCTGACACCTGATTGGTTGAACATAATTGAGTTGTTCTATTAAGTTACATCATCTTTGGAGGCTTCTGGAAGTCTGAAGGAGCACGGAGACCATGAAGCATCACGTTCACGTGTTGACCAGACTAAGACCACATGACTCTGAAGACAAGAAAACCAAAACAAACGCCAAAACACACCAGAGGTTGAAGAAACGGGGGCAATAAAAACATCGCTTACCCAGAAATGTGGATTGGCTGTGGGAAGCTGAACAGGATGTAGTCGCCGTGGACGGGTGTCAAAGCCCAGAAGAAATCGTCTCCGTTGTACAGCCTGTCCAGACTATGCTGCTGGTAATGTTTGAGGCTGCTGCTCAGCTCTGCAGGCGGGTTAGTGTGGACCTGGTACAGGATTTGTTTCATGAAGTCCTTATCCTGACGGGAGGACGAAGCAGGAAGCACACGTAAGAAAACATGAGCACATCCACAAAAACGCCTTTTCACACGAGTCACAGATTACATTTGGGTTCAAAACAGGTGAAAACAACAAAAACAAACATGTCTGTGGATCCTCACTGGGGTTCGTATTGAACGACAGTTGGTTAACTACGGTGATGATGTCACACACGCCGTCACGTTTCTGTCCAGCCCCCTGACAGCTGAAGGAGCCCTGGGGGTTTTCCAGAAACTCGTATTACTCATCTACTCAGTAAGCAGTAAACCTGCGTTTATGGTTCAGAAACGTGCAGAGAATTAAACTGGAAACACGCCGCTCCGTCAGTGGGTGGGCGTAGGTTTGGTTCAGGTTACGTTGAGCATGTCAAGTCCACATTGGCTGAAGCTCGCTCCCTTGGTCAATATCCAAACATCATACACCCAAATGTGTATAACGTTTAAAAGGCCACCGAGTGAAGCGTCCTCTCACCTCCATGACTGATTTCTGGTAGAGTGCCAGTGTTTCCTAATATTTAAACAACATACAGCAGCCTGACGTTTCAAATATTTCAAAGCGCTGTCCTAACATCTCAGCCTTCCCAGCTATGTGCTTCTAACCCTTTAAATAGTCGGTCTTTAGATTTAAATCTCTCGTTACCACATCAGTTGGGGCCGCGTTCAACGGCGTCGCCACTGCACTGAGATCCACTAAAACGACACCAACCTTGATTTCAGGGTTCTGGAGGTTTGAAGAACCTTTCTAGAAACCCTCTCTGACATCAGCAAACAAAAGAAAACAGATGATCAACATTAAAAGTTCCACGTGCACGTGTCAACCCCCTCAGACCTGGACGCTCGCGCTGCATCAGGTTTTTACAACGAGCCCTAAACTCTCCACTGGCGCCAGCAGCTCAGCGTTGAAGCTTTAGTTCTGCTCATCCAGCAGAAGCCGGCGCCGGCGTTTGGGCTACTGTGGTCACATGGGTGACCAGAAAACCTCTTCAGCCTCTTCTTACATCATTTGCTTGTGGAAGGTGGACAGTCCATCAACAGATTGCCCTAAAAGCTGGAAGACTGGAATTTAGTTGTACAATCAAATAAATAAAATAATGTTTTTTTCTCACAAATATAGAAAAGTAAATAGTCATAAACCAACATTGAAAAAGTAAGACCCAAAACTAACGTGTGTGTGTTTCTGATGATAAGAAGGGAATAATGACGAAAACCAAAGCGCTCTACATTAAACTGAAGACAGGATGAAGAGTATGAAATGTAAAGATGACTTTTATCTTGTCTTGTCTTATATTACGTGTTTGAACTCAGTAGAAACAGACGATTCGTCTCAGTGATAAAAACGAGTCCTGCACTTCTGGACCTGACGTGGGCTCTGCTCTTATTCAGGGTTTTGACCAAAAAAGGGGACATGAAGATGCTTTTCTTTACCTTCATTAGTGATACAAACTTCATCAATGTGCCGACATGCGAGTCAGAAATGTCTGTATTTTTGACTCTCGGGTGGAAGCTGCAGTTAGAATAATTGCTGGCGTCACACACCTAAAGTGTGAAAGACGTTTTACTTGTTACGTGAAGTCTGACAGCAGCAGGCCAGCAGACCACCTCTCAGCTCTGCCTCTGGCCTTCTGACCTGAGCTGCAGTTTCCGGAGCTGGAAACCAGCGGAGAGGAAACAAACTTCCAAAGTTTCACCAGCGCCATCTCCAAACATACAGTAGCTTCAATGCCTTATAGGCTCCATCATATTATGTTGACTTCAGACAACTGAAGGTCCTTCAACTTTCTTCATTGTCCAGTTTTAGGAGATGAAAAGCTCACTCACCTTCAGGTGCTGCAGTTTCCCAGGCAGAGAGGAGTGGAGGCCTACATGCTGGAAGAGGGAGGGCTTGTATCTCTGCCTGAGCAACGCCTTCTGTTGAGTGCAGTCTTTCTAGATGAGAGAAAACCTAGGTGACACCAACTTCAGCCTCAGCTGTGTAACAAACATCAAGCTCTGCAAAAAGACTGAGGGGCCACATCCTAAATATTTTCCAGGAAAAGCTCGACATGAACCATGAAACAGAGTAAAAACAAATGAGAGCAAAGATGACACAGATTATTATGCTGCACCACAGATCAGCACCTCGGCTTGATATGTATAGAAATAATGGCTTCTATGTCATAATCAAATTCAACTTTCTGTCCAAGTATCTCCACTGAACTGGACGAAGTTTTGACAGCCGGAAGTCTTTTGAGTTTGAGGTTCTGTGGCTGGTAAAATCTTTTTTGTTCATTTGCATTAACTGGTTTTTGCATGTCTGATACTTTTCAAACACACAAATGATCAAAATATTCTTGTCTAATCACCTCAAGTTGTCATGACTGCCTCGTGTGTGGGTGAGTAAAGATTGTAAGTTCGTGCTGCTTTTTTTTTTTTTTTTTTTTTTTTTTTTTAAAAACGAGACCTTTCTGGGTCCTGGTTTTGATGGGTCCGTGTTGTCCCTTGGGTCCTGCACTGTCATGCTTTCCTACTCTTCCGAAACGCTTCAGTACTCCGACCCTGGCTGTTCCGTCACCACTCACAGGAATCATCCCGTCACTCTTTCACCACAGCCAAAGGTCTGAAGACCTTCGTCGTTAGGATTCCAGGTGGTTCTGGTTCTCGGTTTAATGACTGAGACTGATCTGATCCAGTTATTATTCAGTTTACAACATGATACACTATGCAAACATGAGAGGGTCGGAATACTGACTAGAACAACATACTAAAAAAGGTTTTACTGTTTTTCAAACTTGGTGGAACTGACGTACTTCGTTTTTCTCAGGGTTGCAAACTTTGACCCACAGGATGTGATCCAACAACCAGTCGATGGGTTTGTCTTTGTGAAACATCAGGAAGAACTCGGCAACCAAAGGAAGGTCGTGGGTTCGAAACATTTTACCTGGAAAAAACGTGTGACAGTCTCAATGTCAGATCCTCAACACTGAAAATAAAAGGTCAGTGTGTGAAGCCGCCACCGCCGTGGTTTGGATGCTCCAAACACACCTATGAATCCAAGCTGGGAGAACTCCACGTACAGCCACGCCCTTGAAGCTTCTCGGTTGGCAAACGTCTTCATGTCGCTATAGTAACCATCCTTGGCAATAACATCATCTTCTAACTGGAAAATGCATACATTACTCGAGTCATTACTCGAACGAAACAGAAAGGTATTTAAAAGCAGACCACAGAACAAATACAAGGAAAATGCTCACTATATTAACGTGTAAATTCCCTGAAAACCCTTTACTAGAGATGAAACCCTTTATGGTTGCAAGTGTGTTCTAGGAACCACGTCTGGAGATGACTGGACTTTGTGAAGTAGTGTTCATTGAATATGTTCATTCCTGATCAAAAGCTTCATGTGTGGAGAAACAAGAAAACAAAACAGGAATCTGTAGTGACCTGACCATATGGAAGAAAAAGAACCAGCATCAGTACCCAACCAACCTGGACATAATAGGTTCCTTTGTCCTGGGCGTAGAGCATGAGGAAGCTGAAGTCCAGATTCTGCTTTGTACGCCATCTGGAAACAAACAAGGTCCACTGATTTGCATCGTGCTCAGTACAGGTGTAATTAACACCCCCAACACCCCATTTCAACACAAACACAAGCCTGGGTCCAAACTTGGAAGGATGTGGCTCGAGAGGCCGTCGGACTATTACAACGATGAGGTGCAGTCCCCTTAGCGGAGGAGTTTAAGTCTCTCGGGGTCTTGTTCACAAGTGAGGGAAGAATCGAGCGGGACACCAGTTTGAGGAAGAACAAACTATTTTGTATCATTTAAAAACTTCATTGGCTCTTAAAAATTAAAGTTATCAAGCAATTCATGTTTTAAAATCACGTTACTTTCATAGGAAGACTTTTAATCAAAAACATGGTCCATGCACACAAATCACAAGCACTCAAAATCAGCTTGGGTTCAGCTTCAAGATGAGCTTTTCTAATCATTCGTCATGTTCGGCGTCTCAAAGATCTGGCTGAGCCCAGTTACATCACTCTCGTCTCCCATCGAGCTCACACGGCTCTAGTTAAAAACCCGCTGTGTCCCTCCCTCTTCACCAGAACACGAGTCCTCTGTAGCAGCAGCAACTGCATTTGTACAACACGATAAACTGTGTTTTACATTAAAAAAAAAAAAAAAAAAAAAAATATCAAGGCCAAATCCTTTCAAACAAAGAAGAGGGTGAATTGTTCTATGTACTTGACTCTGTCCTTGGAGTCTCCAAAGGTCTCTCTGAGGGTGCTGAAGTCGGGATAATAGTACTGCGATGGGGAAACCACCTCCAGCAGCCCGGACTCCACGTCCTTGGGAAAACTGCAAGGAAAGCGCAGGATAACAGAGGAACAGTATCACTGTCGCTATAACGATGCAAAAAGTGGCATAGTTGACAAAACAAAAATCTTCAGGGAAAATTCTTCCTCCAACATGATCGCAGATTCTGACCACCGGGTCAGGGAAGCACACTGAAAACATGTTGGGCTGCTTTAAATTCAATTTTATTTTGCATTTATTAAAACATGAAAGCAGCACCAAAAACAAGGAAATGAGAAAAACTAAGCTGATTTGCATTTGCTGTCTAATGCAGCCTCAGGGGTCAGCAGACAGTGTCTTTTTGAGTCGGTCCGAAGCCCGGATGAGTGCAGAGGGTTGTGTCAGGAAGGGCATCCAGCGTAAAAGCTACACCAAACTAAAGACGCCAACCCATGAACCCATACTAGATCAGTCGAGGCCTGGTAAACAACGACCGCCACCAGCGCTGTTGACCTACAGAGTACCGATGGAAACTGAGCTACTGTTGGTCAAAAAGGAGGAGGAAGTCGTGTCTGTAGGCAGAGAGAAAACAGGAAAAGGACAAGCGAGAGACTAGATCTGAGACGGCACTATGACAGGAAAAGCAGTTATGGATAGACATGGAAATGTGTGGACAAGAGCCAGAAGTGTGATAGGAAGATGGAAAGAGAACTTTGAAGAGTTGATGAATGAGTAAAATTAAAGAAAAAGGAGTAGAAGAAGTGACCGTTGGGGAGCAGGAGGTAGCAAAGATCAGTCAGACTGCAGTGAGGAGGCGCTGAGGAGGATGAGGAGTGGAAAGACAGTTGGTCCGGATGATGTACCTGTGGAGGTTTGGAAGTGTCTGGGGGAGGTGGCAGTGGAGTGTTTCACTTAGACATTCAACAAGATGAGAGGATGCCTGAAGAATGGTGGAGAAGCGTGCCGATGCCGATTTCAAGAACAAGGGAGACGTGCAGAGTTGTGGCCACCACAGAGGAATGATGATTCAAACAATGAAGCTGTGGCGAAGAGTCGTGGAAGCTAGACTAAAGACAGAAGTGAGCATTTGTGAGCAGCAGTGCGGATTCATGCAGATTTAAAAAAAAAAAAAAAAAAAAGATGACAGATGCAGTATTGGCTTTGAGGATGTTGATGGAGAAGTGCAGAGAAGGTCAGAGGGGACAGCAATGCCTCTTTGTGGACCTTGAGAGCATTTATGACAGGATGCAAGAGAGGAACTGCGGTTCTGTATGAGGAAGTCTGGAGTAGCAGAGAAGTATGTTAGAGTGGTGCAGGACATGTACGGCAGCTGCAAGACGGTGGTGAGGTGTGCCAGAGGTGGGCCAGAGGCGTTCAAGGTAGACGTATGCCCTGGAAAGGAGAGGAATGAAGGTTAACTGCAGCACGACAGAGTACTTGTGTGTGAATGAGAGGAACCCAAGAGGAACGATGCGGTTACATGAAGCAGAGATAAAGAAGGTGGAGGATCATTAGTACTTAGAGTCAACAGTCCAGAGCAACAGAGAGGGTGGAAAAGACGGGAAGAAACATGAGCAAGCAGGTTGGACCAGGTGGAGAAACGTCAGGAGTGATGTCTACAAGACGGTGGTGAAACCAGAGATGTTGGATGGTTTGGAGACTGTGGTGCTGAGGAGGGGACAGAAGGCAGCAGAAATGGAAATGTTGAGGTTCTCTCTTTGGGAATGACGAGGACTGAGAACATCAGAGGGACGACACATGTTAGATGTTTTTAAGGTAAAGTCAGAGGCCAGACTGAGATGGTTTGGACATGTGCAGAGGAAAGATGGTGAGTTTATTGGTAGATGGATGACAAGGTGGGAACTGCCAGGCAGGAGGCCAAGAGGAAGACCAAAGAGGAGATGTATGGAAGTAGTGGAGGAGGACATGAGGTTGGTTGGAGTGAGAGAAGATGCCGAGGACGGGGTTGGATGGAGACAGATGATTCACTCTGGCTGAAGGCATCAGTCGAAAGGAAGAGAAGAACATTTGTATTTAAAGTCTAACATTTTTTGTGGCACTGCAACCACACTGTCACACGTTACATGCCCTGGAAAAAGTCACAACTTTGCTTATTGTGGAAAAAAAAAAAAAAAAAAAAAAAAGAAAAAAGTTTGTAACAACGCACATACGTACGCTCCTGACACTAAAAAGTAAAGACGGTTGGTAAAATCTTAAAAAATAAATCCATACATATAAAAATGAGCAAGGCTTCTGGTGACTGTACACCCAGAACAAGTATGTCAGTGCTGAGCCTCTTTGAGTGGCCTACAAACTTCACCTTCTCCAGTCATTACTGTGGAAGCCGAGTACAAACCAGAACACGACAAGTCCGTGAAGTCTGATTTAAGTCAGACTGAAAGCCAAAATGTCTTAGATATGAAACAGTTACGTTGCAAAACAGAATTAACTTGAACTGAGCTTTTTGAAAGCCTCACCAAAAGATAAAACCATAAGACATAAACAATTAAAATAATAAGTAAAAGGAAAAGGACAAAGTAAGAAAACAATGATGCCGTATTGAATCTGCCCCATGGGAGCCAATCTGAGGTCACTCACTTCTTCTTGATGGTCTCTGCGACTTTGCCCACATAGTCTAAATCCGTCTGAAATAACAGGGGGAGGAAAGGAGAGGATCAGTGTCTTTAACTAATAAAAGCATCATAACAAAGGTTGGTTTCTGAATGCGTTTGCAACAATGAGCTCAGCATAAAGCACTTATTGCATGAGGTGGCCTCATTATGCTCGCCGCTCAACCCTGAAGAACCAGTTTCTACTTAAACCTGGCATGAAATGACCCCACCTCATCATGTTCAGTACTCACGCCGCAAGATGTTAATGAAAAGAAACACAATCTTCAGCAAGCACACACCTGTATTTACAGGTAAGAAAAGCTCAGGTCTGTTTCAGTATGTGAAAGAAAGGAGCGAGCATTTTCTGAGGAAAAAATCTGAGAAGGGACTTCTTCCTTTGTGAAAAAAAAAAAAAAAAAAAGTTTAGGGAAGATTATGAAAAATGTGACATTAAATATGTGCCAAAGAAATATCTTAAACCTCAACGGCAGTAACTGACATGCCAGTGCTTTAAAATGTTCATTATACTATATATTTGGGCCCATATTTATAGCGAGGGACTCCTCCAAACCAGCTCAAATGGAAAACTGAAGGATGCGCTTATCTTGTCAAACAGATCGGCTTGTTGTCAAAACCAGCTTCTTCTATTTTATGACGCCGCTGACGGAGTCAGACACGTCATTTTCGCAAGCGGGCTTACCACAGATATGTAAAGGTGCAGTTGGTGCAAAATGCTGCAGCTCGCCTCCAAACAGGAACGAGAAAACAATCCAGTTCTGGCATCACGCCACTTTCTCTTTGTTTTAAAAACACATTTTAAGATTTTCTTCCTTGATTTAAAGGCTTTAAATGGCACGGCACATCTAGTCATTTAAACTACAGTATATTAGTCGTGTATTTGCTCCGTCTTGGTCTTCATGCGCATGTTTTTGCTGTATAAAGCAGTTTGACCCTGACTTTTATCTGGGTTATTGCCTTGTTTTGGGTGAGCTACAGTCTGGCACAGCAGAGAAGGAGCCATGTTTTAACACACACAGGATTTTCAGCGTAGCACATCCTAAAAAGTAAGTGACACCTCAGCAACAAAGACGATGATGAGAAGATCTTGGCACTCTGAAGTGGTCAGGCTGAAGAGCAGAGAGCTGAGCGTGTTGACCAGGTAGTTCTGCTTCTCGCGCTTGACTGTAGGAACGCCCAAAACTATGGACACTGGAGAGGACACACACACACACACACACACACACACACACACACACACACACACACACACACACACACACACACACACACACACACACACACACACACACACACACACACACACACACACACACACACACACACACACACACACACACACACACACACACACACACACAGTGAAGGATGCCGTCTGCGTCCATTAACATCTGGAAAACATGCGACTTCCCCTCACTGGGCGATCCTACTTTGTATGAATGTCTCTGCTGTTCTCACAATGACAATAATCAGGTACCTGGACTGCACAAACCAGCTGAAGCAAAGATCTCAAAGTAATAAAGCTTTCATACACACTCCTACAGGCCTCGGTAAGTTTGCCTCCACCAATGTGCATGTGAGTGCGTCACACCTCCGCGGCGTCCTTTTCCCAGCACCACATTTGGTACGAGGCTGTCTGGATGCTCTCTGAGGTGGGGCATATAGGTGTAAATGTTCGGCTGCAGGAATTCCCAGCTTCCTCCTGGCTGCCTTTCGCCTTAAAAACAGCAAGAGGGCACAAGAATGAGCACAAAGTTGGCAATGTTCAACTTTTGTTTTAAAGAAGATAACTTTCTCAAGCTTGTAATTAAACACATTAAAAAGTTGCTGGATATGCATCCCTGGAGACTGAAGGTTAAAAGATAACCGCGATATCAGTCATGACGACGTACAGCTGTGCATTCAGATAAAAAGTGTCAAACCTTTTACAAAGTACACCCTGTAATTCAACATGTACGTGTCACAATGGAAAATAAAATCATCACGTCCGTATTATGTCTTCAAATTAGGTAAATACAACTTCAGATGTTATTCAACAAAAATCAAACCAAGATGCAGCAATGTGCCTGAAAAACACCCTTACTGCTTCCACACGAGTTAAACAGTCCAGGAGCAGCCAGACGCAGACGCTTAAATGTGCTTTTAAAAAACAAACAGACTAAAAAAAAAATCATTCAAGACAGATGACAATCTTCCCAGGAGTGGACATCCCATCATGTTCAGATTATGCAATGCTCAGAGATACTGGATATAACCAAGGGCTTCTCTGCAGGCCTCACTCTACATGTTAGAGATCATGACAGTACAATAAAACAAAAAGCAGGTATGACCCGTCTGCAAATATTCCAGAAGAAAACCTTCACTCTGAACAGTCCATAAGAGCACCTCTTGTAGTTTGCAAAGATGCATCTTTCCAAACAACACCTCTGGAACAATGTCCTTTGGACAGCTAAGACAGACGCGGACAGTTTGCCTTAAGGCACAGCGACACGGTTTATGCCGACATGCAGTATTCGTTTTCAACAACCATGTCATAGCAGCCGTCAGGCACGGAGGAGGAAGGGTCATGACTTGGGCTTGTTTTGCAGCTACAGGACCTGAGCACCAGACTGCTATTCAGCTGGCTGAATGCTCGAGTCTCTCGCAGTATTTCAGAGTGAAGGGTGGCACATCAGCTGGCAGCAGCTTAAAAGGCAGGATAAACTACAGTTTTCAGTTTTCTTTAAAAATCTAAATCGTAATAAAACTCAATACATCCAACAGAAATCTAGTAAAGATTAAGAAGTTCAAAAGTGTAACGAAACGCAAAGTATTAGTACCGAAGCAAACCTGGAGCAGCTACGGGAGGTACAGCCAGTGTGCATGCTGGCAACAGCTGTTCAGAGGTAGCACGAACTGAACAACTGCAGGTCTTCCAGTGGACGCGGCATATTTCCAGTGTGGATCCGTGTGCTGCGACGGCCGCGCTGGTGCAAAGGCTGACGAGTCCCGGGTCTTTACTGTGCAGAACTTCTTTAGTGCTTGTATTCAAAAGAGTGGCTCCTGTTGCCGCTTAAGATCATCATTTGTACAAGCAGCGTGCTTTTACCAGTGCTTTACAGAAATGTTTAAATCATACTCAGGCAGATGAGTAAAAACAAAACAACACATATTTAACTGAAATTCCTTCTAACAGGCCGACAGTGTCAGCAGACGGTGCAGGAAGTGACCTTTGACAGATCAGTCAAACGTGTTCACCTGCTGCAAAGATAAGGGAGCAATTCAGCAAAAAGCATCTCATAAATCTATAACAGAAATGCTTCCACCAAAAAAAAAAAAAAAAAAAAAAAAAAAAAAGACCCTCCACGGTACACCTCCCAGCTGAGCACAGGGTACGCACCATCCAAATGTATGACACGCATATATTTACACGTTTGGAAGAACATTTTTGTCTTAATTCAATTCTGTCGACATTCTGATATGGATGCATTTATTCTAATTACAAAAACAGGAAACGCAAAATCCAGAAAGAAAACAATGCAAGTCAACATAATGTTTATCTGGTATCATCTTTCATTTCTCTTCTTTTGATAACCGGGTCTCAGTTGCAGGTCTTTCAAGTAGTTTTGTTGGTTAAAACTCACAATTATTGGTTTTTAAACTTGCTTGGGAACCAACTAAAAGTATATTGTGAATATTGTGCCATTTTGTTTTCCAATCATTAAAACTGGTTTTTCCGGCCCTGGGTAGCTCAGTGGGTTGCGCCGGTGCCGCTTACAGATGCCATTGTCCTCATGCAGGCAGCGCAGCTTCGAATCCCGGCCTGGCGCGCTTACCTGCGCGTCTCCCCCTCGCTGCACCGTTTCCTGTCCACCTGCATTGAATAAAGGCCACTAGTGCCTAAAAACAATCCTTGAAAAAAAGAAAAACAAAACATAAAAAAGGCTGGAGTCTGGACTCCTGGTACCGGATCTTATTACTCACTGCTGAAGACGGTGGTGTTGGTGCCGGAAGTGTTACTCATGGGAAAGGTGAAGTTGGCATGTTTGGACATGTTGACCAGCTGCTCCAGGATACTGATGAGATCCTTGCTCACCTGGCCACCCAACTCCTCAGCCACCAGCAGCCGCTTGTACAGGGTCTGCAGGTCTGGCACCGCTGAACCTGGAGACATTAAGGACAGTTTAACGGTTCTCAGTGGGTTCTTACAGAAGTATCTGGGGACTCTTATGACTGTCATTAAAATACATCTTATGAAGAAGGAATCATGGAACAAAACGGAAGCAAAGAAAAACAAAACAAAAGACAGCATTTTTGGTTGATGATGAGAATGTGCTAAATTATTGGATTTATTCATGAAAGGTGCCACCAGCATGGCTAATTTAAGCTTGAACAAGACGACACGACCTTCAGAACCAGACCAGGAACAAAAGAAACAAGACCATGAAGACAATTAACATGAGAAAGAGGCCCAACGCGCAGAACTGGACCGTGGATGATGTGCACGAAGTGACGATCAGCAGCACAAAGCCTCTGAAGCCACTTCAGAACGTCAACAGACCAGGTGTGGTCAGATGTTTTTTAATGTCCGCAGACAACAGCTGGCTGGCAGACCAATCTGGAAGATATTTCACAGCAAAGATAGTCCAATAGATCAGAGCCACATCGGGACATGTGGGGTCTGAAAACGGTGCGTTTACATCCAGATTAAGTCGCTGCTCTGTGGTCACGGCGCTAAACTCGCCTAGAGACTCTACGAGGATAGACTGATCTGACTGGCTCTCCAACACTTTTGGACATATTTAATGAACTCCAACAGATGGTGGCCCGATGCTCCAAAACATACGTTTAAGTACTATCACTTTAGGAGTAGACGGCGTTCAGGGTGAAGGTGACAGGGACCTTCATGAACCTGACCTCTGGTAACATGACTGCCTAGTTTGCAAACAAAAGCAAACTTCTTAATGGTTTCTTTATCAACATGAAGGTCTGGCCGGTATTTATTGCTGTGCATATATACACACCAGCGCTTCCCAATCTGGGACCCACTTCCTTACACGTTTTAGATGTTTCCCTGTTCAGGCTTGAATCAAATGAAAAGATCAACTCCTGCCGTTAGTGACCCATTAATTGGAGGCAGTTTTTTGCAGGTTTCATAAGAGACGCCACTCTGTTGCAAACCCACAACTGCGTTTTGATCCCAGTCCATCCCCGTTTAGAGCCCTTTTAAACCTGTATTACAGAATACTGTCACATTACATTATAAAACTGTCAGCACTCAGATACATGACTAGAAAAGGTTGTCAACGCTGTCAGATTCATGTTACAAGCCAGGACTACTACACCTCAACCAAAGAAAAAGAAAACGCGTCTAATGTTGTAGTTTACAACCCAGGTACATTTTTATTCTTGCGTCTCTCCCTGGCACACTAAAAAAACAAAACCAAAAACCGGTGACATGACCCCGCCGCCACAGCTGGCAGGTGCTGTCACGTGCACAGCATTTACTCTCCTCTGTGCGGCCAGTTTCCGTTTGCTGTCCACCTCACAAGCAGTCCCGTCCGAGACCGCTGGCACACGGAAGCAGCGACATGTGGACACGAGCACGACGCATCTGACCCAGGGACAGGGACGCCCTGCGTGGCGCATGTAGCGCGCACTTCCAGGAAAGCAAACTAGGATACGTTTCATAAACTCGGCAAAAAGAGAAGAAATGGAAGTGATTTGGTGTTGTGGTTTTTTACATGCGTAATCACATTTAAGCGCATGAAAAGAGGAAGCAACCAGAGATGCGATCATTCACTGCTTCAAGGAAAGAAGGCACAAACCACTTGTTCTCTGAGCCACACCGCCAACAGTCCAGGGATACTGCACCGGACCTGGCTGTGGCAGACGTCCAATGTTGGGCATCCTCTCTAAAAGCAGACCATCATTTCAACTGACAGAGGCAGTTGTCAGCAGCAGTCACACGTACTTTGGTTCTCCAGATTTATGTTTCCCCACAAACTCTCGCCTGACTCTTACTGGTACAGGTCTGCGATCCCGTTGGTGTGGGGAGGGGGTAAGGCGTCGTCACCCGTATGTCCTGCTGTTAAGGAAGCTGAGACTAAAAGCTGACGAATGACAAAAGACAAAACGGACACCGCAGAAATCCGGTGCTCTATAGAAAGAGACGGAACATTACGTGAGGAGGGGAAATAAAAACGCACGCAACAGTCGCGTGCGCAAGTTGGCTATTCAACCTGTCAGAGGGTTCAAGACATGTTCACCAGAAGGTCCTACTGGAAAGTAGAACATTTCTTTTAAGTTACAGTGTGACATCTGCCAAAGAGTTAAGTGACATCTAACTAAGAGCTTATGTTTTATAATGAAGTCAAGCGGCCTGTTGTAGCTTTTAATATTTGCAGCGTTTTTAAAGTAGTTAAAATAAACTATTTACTTACGTCCATCCCTTGGAATATTTCTGATCCAATAAACCGACACAAAAGACACAAAAACCAGAAAACATCCAACTCTTAAGGGGTAAAACCTCATTTCATTTCTCCGTGAAGGGTCGTCTCTTTTTCTTATGTGGATGTGCCGACGTTCCCATGGACGACAGGTGGACAGAACAGGTAAATTGCGCCGTCTTATCTCAGGTACGTTATTGGCCAGCCACACCGCTAACTCCACCTACGCCAAGAACAACTAAGAAGCTATAGCGACGGAGGTTAGGTGTGCGCTTTCCTTTCTCTATATGATTTTGCGCATAGTGGGCTTTCATGAAAGTTCAGTATCAGGAAGGGGCAGAGAAACACGCGGCAAAGGGAAACTATTGGCTGGTTGCGTGAGGGCTGTAGATTCAGGTCGTGTTAGAAACTAGATTCTGAGCAATTTGTTTAACTAATCAGCTTCCCAGCGCCCCAGGTGTTTATTTCCCCACAAATGCCAGGTGGGATTTATCCCGTCAGGGTTCCTGCTCTGGTACCGCAGCGACATCTACTGGTGGAAACTTAACGGATCCATTGCAGACACGTCACAACCACTGTGTAAATCATAACAACGTTAACACCAGTATCAATCTATAAATAAATAAATATACATATGCACACGTGCACACACATATTTGAACATACAGAACTCCTTGAAAATAAATCTATATAAATAAATGGATCTGATATCAATGTATGTACACAAATAATATAAATATGATATAAAATATTATATCTATAAAATAAATCTCTACCCAATGTGCACACACCTATCTATATGATTACAAACCTGTGAACCGCATGAGTGGCTTTCACATTATTTCTTTGAATGGGATACGCTTCCTAGTTAAATACTAACACGATATTAATAGCAAGGTCTAAGCCTTAGGTACTTTTGTCACAAATGTAAGTCGGTACGCATGTTGGTGTTCAATGAACTTAAAAACACGTATCCCGTCAGTTCCTCCGGTGAACGGTGAATAGCGGACTAAATACCATGACGTCGACACGTAAGTCCGCCAGGGGATGTAGCTCAGTGGTAGAGCGCATGCTTTGCATGTATGAGGCCCCGGGTTCAATCCCCGGCATCTCCAGGATTTTTGTTCTCCTTTTTGTTTCTTCACGGTGTGTAAGTCAGGTCAAAGTCACATTTGTTGTCATTTCCATCACATGTGAGGTACATACAGAGAATCGAAATTACTTTACTCTCAAACTGTCGGTGCTACACGATAAATACATTTCTCTCTAAACACAAAGTGCAAATCTAAAATCTAAAAGAAATGATAAAATGACATTGGTTTATAATACACTTGTAAAATTACAATAAAAATAATGAAATGTTAGTATAATGATAGACATTATAGTTAATGATGAACTGTATTGTTATAATGACGGTGAAATATACAACAGTTTTTAAAAGTGTGTGATGGTCCTGCAGGTGTTCAGCTTATCGGTCTGGTTAAAGTGACCCGGTTGGTCCGGTTCTGCCAAGCGTAACTGGTGCAGATACTGAGGTCAGAGTGAGTTGGGGGGGTTATGTTCATCCATATGTACGTATAAATAACATGCTCGGACATATTTACGTCTACCACTGTAAGAGAAAATGCAACACTGAGGACTGTAGATGCCAAGGCCAGCCAGGGAACGTTAATGCAGTGGATCCCTTTAAAAACGAAAGCTGTGCAGCAGTGCCACCTGTCCAGAAAACATCGGGACCCAGAAAGCTCTTAACTGTCTGGAGAAATCCAACCAGATGTGGGTTCCATGGGAGACGTTCAGCCGTACATCTGAAATGGAAACAAAGAGTTGGACAAGCATGAAAACATAGGGACAGGGGTTCAGAAAAAGACAGCCAGCAGATTATCTTGCCCGATGAGTCCAAACTAAAAAGTATTTAATTTGTAAATACAGAGAAGGACAATTGTGCTGCATTTCTGTAGATTGATAGTTGGAGAGTTGGTCAGGATTACCAGTGTCCTGAGTGCTAGGAAATAGGGCAGATACTCGTTCATCATGCATGATCATGACTGAGGCGTCTACACACCGCCAGTGTCAAGGGGACGGATCGTGACTGTAAAAAGAACAATGAGTCCTGGAGGTGACGGTATGATGCTCACAGAGCCCCGATATCAACATGATTGAGTCTGTCTGGGATTGCATGAAGATGCACAGAGATATGAGGTTCTCACTATGTTTAGTGAGTGGTATTTCAAGGGAGATTTTTATTTTGAGCCAAAATAAATAACAGTGTAATCTATATTTGGAAAGAAACATAGCGTAGTAAAGTGCTTTATTGTGAGTTTCCACAAGTAGGGATCTGATCATACGATCTTGTGACTGTTCCTCAGCTCCTGCATACACATAAACAATCAGAGTTGAACACTGCTCTCTTTGTAGGCCAGGAGCCACGACCCCTGTTTTCCTCCAGCCAGCGCTCCTCTGGTGGTTCACCACCATGTCATCACCAGCCACAGCAGGTCAACGCCATCATCAGCTGCAGGCTCCACAGATATCGCGTCATCAGACATCTTCTCATTTGTAACGGTAATGAATACTGAAACAATGTGAAGTCTTTTCTCAACTTCAGCTGTAAAATATATAAAATGTGTTTTAGTTGTTTTTGAGGTGCAGAACTTCAGAGAGGGTCATTCACGGACGTTAACAGAGACACCCTGCAAATAAAAAACAGAAGGGTCGTTGCCATAGGGACAACAAGATGAGTCCCACACAGACCAAGACACACAGGTCCATTCACATACTTACCGAGCGATCCCCCACCCAGCATCCATCAACCATTAAGCCCAAGTGACCTTTGGCCTCTCACTGCAGATGCATTCACGAGGAAGCAGCCAGTTGTCACGGTGACTGAGGAAATGTTTAATCCGCATTTACTCCAAAAATGTGCATTATAATGGAGAGAAACAAGAAAGGTCTCTTTCTAGTGGCATCTGCAGATGTTTGTCTGTTGTTTGTGGTATGGTTGTGTGCGTGTGGCAGCGTGAGTCGGTAGGTTTAACGGGATCAGTTCGGAGCTTGTCTGGAAGTCTGTGTTGTAGTAGTTTAGGACAAGCTGTTGCTTGTCCCAACACCGGAGATGTTCTTCTGTGGAACCTTCTCCTTTTAAAAAGTCTGGATTGTATGAAATCATAAATGAATTTCACAGCAAAAGTTGTTTGTTTTTTTTAAATCAAAGTTTTACAAAGTACTACTAGCAGCTCGTTGTTTTAAGCTGTCTGAGTTACAGTATTATTCACAAACAGATGTTATGGTAGAAGATAGGTGCCCATGTTTCAGGCCAAGCCCAGACTACCAACGCTGGGTCCAGGCTGGTACAGCAGAAATGATCATTTTGATCCTGCTTCACTGCTTTAATCCCAACATTCCTGAAATCTAATCTGAAGAATAACTATATACAACATTTTGTTATGTATTTTACAAATTTTCAGGCATTTGGGAGAATGAGAGAAAGGACTAACCAAACATGTCATTGGACTAAAATAGAAGGATATTCATGGACCTACTTCTAACTAATGATTAAAGAGGCGGAAGACTGACCTATCTGGCTGAAGGAGAGACTTTAGAATCCATTTCACTCTCAATAAATAGATGAAATGAATGGACTTTTAGAATTATCACGGCAGATATCAATTAACATTTACATGTTAATATACTACCAGTCCAAAAGTTTTACAACACCCAAATTTGAAATGTATGCATTTTAATGGATCGTTGAATTCAGAAATGAAATTATAGAGCATAAACAACTGATTTTAAAAAAGAAAAAGAAATCCTGGAATCAACGTATGAACCAAAATACAATCTAAACTTTGGACCTATCAAAGTAGCAACTGGCAGAGATAACAGCACATCACACTCATTGTTTGTCGTTCCTTCTGCGATGGAAATCAAACATTCCTCAGAAAGTTCTTTCCAACTCTGTTGCAGAAGTTCCCAAAAATAGGTGACATTTTTAGGTTGTTTTTCTTTCACTCTTCTGTGCAGTTCCTCTCAAACCAGCTGGATGGGTTTTATGTCTGGAGACTGAGCTGAACACGTCATGCTTTTATCTTACTATCCTGTTCCTTATGGATCTGGTGTAGCTTGGACTTATGTTTTGGGTGATTATCTTGCTGCAAGACGAACCCCTGACCAACAAGGCGCAAACAAGAGGGTACTAACCCAGAGGGTACTAACCCTAACCCGTACTAGAGGGTACTAACCCTAACCCATGCCAGAGGGTATTAACCCTAACCCATACCAGAGGGTACTAATCCTAACACATACCAGTGGGTACTAACTGAGAGGGTACTAACCCTAACCCATACTAGAGGTTACTAACCCTAACCCATACCAGAGGGTACTAACCCTAACCCATACCAGAGGGTACTAATCCTAACACATACCAATGGGTACTAACTGAGAGGGTACTAACCCAAACCCATACCAGAGGGTACTAACCCTAACCCATACCAGAGGGTACTAATCCTAACACATACCAGTGGGTACTAACTGAGAGGGTACTAACCCTAACCCATACTAGAGGTTACTAACCCTAACCCATACCAGAGGGTACTAACCCTAACCCATACCAGAGGGTACTAATCCTAACACATACCAATGGGTACTAACTGAGAGGGTACTAACCCTAACCCGTACTAGAGGGTACTAACCTTAACCCATACCAAAGATTACTAACCTGGAAGGTACTAACCCTAACCCATACTAGAAGGTACTAACCCTAACCCATACCAGAGGGTACTAACCCTAAACCATACCAGAGGGTACTAATCCTAACACATACCAGTGGGTACTAACTGAGAGGTTACTAACCCTAACCCATACTAGAGGGTACTAACCCTAACCCATACCAGAGGGTACTAACCCTAACCCATACCAGAGGGTACTAATCCTAACACATACCAGTGAGTACTAACTGAGAGGGTACTAACCCAAACCCATACCAGAGGGTACTAATCCTAACACATACTAGTGGGTACTAACTGAGAGGGTACTAACCCTAACCCATACTAGAGGGTACTAACCCTAACCCATACCAGAGGGTACTAACCCTAACCCATACCAGAGGGTACTAATCCTAACACATACCAGTGAGTACTAACTGAGAGGGTACTAACCCAAACCCATACCAGAGGGTACTAACCCTAACCCATACCAGAGGGTACTAATCCTAACACATACCAGTGAGTACTAACTGAGAGGGTACTAACCCTAACCCATACTAGAGTATACTAACCCTAACCCATACCAGAGGGTACTAACCCTAACCCATACCAGAGGGTACTAATCCTAACACATACCAATGGGTACTAACTGAGAGGGTACTAACCCTAACCCGTACTAGAGGGTACTAACCTTAACCCGTACCAAAGAGTACTAACCTGGAAGGTACTAACCCTAACCCATACTAGAAGGTACTAACCCTAACCCATACCAGAGGGTACTAACCCTAAACCATACCAGAGGGTACTAATCCTAACACATACCAGTGGGTACTAACTGAGAGGGTACTAACCCTAATCCATACTAGAGGGTACTAACCCTAACCAATGCCAGAGGGTATTAACCCTAACCCATACCAGAGGGTACTAACCCTAACCCATGCCAGAGGGTACTAACCCTAACCCATGCCAGAGGGTATTAACCCTAACCCATGCCAGAGGCTACTAACCCAGAGGGTTCTAACCCTAACCCATACCAGAGGGTACTACTTACTCTGTACGTAAGTGTAAGTCACTGTCCCCAGATCCAGCAAAACAGCCCTGACTATGACGCTTTCTCCCTCGAGGTTGACAGTTGATGTCAACCATGAGGAGAGAAACCATAGCAGTATTGACCAGAACGCCAGCACTGTCCAGGAATATGAGACACATTTTCCCTTATTATCATATAAATGTACTTCTGTACACCTTTTTATTTATTTAATAAAGACAAGATTACAATGCCCACATTTGAAATGTATACATTTTAATGGATCATTGAACTCAGAAATGAAATTATAGAGCATAAACAACTGATTTTAAAAAAGAAAAAGAAATCCTGGAATCAACGTATGAACCAAAATACAATCTAAACTTTGGACCTATCAAAGTAGCAACTGGCAGAGATAACAGCACATCACACTCATTGTTTGTCGTTCCTTCTGCGATGGAAATCAAACATTCCTCAGAAAGTTCTTTCCAACTCTGTTGCAGAAGTTCCCATAAATAGGTGACATTTTTAGGTTGTTTTTCTTTCACTCTTCTGTGCAGTTCCTCTCAAACCAGCTGGATGGGTTTTATGTCTGGAGACTGAGCTGAACATGTCATGCTTTTATCTTTATATCCTGTTCCTTATGGATCTGGTGTAGCTTGGACTTATGTTTTGGGTGATTATCTTGCTGCAAGACGAACCCCTGACCAACAAGGCGCATACAAGAGGGTACTAACCCAGAGGGTACTAACCCTAACCCGTACTAGAGGGTACTAACCCAGAGGGTACTAACCCTAACACATACCAGAGGGTACTAACCCAAACCCATACCAGAGGGTACTAACCCTAACCCATACCAGAGGGTACTATCCCTAACCCATACTAGAGGGTACTAACCCTAACCCATACCAGAGGGTACTAACCCTAACCCATACCAGAGGGTACTAACCATAACACATACCAGAGGGTACTAAACCTAACACATACCAGTAGGTACTATCTGAGAGGGTACTAACCCTAACCCATACTAGAGGGTACTAACCCTAACCCATACCAGAGGGTGCTAACCCTAACCCATACCAGAGGGTGCTAACCAAGACGGTACCAATCCTAACCCATACCAGAGGGTACTAATCTAAACCCATACCAGAGGGTACTAACCGAGAGGGTCCTAACCCTAACCTGTACCAGAGGATAGTAACCCAGAAGGTATTAACCCTAACCCATACTAGAGGGTACTAATCCAGAGGGTACTAACCCAGAAGGTATTAACCCTAACCCATACTAGAGGGTACTAATCCAGAGGGTACTAACCCAGAAGGTATTAACCCTAACCCATACTAGAGGGTACTACTTACTCTGTACAAGTTACCGTCCCCAGATCCAGCAACACAGTCCAGACTATGATGCTTTCTCCCTTGAGGTTGACAGTTGATGTCAACCATGAGGAGAGAAACCATAGCAGTATTGACCAGAACGCCAGCACTGTCCAGGAATATGAGACACATTTTCCCTGAGAGGAGTCTAATGCTCCGACAGAGACTGTCAAAGACGGATGTGTCTGTACGACACTCATATTTTGCTGGTCGCAAAGTAGCACAAAGAAAGACAAAACAGTTTATCTAGAGCCCAACTATTGTTTCTATTATCATATAAATGTACTTCTGTACTTGTTGTTATGCCAAGATATGAGTCTTGAGCACCTTTTTATTTATTTAATAAAGACAAGATTACAACGCCCACATTTGAAATGTATGCATTTTAATGGATCATTAAATTCAGAAATGAAATTATAGAGCATAAACAACTGATTTTAAAAAAGAAAAAGAAATCCTGGAATCAACGTATGAACCAAAATACAATCTAAACTTTGGACCTATCAAAGTAGCAACTGGCAGAGATAACAGCACATCACACTCATTGTTTGTCGTTCCTTCTGCGATGGAAATCCAACATTCCTCAGAAAGTTCTTTTTTCCTTTTTATTTATTTAATAAAGACAAGATTTTAATTGTACAAATACTGCTCATGTTCAAGTACCTTAAATGCATATTTAAGTAAAGTTTTGGATCAAATGTGCTTAGCAGAGTCCACGGTTGGAGGCAAACCTGCTCTAAACCTGCTGTGCAGCTCCCCACAGACAAAACTCAACCAAGTAAACAAACCAAGCTTAAAAAAAACAACACTTTTTTTTGATGAGTCACCACTTTTTGCAACTAACTGAACTAAACTAGATGATGAAGAGAGAAACATAAATCCTGCCTAAGTTAATTAAAACCACTATTTGACCCCATAGCTGCTTAGAAATACTAATGTATCTACCAGTCAAGTTCACAACAACTAAGTTTTGACTCAGGAAAAACTTCTGCAGTTCAGAGAAGATGATCAGTCAGTCACTGGATCCGCCCGCCTCGCTACAGACACGTATCAGAGGGGTCGGATGTCCTACGAAAACACCACTTCGGCCTCACATGCATTTTAACTGTCAGCTGTTGTCCCTCCGCAGACAAAGAGCAGATGAGATGGAGCGTGATGATCCCAGCGGGACGCTGAGAAGCCACCACGAAGGGGCCCGACCACGGCAGAAACAGAATTAGTATTGATGTGAACGAGTCGGTGGGGATGAAGAAATATGAACTGCGTATGCACTCATGACAAGCTCTTCTGTCTTCAACAGGTGAATCCAGATGGGGTCTCTTCCATCAGTGTTCATGAAGAGAAGTCGTGGTTATCAGGTGTACTTGAAGAAGCAGATTGACGCAGCAGCCGGTGACCCTTTAACAGTTGGATCAGTAGCTGGAACACAAAGAAAGAGGGAAACGGAGAGACGGAGCCACCGATCTGTTCATCTTTTGTTTTGTTTTAATCCTCACATTAAGAGGATTGTGTGTAAAATGCTGCTGCCGCCATCAGAGAAGATACACATGCACATGCAGATGTTGGACATGCACACACACACGCACACACACACACACAATTCAAACCCATCTCTGCAGTGTAACACACTAATCCTCCTCGGATCAAATGCAGTTTTGCAGTTTCAGAGACTACTCTGCTACGACTAATTGTTTAAAATTTAATATAAGAATTATTCTTTTCAGTCTGCAAAAAATTTGTATTTAATATTGCGAATTTTGAGGTAACTGATGAAAAAAAAGGAGAAAAAACAACAACAAATATGTGAAGGAAGGAAGCAATGTGTTGGTGTGATGGCGTGACGGTGGGTGGGGTAGTGAGGGGGTGGGGGTTAAGAACCAGGCTTTGAGGGAAGAAGCTAAAGAGAAAGACCCATCTGTTCTTGTTGTGGCACATAAAGAGAGCGTGAGAGGGGTCAGACGTGAGGAGGAGGAAGGTAAGCATGGAAACGCTTCATTCTTAACGCTTTATCTTTTGACTTTTTGCAGCTTGTCACTCTACTTTACATGTACTCAAAATTATGGGATGTTTGCATCAAATATCCGCTGTACCCACAATCACGGGTGGAGCTGCAGGGATCAGGTGTAGAGGGGGGGTGTGCATGTGTGGCGGCCACTGTAATCAGAACCACTGCGACGCTTCAGCGATGTGTTTCTGTCTGAATCATAAAGGTAAATGTTATAGACCTGATGCTGGGATTCATCCAAGATCTTCAGTAATAAGAGCAGATGACTTCTCCCGTTGGAGAGGACACTAAAAATGATGTCTTTAAAGAATTTAAAATCTGTTTCTTCAGTGTTGCATTAGACGAGAATTCAGTACAGAAATGACTCAAACTTTTTATCCCAGTCTCTGATATAGATCTGGGTACAAACATGTAACCTGTCAAAGTTTAGTGTGATCTCAGTGTGATCATGGGGCAACTTTGGTACAGGTACCCTGAAGTTTGTGCGTGTTCAGCGTGTTGAACTCGGAGCTCATCCACATCTTGGTGATGGACAGTCTGACCGTTTTGGTTTGCTTGGTTTTTGCCCTCCACTCTCTTTTTTTCTGCATCGGTCTTATGACTAAGACTGCACTTGTCCTCCAGTCGTCGTCCCTGTGCTGCAAGTGAAGCGGTGGAGCTTCTAACTTAATTAAATGAAGCCTCCTCTGACTGACACCAGCTTGTAGAAGTGTCCTGTAGTGCTCGGGAGTGCCCACCCCTCTGTACTTTATGGTAATTTCCTTCCATTTTCTGATTGCATCTGCTAGATTGTTTCCCAGTGGGAATAGAGTTTGAATGTTTCCCGTCAGCTTCTTCTGCTGATGACTTTGGCTCATTCAAGCTATTGAATCATTGGACATATTGAGGTGCTCTTGTTCATTTTGTGGTCAAATACTGAGGCGAGGTTCAGCCCTTTGTTCGGTCATACGTCTCAGCACAGTGCAATGAGAATACTAGTTAGTTGTTTGTTGTTTATTATATGTAGGTATGTTGTTTAAGTATCACATTTTTGTAAGAGAAAAGACTCTTGAAAAGTCTATCCACAAAAGGTCATATATATATATATATATATATATATATATATTCATGTACAGTACGACAGATACAGCAGATTGTTCTTGCTCATAGATTTAACCTTCTACAGTGGCTCCCTACAATCATTACATTTATTATAAGAAATCATACAATACAATCAAAATATAAATAAAAATCCTTACAAAACTGACTTACGACAAGGCATCTTTTCCTTTCAGAGTTTATTTTAATTTAGTGATGAAGGAAAGGAAGTGCACACATTGCTTCTGTTCACAGATCCTTCAGTTTCCATCATGTTGCACCTACAGGATGCATGTCTCCAGCTCTGGAAAGACACTTTTAACTGGATCTGAAAGCTCTGAAAAAATATTATTTTCATTTTTATAAACATTAAGATTAAGAATGAACATTGTTCTGTTTGCCATTAAAAGTGTGCTGTGCCTCACACCAGGGAAGGCAGCCGACTCACGCTCCAGATGTGGGTTTCCATGAGCTGAAGATTTACAAAAACATGCAACAAAGATGAAGATTTGGATTACTTTCCTCTGCCTGAACCATGGATTAATGCAAGCAGCTGGTGTGACCCCAACACCCTCCTCTGAACCAGTGACACCCACTGAAGATGAAACGGCACATCTGGTGGTAAACCACATCACGTAGATAGTTCTGGGGGGAAGCTTCACGTCTGTGACTTTTTCTCAGGTTGTGTCGGTAAAGGATTTAATATTGAAACAAAGCGCTTGAGTCCAGTCTTGTATTTAGAAGCAAATTCAGAGGATTCAGGTTAATACAGTAGAAACCACAGTGGCAGACCAACACATCACATCACATCACATCACATCACATCACATCACATCACATCACATCACATCACATCACATCACATCACATCACATCACATCACATCACATCACATCACATCACATCACATCACATCACATCACATCACATCACATCACATCACATAACAGGTAGCAGACAAAGTGACTTAAAACTAATCTAATTGGACTTAAGTGTCTAGTCTAGATCAGCGGCGTGTTACATATGAACAGGACAAGTAAGGGATCAGTGTAAAACAATATTTAACTGACATTTTAATAAAAATAATTGGTTTTCAATTCAAATAAAGACTCCCCTGATGTCATTTCAAATCATAAATGTCCAGCGGGAACATTCAAGCTGACATACGACCGTCGTGTCACTCTTGTGGAGTAATTTTACAGCAGTCAAAGGAAAAGAAAACCAATCCCCCTGTAAGAGTGACTGTCGTTTTTAGGACTGGTTGACGAAGTATGGCTACCTGCCTCCGTCAGACCCTTCCACCGGTCAGCTGCAGGCCTGGACAGCTGTCACCAATGCCGTCAGGGCCATGCAACGGTTTGCAGGGCTCAGAGACACTGGCGTCGTAGGTAGGAACCACACTCACGTTTGGACCTCAGATTCATGTTCCACATGTGACTGGATGTTTCTGTGTTTAGATGGGGAGACAATGGCATTGATGAAAATTCCACGTTGCTCTCTCCCCGACCAAGAAGAACCATCAGAACCAGCAGCCATTCAAGGAGAGAGGGTGATGAGGAGATGGAGGAGGGCTGTGTCCATGTGGACCCGCAGGAACATCAACTGGAGGTTGGATGAGACCTCCTCATGAAAGCCTCCGACTGTAATCTGGTCATATGTTCTGTGCTTCTCCTCTTCCAGCTACCAGATGATCTCAGGTCTGGTTTCAGATGTTTCAGCTGTCCACTAGAGATCTCAGGCAGGACCCAAGGACGTCAAAGGAAATCCCTTTGGTCCACTGCTGCCGTGCAGCCTCAAGATGGGGGAAGGAATCAAAGTCGGGCTGTATTATAGATGAAACTGAAAATTAAATTGATTGTAACCTCATTATAAGAAACTGGATTTAATTTGAATATTTAAAAATGATAAAGAGTTGCAGCTTTATGGCGAGATGAAGAACAAAACGTAACTAAAACTATGCAGCTTTTCTTCAACTTTTGGTTTTTGCCGTCAGTATATGTTTATGTCCTTTTTTGCATTTCAGACCTGCAACACATTTGCAGTTAATTCATTGCTTATAAGCCCAGAAAGAAAAGAATATTACTGTTGTTTCAAAGGAGGGATTGCAAATATCATTTTGTTTTAACCAAACAAGGTCTTAATCATTCCACGGTGAGTATTATCATTAAAGAATCAGAGTCAGCTCAAAGTAAAAGGAAAAAAGAGAGTTTCAAACTGGGAGCTGGGTCCTCAACAGACAGGCCTGCTAACAGAAGACTTTGTCCCCCCTCCTACCTTCGGACACTTTAGGAACAGACGTAAGGCTGATGTTGAGGGCTTCATGTCTGAAGGTCAAACAAAAGGATTTAACAGGGAGCCAATACAGCTGCTGCTGTTCCTGCTTTCTCCTGCTAATTCTGATGAGATCATCTCTGGATCATCTGGCGGCTCAGCAAAGGGACACTGATAAAACGACACAAAATGCAACACGAAAAACTGTCGTAAGTTTTGGTCCTTCGACTTGGGCCTTGAGGAGATCTCAGAAACGTGTGGTGGTGCTGCTTCTGCGCTCTAATATGATCTAAATCCTGACGGGGACTCTTCTAACACAACATTTCTGCTGATGTGTGACTCATTAAAGTATGTTTAGGTTGTGTGTCAACGTGACAACAGACAGTAAAAGTAAACCTGAATCAGCAGGCGTCTCTGGTAGCGCCTGAGCCCGTGTGTGATGTTAATACCCACACCATGGTACGATTTCATGGAAATATCAAACGCTACTCAGAGCTTTGCAGCCCCTCCTTGTCTTACCCACATTTACACTTTCTGACACTCCCAGGTTGCATTCATATCCTTCCTCTTCTCATCTGTCCCGGGAGATGGTTCGGTCTCTGGTCTTCTACGCTCTACGAGTGTGGGGAGAGCCTACACCCCTGGAGTTCCATGAGGTTAGCACATTTGTCTCCATGAGTGAGGCAGCAACGGTGCCAGACGTCGACCTCCTGCAGCGCGGCTGCAGCAGGACAGTAACTGGGAAACACCAGCAGCTCTGTCATTCCCTTCTGTTGTCTCCAGGTGGGGAGTCCGGAGGCAGCAGACCTGCAGGTAGACTTCCTTCATGGTTACCATGGTGACGGCTATCCCTTTGATGGGGCAGGGGGTGCAGTTGGCCACGCTTTCTTTCCATCGGACCCTGCGCGGGCAGGAGGGGTTCACCTGGATGCAGAGGAGCAGTGGGCCTTCAGACAACCAGGTGAAGCAACTCTTCAGCAATCCGATATTTGACCCGCTCAAGAACTAGAGTACACCGAGAGATGTTGCATCCAAAATAATGAACTTTCTGATTCATAATATCGAAGAAATGAGGAGGAAGAGGAAACCAAATAATAACAATAAAAGAATGGTTATGTGGGTAACCAGAGAGCCCTGCCAGCAGATCTCCAACGATCCTTCAGGTATTTGAAGAAGTCATGCTGGAATTTGATCGGACAGTTTTTACATCTTAAAATAATAGTAGTAATAAAACAACATTCAGCCCAGGCTCTTAGAGGAATTACAAAGAAACACAAACCACTTCTCAACCATTTACTTTGTTTGTCTGCCATGTAAATCTATTGTGAAGTTTAACTTAAATTCTTTACCTGTCGTAAGCGTGAGACATCAGTCTTATATCTCTCTCTCTCTCTGGATTCTCTCTCTCTCTCTGGATTCTCTCTCTCTCTCTCTCTCTCTGGATTCTCTCTCTCTCTCTGGATTCTCTCTCTCTCTCTGGATTCTGTCTCTCTCTCTTTGGATTCTCTCTCTCTCTCTGGATTCTCTCTCTCTCTCTGGATTCTCTCTCTCTCTCTCTCTCTCTCTGTCTCTCTCTCTCTCTGGATTCTCTCTCTCTCTCTCTCTCTCTCTCTCTCTCTCTCTCTCTCTGTCTCTCTCTCTCTGTCTCTCTCTCTCTCTGGATTCTGTCTCTCTCTCTGGATTCTCTCTCTCTCTCTCTGGATTCTCTCTCTCTCTCTGTCTCTCTCTCTCTCTGGATTCTGTCTCTCTCTCTCTTTCTCTCTCTCTGGATTCTGTCTCTCTGTCTCTGTCTCTCTCTCTCTGGATTCTCTCTCTCTCTCTCTGGATTCTGTCTCTCTCTCTCTCTCTCTCTGGATTCTGTCTCTCTCTCTCTGGATTCTCTCTCTCTCTCTCTGGATTCTGTCTCTCTCTCTCTCTCTCTCTGGATTCTGTCTCTCTCTCTCTGGATTCTCTCTCTCTCTCTCTGGATTCTGTCTCTCTCTCTGTCTCTGGATTCTGTCTGTCTCTCTTTGGATTCTCTCTCTCTCTCTGGATTCTGTCTCTCTCTCTCTCTCTCTGGACCCCGTCTCTCCTCCTCTCTCTGGATTCTGACTCTTTTGCTCGCCCTCCTCTCCAGCCTCCGAGGGCACCGACCTGTTCACGGTGCTGGTTCATGAGTTTGGTCATGCCCTGGGCCTCACTCACTCCTCATCCCGGCACTCAGTAATGAGGCCGTATTACCAAGGTCCTGCTGGCGACCCCCTCCACTACCAGCTGGGGCACCAGGATCTGGAGCACATCACCAAACTCTATGGTAGGATTCTCATCAAAAACAGCAACACGTCCGTTTGTTCTGATTGTGTGATAATGCATATAATCACAGAATGCACATAGGAGACATTTAATGCAAGTTTTCATAGTTTATCTTCAACTACAACAAAGGGCCATTAAGGCAGGAAGTTGAAGAGCAATGAATGAGGACAGCTGTGAATGTGTTCACTGATCTGACCCTGTCTGTGTTACTGAGGACATGCAGAGGGACAGAGCTGTTTCTTGTCTGACTTATCCTCCCTCACGTTCACATGTTCATGTGATAGCCTAGAATCAGTGGGTCAAAAGAAAGAAAGAGTTGGATGTCCTGTTCGTCAGCGCCAGTGTGCTTTTAGTTATATGGCTTTGTCTGTCTCCACTCTGTTTGGATTCACCTACAACTGTTAACACACATCTTTTTATATCATCCTCCTTTTTATATGCAACAAATGTTATATTCAGTCCTTCTTATACACTGTATTGCCAAAAGTATTCGCTCACCCATCCAAATAATCAGAATCAGGTGTTCCGATCACTTCCACAGGTTATAAAATCCAGCACCTCGACATGCAGACTGTTTTTACATCTATTTGTGAAAGAATGAGTCGCTCTCAGGAGCTCAGTGAAGTCCCGCCTGGAACTGTGACAGGATGTCACCTGTGCAACAAATCCAGTCCAGAAATTTCCTGGCTCATAAATATTCCACAGTCAACTTTCAGCTGTATTATAAGAACATGGAAGTGTTTGGGAACGACAGCAACTCAGCCACAAAGTGGTAAACTGACGACGCGGGTCAGCGGATGCTGAGGTGCATAGTGTAAAGAGGTTACAACTTTCTGCAGAGTCGATCACTACAGACTTCCAAACTTCATGTGGCCTTCAGATCAGCTCCAGAACAGTGTTCAGAGAGAGTGGCAGTGAAAACGCCTTCTCTAGAGTGACGAATGGAGCTTCTCCATCTGGTGATCTGATGGACCAGTCTGGGTTTGGCGGTTACCAGGACAACGGTACTTGTCTGACTGCATAGTTCCAAGTGTAAAGTTTGGTGGAGGGGGGATTATGGTGTGGGGTTGTTCTTCAGGAGCTGGACTTGGCCCCTTAGTTCCAGTTAAAGGAACTCTGAATTCTTCAGCAGACCAGGAACGTTTGGACAATTCCATGTCCCAACTTTGTGGGAACAGTTTGGAGCTGATCCCTTCCTCTTCCAACATGACTGTGCACCAGTGCACAAAGCAGGTCCATGAAGACCTGGATGACAGAGTCTGATGTAGATAAACTTGACTGGCTTGCACAGAGTTCAGACCTCAACCCGACAGAACACCTTTGGGATGAATTGGAGCGGAGACTGAGAACCGGACCTTCTGGTCCAACATCAGTGTGACCTCACAAATGTGCTTCTGGAAGAATGGTCAAAAATTTCCATAAACACTCCTAAACATTGGTGACAGTCTTCCCAGAAGAGTTGAAGCTGTTACAGCTGCAGAGGTGGACCGACGTCGTATTGAACCCTCTGGATCAGGAAAGGGAGGTCACTTAAGTTCATATGCGAGTTGAGGCAGGTAAGCAGTAGGGAAGTCAGCCTGTTATTACCTACAGAACATGTGGAAAATGAAAGGACTGATGTCTCAGCAGGACTTAGAAGAACTTGTCCAGGCTTTTATCTTCAGTAGACTGGACTACTGTAACGCTGGTCTCACAGGTCCCTAAAACATCCCTGAAACAGCTGCAGTTAGTCCAGAACGCTGCTACCCGAGTCCTCACTAAGACCAGAGACTGGACCACATAACTCCAGGTCTTAGATCTTTACCCTGGCTTCCTGTCAGTCACAGAACAGATGTTAAAATCCTGCTGCTGGTTCATAAATCTCTGAATGGTCTCGGACCTCCTGGTCCATGGTGAACCAACCAGAACCCTCAGGTCCTCAGGCCCACGCCTACTTTCTGGACCCAGAGTTAGAACCAAACAGGTGAGGCAGCGTTCAGATTTTATGCTCCTCAGCTGGTGAACAAACTCCCAGAATGCACCAGGGCTGCTGAGACTCTCCGTTGTTTAAAGTCGAGGTTGAAAACATTTGTATTTACTGCTGCGGTTCAGTAATCCACCATAATGCACTGCAGTCGTTATTTCTTGCATCTCCTTTGTTTTATTTTTTTAACTTATGTCTGTCTGTCTTTAATCTGCTTTTAAACTTTTAAAAAAACTTTTTAATGCACTTTTAAAAATGTTTTATGTGAAGCACTTTGAAGTGTCTTGTACGTGTATGTGTTGTACAAATAAACTTGTCTTGCCTTTAGAAAGCCTGTTTATTTCCCTTTTAAATGGCACCACGTTTGTAAGGAACGTGCGTCTGAGGGATGAGCAGCAGAGCTGATTTGTGGGCTGGACCTTCCCTTGCCTTGCTTTGCCTTGATCCATGTGCAAACTCACAGCCCCCAAACATTGACTGGTTTCTGTGTTTGGCCGGTATAATATTTCTCTCTGAGGGTGTGCAGCCGTTTCATAGTTTGAACTGGTTTCATTTCTGGTTTAGGTAAAAGGACCCAGCTGCTTGCCACCGATGTTCCTCGCCTCAGAGCAGAGCCTCAGCTGCGCCACAAAGGCCACCACCACCACCACAGACATGGGTATGAAGATCAGCAGGGAGGTCGTCTCTGGCTGAAGATATGTCGTTGACATGTCGTAGGAATTTGTTTACCCTGTTGAGTTTATAAGTTCACGGTTTGCAGACTTGTGCAAGAAAAGTTGTAACTTTACTTAAGATTTAATCTTAACCTTCCAATCGGACCAATGTTTATCAAAGAAGAAACTGCATGTTTTTATCCTTCAGCTCCAGGGAGAACATTTAATACCTCAGAAAACATGGACTGATGTGAGCAGAAAGCATTTCACTCAGAAAATAACTGTTTTATGATGAAGAATACGCCTCTGTGCAGACAATTAACACACCACACATGTGGGCATCTGCTATAGTGCTGTAAATTATGTACATAGAGTTGTAGTATGGTTTAGTATTGTGTGTCTACCCGGCTGGTCTTCAGCAGGAGGGTCCCCCCTCATGATCCAGGTCCTGATCCAGGTTTCTTCCCCCTCATGATCCAGGTCCTGATCCAGGTTTCTTCCCTCCTAAAGGGGAGTTTTTCCTGCCACTGTTTGGTTGAAGGTTTTTCTTCCACTAGGGAAGTTTTTACCTGCCGTTGTTTATGTAATAATTGCTCGGGGGTCATGTTCTGGATCTCTGGGAAGATCCTGGAGAAAACTTGTGTTGTAATAGACGCTATACAAATAAAATTGAATTGAATTGAATTGAATTGTTTATTAACTTAATTGTCATGAATTGCTACTAAACACTAATAGCTTAATGTTCAATTCAATTTAATTTTATTTTATTAAATTAGCGTCTTTTATAAGAAATAAGAAAGAATAGAGACATAGAGACACCGTCAAAGGTACAAGACAGGATACAATAGTAACTATCATCAGTAGTCCAATTAGACTTCTGTGAATATGGGTGATATATGGATAGACGGTGATCCACGGGGATGAGGACTGCAGGTCGGGATGTCAGCAAGTATCCAACAGACATCCATACAGACAGGTGGAGGTGAAGGTTTATTTATTTATTGTTCTATTGTAAAAGTTGTAAAAGAGTCACTGTGGGGATTCAAACCTTCATTCTCTGTCCTGCATGTGTTTAATCTGCTGCAAATGGACACATCCAGACCAACAGGCAGCAGTGTTTTATTAGTTTCTGGATCACCAGCTGGTGCTCTGTAAGATGAGCCCAATCTCTCATTAATTTTCCCGTCCAGAGGAGGAATTCACATGGCGGTCAGGGAAGCAGTGATCTGCTCTGACTGAAAGTCAGGAAGAAAACACAAAGCTATGAGAAGGAAAATCACAAAAGAAAGAAGGAATTGTGGTTTCTTTGTTGGGTCAAAGCTGTGGCGAACTGGAGAAGAAGCTCAAGCTGGTAAAGTGCATGAGCTTTTCTCTTTGACTCACAAATGTTCTCTAATTCATACGTGGACGTGTCAGCATGAGCACATCCGTGTTCCGTACAAGGACCTAACAGAAGAGGCTGCCAGGTCAATAAAGCAGAGTAAATATAGACGTGACGACTATGACAGCACCTGCAGTGACCTTGACCGTCGGCCTGCAGCGGCACGCTGGGCTGATGCGTTTTTACCTGTCGCAGGTTGTTCAAGGGAAACGACCAGCGCCAGGCGCAGAAGTTACACTGTGAACGAATTTCTGACTCACATCTTCACTAAAGATTCCTTTGTGTTGAAACGCTGATGATATAACTACGTTTCCCTGTTTTAATATGAATAAACTGTAACTGCGGGGAGATTTCTATGTGGTCTCAACGGAGACGGTAGATGCCATCCTCTTTGTATCTGGTTCTAGCTGACTTTGTGTTTGACCTCCCCAAACCGGAGCTCGCCGAGTAAACGAGTGTCTGTGTTTCTCTCCACCCAGTGCTTCCTTAGATCGCTGCAACACCAGTTTCGATGCTGTGGCAAAGATCCGAGGAGAGACTTTCTTCTTCAAAGGTGCGTAACTCATCAGGAATGTTGAAGTTTGACACCAGAGGAGATATTATAAATATTTGTAGTGATCTGACAATAACTGCATTAAAAACGCAGACAAAAAAGAAGAAGACTGAAATATCCAAACCTCAGCTGTGTGCAGACGTGCGACTGAGCAACTTAACATCCTTTTCCTGGCACTACAACGTGGTCTTATGAAACCGCCGTCATGGCATTTCACTTAGACCAGAGAGGAGAGATCCAGTGGACGTTAATCTGTGATAGTGGAAGTTGCTCGTCTCCAGTCGCCTGAGAAACTTTTTCTGTCCCTACACCCTCTCAGTGTCTAGTCTGAGCCAGCGAGTATTTGGCTCTAATCTGCAGTGTCTTCACTGCTCCTTCACGTCACTCCTCCATCTCTCCAGGTCTGACGGTGTGGCGAGTGAACAGCGGGGGTTTGGTGTCAACTCGTGGAGCTCCAGTCAGGAGGCTGTGGAGGGGCCTTCCTCCTGACCTTCCTCGTCTTCACGCGGTGCTGGAAAGACGGTCGGATCACGCAATCATCTTCATCAGCGGTACACCACATTCATTTTAATACAGTCGTAAACGGTGGCGCCGTGTCCCTGACAGTCGACAGTCGAGTAGACTCATTCGACACATTACAGAATAGTTTATGAGCGACTGAATTTTTGTTAAACTCCTTATTAAAATAAAGAATTTACATTAAAAGTATTGACCTTCAGGTAAAACGGGAGTTGCTTATTAATATCTCTGACCCAGAGCACACCTGAAAGGCTCCTACACTGAGAGCTGAAGCTCCCCGCCGCTCAGTTAGTACTGAAGAGGCCTCTTAGATGAGCGGTGAAATGTCCTCAAGAACCCAGAAGGAAGTTCATTTGCAGCAGGTATCCCACGTACAGAGGCCTCGTGCAGCCTGTGCGGTCTTTGTCCTCCACGTTCTCTGTCTTTGACCCTGTTTTCTGTCCATCAATAAAGACCTCTAGAGCCAGAACATCTTAGAAAGAAAAAGCAGACCGACTCAGCAGTTGGACCAACATCTCCACAATCTCTCCTGCTGCAGGCTCCCAGTTCTGGCTCTTCAGAGACCTGACCCTGCAGGAAGGCTACCCCCAGCCCTTGTCTGCTCTCAGGATGGGGGTCAGTTTGGCTGCAGTGGACAGTGGTGAGGATGCTAAGGACGAAACACCAGGAACAGGGAGGTGGGGTCTGGTCTGGGACCCGGAGGAGGGTCCAGTGTGGGGGAAAGTAGGAGACCCAGAGGAAGAGGAGCAGGAAGACACATGGACTCAACTGCTAAACGAAGGTGTAAACGGCATCACGACAGACAGTCAGGGTGAGGAACTCAGTCACAACTGTTGGTTCAGTACTCAAATTTAAACCTCGAGCTTCTTACGACCTGTATTTCTACAAAAACATTCTCTGTTCACTTTCAGGCTCTGTTTACCTCTTCAAAGGAGACGCCTACTGGAAATTCACCTTTCCAGGCTCCTCACTGCAGGAGGGCTACCCACAATCCTCTGCAGCAGACTGGCTGGACTGTGCCGACTCTTTGACTTCACCTGCCGTGGACGACGTTTCTTTGTCTCTGTCTCCACCTGCAGGAAAACAGGAACTCAGGGAAACATGGAGGGAGGAGAGGGAGGAGGACATTGGAAGAAGGAGGGAGAGACATGGACACAAAGACATCTACAGACAGGACAGCAGGACACACAGCAGGACACAGTGCACATGTCACAGCAGAGCTGTGGGGGGAAGCAGAACATGTGGGATTTCAGTCTTCGTGTACATTACATGGACGCTGTGGGCCTTTTACGCAGCACACACGGCGTATTAGAACAGACGAGGCTGCAGTCATGGGTTGGCAAATCTAGCTCAGGACGAAGAATGAAGCAGGTGGAGACAGAAGTTCAGCTTAAGTTCAGGTTTGAATTGTGTGAAGTGCAGTTTTCCAGACGGTCAGAGTTTCTGTCACCAACTGATTTGTGTTTGAGTCCCACTGTCGCCACAGATAATTAACTCCAACAGATAATTCCCAATAAGAGTAACAGGTTTTTACTCTTTGTGCACAAATTTAAAATAAATAAAGTGGTAGGTTGTTTTTTTTAAAATTTATTTTCATTTTACTATAAAAGGCCAAATGTTTCCAAATGTCTTTCCAGATTTCCTAAAAAAAAATAAAATATATATATATATATATATATATATATATATATATATATATATATATATATATATATATATATGGGTGGGGGTATTGTACATGACATATTGTACATGACGCTAATATTCCGGATCAACGGTACATCACTTTAGACACCAGGGGGAGCTCTTTGTGTTGTCGTCTGTACTGAAGTGTTATAATTAAATGACTGTGCTGGTAAGGCGGTTCATATCAAAACATTATTAAGTTATAGTTAATTTCAATCGATTGAATCTGTTTTTAGAGGAATTGCTCCAGTTTGAAGTTAATTTGTAATGTGCACGTGCTGAAAGGACCTTTTATACTCTGAAGACGTTGTTCCTGTGTGCATCCGTCAGCCGTATAATCCCACCCACTGATGGACTCATCATTGTCAGGACCATCATCAACTGTTCTTCATCACAGGGTTTTATGTTGTGATCTTTTCTCAACAAATACTGCAGTTTCACTGCATGCTCCCTCCACAGGCATGAAGAGCCGCGTGGACAAAGAGACACACTGCATCCCTTCCTTGAATAATGTTCTGTCCGTGCAGCGAACGTCTATAACTCACACCTATTTATGTTGTGTCTGCTATTTTGAATAAAAACAACGTTTTTACATCTTAAATGTTCAACCATAAGATGTCAGTCTGTAATAAAGACATATTACATGGTCTGCTGATGTCAATAAAATGTGAGATTAACTGGAGAAAAAAATCGTAGCAGCAAAGTTACAACAAAGGACCTCGGCTTTCGCAAGCAAAATGCCAGTAAAACTACGAGGACGAAATAAGAAGAAAGAATAGAAGCAAGCTGAGAACATTGGAGAAAGCATATCAGTGGATCAAGTTTTTTTGTTTTTCAGTGTCAGGGATAATAAAAATAAGACATGACAGGGTGCCAGATAACTCGCGACACCCGCCCAGACTTAAATCCCAGCCATAACTATCAAGAAAGGCCACTAGAGCCACTTATCAATTAACAAACGAGCGTGCATTGGCACGTTAAATGTAGGAAAAAAAACAAACTACAATGGCAAAACAAAGAAGACGGTGAAGAATAAGATAAAATGAATATGCTCTCTGTGGCATGGTTAAAGTGCTGAATGTGTCCTATAAATTTAAGAAAATCGACTTCCATTTGTCAGCAGCAGTAAGCGGTTTTCCCAAAAAAAGAGCACAACCAGAGATATGGATGCCGTTTGTTGGCATACTGGTGATGGAAAAGCACAGGGAACATCCGAAGGGTTTGTGTCGTTGTTCTCTGATGTGGTGAGGGAGGAAACAGGGCATGTCTGAGGGTGGGGTGTGCAGACGAGCTACGGAGGGGTTGAAGGTGGAGGTGGGAGTGCACGTTCGTCATGGTGATGGGTCGGTTGACAGATGAGATCAGACGAGACTCTCCATGGGAACCGATGTTTGTGGTAGGATGTAGCTGGGAACCTGAACAGGTGGAGAACCGCACCTCGGAACATGCCAGGCACTGCAAGACTGCACGAGTGCAAATAAAAGGGAAGCGTTATGACATTCATCCGTTCTGCTGCATCCATTTAAGTTTATGTTTGAAGAGCTGTTTTTAGTAATATGAACTCCAAGAAATGTTACGGATGTGGTACACTTCATTAGAGAACAACATGATGAGGTTTTACAGTGGAAACATCTTCTGTGGTCTGCTGGCTGGTGAGGCATCACTGAAGTCCTTTGAGAGTCTCGTAACTCAATAACAATAACTAATACCTGACTTATTGATCAGGTAAACGATGTGCCGCTGACAGCAGAGCCGAATTACCCAGATACAGGAACGAATGTTGTGTCCTTTTCACTCCGAACATGACAAGAGAGGCCAACTAATACAAAAACTACTACTACAACAACTAGTACTACTACAACAACTAGTACTACTACTACTACAACTGCAACAACTACTACTACAACTACTACTACTACAACAACAACAATAACTACTACTACTACAACCACTACTAATACAAAAACTACTACCACAACAACAACTACCACTACTACAACTGCAACAACTACTAATACAAAAACTACTACTACAACAACTAGTACTACTACAACAACTAGTACTACTACTACTACAACTGCAACAACTACTAATACAAAAACTACTACTACGACAACTACTACTACAACAACTACCACTACTACAACAACTAGTACTACTACTACTACAACTGCAACAACTACTAATACAAAAACTACTACTACAACAACTAGTACAACTACTACTACAACTGCAAAAACTACTAATAAAAAAACTACTACTACAACAACTAGTACTACTACAACAACTACTACTACTACTACAACTAGTACTACTACTACTACTACAACTACAACCACTACTAATACAAAAATTACTACTACAACAACTAGTACTACTACAACAACTAGTACTACTACTACTACAACTGCAACAACGACTAATACAAAAACTACTACTACAACAACTAGTACTACTACAACAACTAGTACGACTACTACTACAACTGCAACAACTACTAATACAAAAACTACTACTACGACAACTACTACTACAACAACTACCACTACTACAACAACTAGTACTACTACTACTACAACTGCAACAACTACTAATACAAAAACTACTACTACAACAACTAGTACTACTACAACAACTACTACTACTACTACAACTAGTACTACTACTACTACAACTGCAACAACTACTAATACAAAAACTACTACTACAACAACTAGTACAACTACTACTACAACTGCAACAACTACTAATAAAAAAACTACTACTACAACAACTAGTACTACTACAACTACTACTACTACTACAACAACTAGTACTACTACTACTACAACTACAACCACTACTAATACAAAAACTACTACTACAACAACTAGTACTACTACAACAACTAGTACTACTACTACTACAACTACTACTACTACAACAACAACAATAACTACTACTACTACAACCACTACTAATACAAAAACTACTACCACAACAACAACTACCACTACTACAACTGCAACAACTACTAATACAAAAACTACTACTACAACAACTAGTACTACTACAACAACTAGTACTACTACTACTACAACTGCAACAACTACTAATACAAAAACTACTACTACAACAACTAGTACTACTACAACAACTACTACTACTACTACAACTAGTACTACTACTACTACAACTGCAACAACTACTAATACAAAAACTACTACTACAACAACTAGTACAACTACTACTACAACTGCAAAAACTACTAATAAAAAACTACTACTACAACTACTAGTACTACTACAACAACTACTACTACTACAACAACTAGTACTACTACTACTACTACAACTACAACCACTACTAATACAAAAACTACTACTACAACAACTAGTACTACTACAACAACTAGTACTACTACTACTACAACTGCAACAACGACTAATACAAAAACTACTACTACAACAACTAGTACTACTACAACAACTACTACTACTACTACAACTAGTACTACTACTACTACAACTGCAAAAACTACTAATACAAAAACTACTACTACAACAACTAGTACTACTACTACTACAACTGCAACAACTATTACTACTACTCGTACTACAACAACAACTACTACTACAACGACTAGTACTACTACTACAACTGCAAAAACTACTAATACAAAAACTACTACTACAACAACTAGTACTACTACTACTACAACTGCAACAACTATTACTACTACTCGTACTACAACAACAACTACTACTACAACAACTAGTACTACTACTACTAAAAAACTACTATTACAACAAATAGTAGTAGTACTACAACTACAACAACTATTACTACTACTACTACAACAACTAGTACTACAACAACTAGTACTACAACTACAAAAAAAACCCACTACTACCACAACAAAAACTACTACTACAACTACTACTACTAAAACTACTACTACTAGTACAATATCAACTACAACTACAAAAACTTCTACTACAACAACTAGTACTACGACTACTACAAAAACTACTACTACTACTACTACAACAACAACTAGTACTACTACTACAACTACAACAGCTACTACTACATAAACTGCTACTACTACATAAACTACTATAACTACAACTACAAAAACAACTCCTACTACATCTACAACAACTAGTTCTACTACTACTAAAAAACTACTATTACAACAAATAGTAGTAGTACTACAACTACAACAACTAGTACTACTACTACTACAACAACTAGTACTACAACAACTAGTACTACAACTACAAAAAAAACCCACTACTACCACAACAAAAACTACTACTACAACTACTACTACTAAAACTACTACTACTAGTACAATATCAACTACAACTACAAAAACTTCTACTACAACAACTAGTACTACGACTACTACAAAAACTACTACTACTACTACTACAACAACAACTAGTACTACTACTACAACTACAACAGCTACTACTACATAAACTGCTACTACTACATAAACTACTATAACTACAACTACAAAAACAACTCCTACTACTACTACTACTACTACTACTACAACTACAACTAGAACAACTACTACTACTACAACAACTACAACTACTACTACAACTAAAACTACAACCACTACTACTACTACAATTACAACTACTAATAAATAAACTACTACTACTACTACTCCTACTACTACTACAATTACAACAACAACTACTACTACTACTACTACTACAACTACAACAACAACTACTAAAACAACTACTACTACTACTACAACAACTACTATTACTAGTACTACTACAAAAACAACAACAACAACTACTACTATTACTACTACTACAACTACAACAACTACTACTACTACTACAACTACAAAAACTAGTACTACTACTACTACAACAACTATTACTACTTCTCATACTACAAAGACAACTACTACTACAACGACTAGTACTACTACTACAACTACAAAAACTACTATTACAACAACTACTAATACAAAAACTATTACTACAACAACTAGTACTACTACTACTACTAAAACAACTACTATTACAACAACTAGTACTACTATTACAACTGAAACAACAACTAATACAACAACTACTATTACAACAACTAGTAGTACTACTACTACTACAACTACTAATACAAAAATTAATATTACAACTACTACTACATCTACAACAACTAGTTCTACTACTACTACAACAACTAGTACTACAACAACTAGTACTACAACTACAAAAAAAACCCACTACTACCACAACAAAAACTACTACTACAACTACTACTACTAAAACTACTACTACTAGTACAATATCAACTACAACTACAAAAACTTCTACTACAACAACTAGTACTACGACTACTACAAAAACTACTACTACTACTACTACTACAACAACTAGTACTACAACTACAACTACAACAGCTACTACTACATAAACTGCTACTACTACATAAACTACTATAACTACAACTACAAAAACAACTCCTACTACTACTACTATTACTACTACTACAACTACAACTAGAACAACTACTACTACTACAACTACAAAACTACTACTACTACTACTACAACTACTACAGCAACTACTTATACAAAAACTACAACTACTACAATTAAAACTACAACCACTACTACTACTACAATTACAACTACTAATAAATAAACTACTACTACTCCTACTCCTACTACTACTACAATTACAACAACAACTCCTACTACTACTACTACTACAACTACAACAACAACTACTAAAACAACTACTACTACTACTACAACAACTACTATTACTAGTACTACTACAAAAACAACAACAACAACTACTACTATTACTACTACTACAACTACAACAACTACTACTACTACTACTACTACTACAACTACTAATACTACAACTACTACTAAAACTACTACTACTAGTAGTACAATAACAACTATTATTACAAAAAGTACAACTAGAACAACTACTACTACAAAAACTACCCAACTAGTACTACTACTACTACTACTACTACAACTACTACTACTACAAAAACTAGTACTACTACTGCTACAACTACAACTACAACAGCTACTACTACATAAACTACTCTTACTCCATAAACTACTATTACTACAACTACAAAAACAACTACTACTAGTACTACTACAACTACTACTACCAGTACTACTACTACTATTACTACTACTACAACTAGAACAACTACTACTTCTACAACTACAACAACTACTACTACTACAACTACTACAGCAACTACTTACACAAAAACTACAACTACTATAACTACAACTACAAACACTACTAATACAAAAACTGCAACTACAAAAACTAGTACTACTACTACAACTACAACAACTACTAATACATAAACTACTACTACAACAACTAGTACTACTACTACTACAAAAGTTACTACTACAACAACTAGCACTACTACTACAACTACAACAACTAGTACTACAACTACAACAACTACGAATACAAAAACTACTACTACAACAACTTGTACTACTACTACTACTACAGCAAGAGCTATGACTACTACAAAAACCACTATTACAACTACTACTACTAAAACTAGTACAATAACAACTACTACTACAACTACAGCAACAACTACTACTCCTACAAAAACTACAGCAACAACTACTACTACTAAAACTAGTTTAACTACAACAGCTGCAACTACAAAAACTTCTACTGCAACAGCTAGTACTACTACAACTACAGCAAATCTACTACTACTACTACTACTACTACAAAAACTACTACTACTAGTACAACAACTAGTACTACTACTACAACAACTACCTCTACTAGTAGTACTACAACAATAATAACAACAACTACTACAGCAACTACTACTACTACAATAACTACTACTACTGCTGCAACTACAACTTGTGCTACTACTACTACAAAAACTACTACTACTTCAATTACTACTACTACAATTACAACAACAACAACTACTACTACTACTAGTACTACTAAAACAACAACTACTACTACAATGACTACTACTACTACAACTACTACTATTACAGTAACAAAAACTACTACTACCACAACTACTACAAATACTACTACTACAACTACTACTACATCAACAACTATTACTACTACTGCTACAGCTAGTACTACTCAGCTACTACTACTACTACAACTACTACTACTACAATTATTACTGCTACTACTACGACAATAATTACTAGTACTACTACAATAACTACTACTACAGCAATAACTATTGCAACTACTACAACTACTATTACTACTACAACAACAACAACTACTACTATTACTACTACTAATACAAAAACTACAACTGCTAGTTCTACAACAACAAACACTACTACAAATACTAATACTACAGCAACACTACTACAAAAACTACTACTACAACAACTACTATTACTACTACTACTACTACTATTGCTAGTGCTTCTACTACTACTACAACTACTACTATTACAATTACTACTACAACAACTACTACTACAACAACTAATACTACTAGTACTATAACAATAACTACTACTTCCACAACTACTGCTACAACTACAATTGCAAAAACTACAACAACTACTACTATTACTACTACTACTACTGCTACTATGACAACAACTACTTGTTGCAAAACCAAAACGTAAACCATGTCTCCTGGAAGTGGGAGGACGCATCAAGACCCAGGCACGGCGAGCTGAAACCTGTGAAACCGACTGGACTTCAGTTCCTACGAGACAGAGGAGCTCTTCTAGCCCTGTACATGGGTGTAACCAGGACTGGAACGAGGACTGGAACTAGGACCGGAACCAGGACTGAAGCCAGGACTGGGACTAAGACTGGAACCAGGACCGGAACCAGGACTGGAACTAGGACTGGAACCAGGACCGGAACCAGGACTGGAACTAGGACTGGAACCAGGACTAGAACCAGGATTGGAACCAGGACTAGAACTAGGACTGGCACCACGACTGCAACCAGGACTAGAACTAGGACTGGAACCAGGACTACACACATACAACCGAGTGTGAAACTTTGCTCCACTATCGAAGGACTCTGCATCTCTATCCGATGACCATTGAACCCAAAGCATCGAAGTAAGGACTGAAAACCTGTCAAAGAGTAAAAGGCCACAGGAAGCCTAAAGGCCGGACCTGAGACTCTGACTGTGGGCGACTCTGCTGTAAAGGATGTACAAAGGATCTGCAGTAAGAACACTGTCCTCTGCTTTCCTAAAGAGATGGTCGACGATCTGAAGGAGAGAAGTCTTGAAACTAAGATGAACCTTGTTCTGCATACAGGGTCGACGATGTCCAAACAACAATCTGAGGTCCTGAAACTGGACTTTACTGGATTAATTAACCCAGTGAGCTCTGTGAATGCAGCTGTGTTCATCAGCGGACCTGAACCACCGTCAGAGGAGGAAAGATTCAGCAGGTTGTTGGTTCTGAATAAATGATCTGATCACTCAGTGCACTAAAGTGCACTTTATCAACAATTTTAATATTTTTTGGGAACGCAGGCATCTGTTTAAAGAAATGGATTTGATTTGAACAAGTCAGGGGTGAAAGTGTTCACCTCCTACGTCATCCATCTGTGGTCGGTGCCGAGGCTGAGATCAACGAGGAGTTAACTCAGAGAGAGGAACAATCAAAGTCCAGAGGAAGGTGCGAGTCGTGACTTTTCCAGGACAAGCTGGGACCACGTTTATTAGAAGGTTTTAAAGTTTCTGTACTTTCAGGCGACAGGAGGAGAAATGTCCCGGTCAGAACCCAGAGATGCTCTCTAAAAGGTCTTTAAACAAAGGAAACGGACCTTGTGGGCCACAGACTGGTCCTAAACACCAGGGGGCAAATAATACCTCTACACTTAAGTTTTATTAAATGTTGGGTCTGTAGCTGGAAACATTTTAATTAATGATTTCATCACTGAGCCTGGATTTGATGTTTGTAACTGAAACTTGGTCGGACCAAAATAACAGAGCAGCAGGTCTCATGGAGTCGACCCTCCTGGTTCCAGTTTCATCAGCGAGGCCAGAGTGAGGGGAGGAGGAGTCGCAGTCTTCTTTAATGAACCATGTCCATGTCAGCAGGAATCTCCTGGTCGTTTTCAGTCTTTTGAACATGTGTCTGTACAACTGAAGGCCTCATCCAGAGTCCGGTTCCTCCCAGATACTGTCCAGACTTCTCTGATGACCTCAGTGAACTGCTGTCTGCGGTCTGTGTTGGTTCTGACCGGGTCATTATTGTTGGGATTTTAACCTCCATGTGGACAACCGTCAGGACAAAGGGACTGCAGACCCGAGTAACACTCTGGACCACTTTGGTCTGACTCAGCATGTAACAGAGGCCACGTACAATAGGGGACACAGTCTGGACCTGCTGGTCTCTGAGGGTCTGAACAGCTCAAAGGTTACTGGGTCGGATGTGGGCCGGTCTGATTGTTCCTGGGTTTCTTTGAGAGGACGATTTCAGTCACACAAATGTGTCAACAGCAGTGACCACAGAACGGTGTCCAACTGAAGACAGCAGTGAGGTCTTGAACCAGGTCTTGAACCAGGTCTTGAACCAGGTCTTCTCTGTAACACCTGACCTGTCCGTGGTTCAGTCGACGAGCTCATCAACAGCTTCAGTGTTAAAATGTTAAATGTTCTGGACACTACTGCTCCCATGAAGGTGAAGGTATCTCTGGAAGGAGGACGTCTCCCTGGAGAAACTCCACTGGAGAACCATGGGGAAACAGAGTCGGAAAGCTGAGCGCAGACGGAGAAAAACAAATCTCCAGGTTCATTATGATGTTTATAAATAGAAACTTCCCTCTTATAATTTACAAATGAAGTCCTACGCCTCTGACATCATCTCTGACATCATCTGTGACATCATCTGTGACATCATCTGTGACATCATCACAAAAACAGTCATAACGCTCTTATTTACTACAGCTGACAAACAGACCCTCCTGTGTCAGTGGAAACTGGACTTCAGTCCACCAACACCTGCAACCACTTTGACAAGATCTTACAGACAAAATCCAAAATATTAGACGTCAGCAGCAGGTTCAGGATGTGAACCGGGTCCACCTAAAACCGGTTTAAACACCACGACACAGTTTCACCCCGTTAACAGCAGAGACCTGGAGGACATCTGACATCAACTGAACTCCTCGTCTGGATGTTCAGACGTCCTGCCGACAGGTTTGTTCAAAAAGGTCTCAAAGATTTTGGAGTCAGACAATAACAAGGTCACCTACTATCACCTCAAGAAGATATCAAGGTTAAAAGATCTGATGTCTCAGCAGGACCTGGAAACACTAGTCCTGCATTCATCTTCAGTAGACTTGATTATTGTACCAGCATCTTCACAGGTCCACCTAAAACATCAGTTAGACAACTGCAGCTCATCCAGAACTCTGCTGCTCCAGTCCTCACTGAGACCAAAAAACTGGACCACATCAGTCCAGTTCAGAGGTCTTTACACTGGCTGCCAGAGGACAGACTTTAAAGTTCTGATCCTGGTCTATAAAGATCTGAATGGTCCAGGACCAAATACATCAGTGACCTCCTGACCCAGTATGAACCTTCAGACCCCTCAGGTCACCTGGATCCGGTTTTTTATCAGTTCCCAGAGTCAGAACCAGACGTGGAGAAGCTTCCTTCAGCTTCTCTGCTCCACATGTCTGGAACAAACTCCCAGAAAACCTCAGATCAGCTGAAACAGTTTATTTAAATCCAGGTTGGAGACTCACCTGTTCTCTGCTGCATTTGAATAAAGACACAAATCTGCACTTTTTTAATTTTAAGCTTAAGATTCAAAACTTGATTACATTTTAACCACTGATTTTATATATTGTTCTTTTCTTTCTTTCTTTTGTTTACATTTTAAATCATGCTTTTTATTTTTGTAATGTTTTAATGTCTCAGTAAAGCACTTTGAATCACCATAATGCTGAATTGTGCTTATAAATAAACCTGCTTTGCCACAGACTGGGATGTACTCTGTGAGCCACATGGACATCAACAAGCTCACAGAGTACATAACTGACCATATAAACGTCTGTGTGGACTCCAAGGTCCCAACAAGGATTGTGAGGTGTTACCCAAACAACAAACCCTGGGAACTAAGGACATTACAGCCATCCTGTATAAAAAAAGAGGGCAATTAGAGATGCCAACAAGGAGCAGCTGAGAATCATTCAGGGTTACCTGAAGAAAAAGATCAGGGAGGTGGACTCCAGGCAAACAGCATGCAAGAGGTCTGTAGCGGGATGAAGACCATCACCGGCTACAGGCCTAAGGAGGCGGGGGTGTCGAGGGCAGTGTGGACAGGGCCAATGAACTGAATCTGTTTGTTTTAACAGATTTGACACAACAGCACCAGTTCGACCCCCGTCAGTCTCAGTCGTCAACGGTCATAGGTTCCCAACAAACTCCCTGTGAACTCCTGACCCCCCCCCCCCCAAAAAAAAACACCTACTCCCTACTACTGTAAGGGCCTCCCAACTCCATTTCACAAATTCACTCATCTACCCACACCCCACTTTGCACCTCAGCAGGCAGAACCCAGTTCTCCACCAGGACTACTCGTGTCACTGACTGTTGACCAGGTCAGGAATCAGCTGAGACCCTCCACTCAGGCAAGGTAGCAGCCACCAATGGCACCAGCCCTGGACTGCTCAAAACCTGGGCCTTCCACAGGGTCCCTGTGGTGTGTAAAACCCCCCTTCCTGGTTCCTGCCCCGAAGAATCCCCATCCCAGGAGCCAGAAGGACTACAGTCCAGTGGTACTGACGTCCCACTTCAGGTTGGAGCTCCCCTTGTGTCCTGGATTATTGACTACCTGACCGGCAGACTACAGTATGTGGGCCTGCAGAGCTGCGTGTCAGACAGAGTGGTCAGTAACACTGGGGCACCTCAGGGAACTGTCCTCTCTCCCTTCGTCTTCACCCTCTACACCATAAACCTTACTGGTCAGAGTCCTGTCATCTTCAGCTCTACTTCTTGAGGAGGCTCAGGTCATTCAACATTTGCCGAACCATGCTGAGAATGTTTTCTGAGTCCGTGGTCTCTAGTGTGGTCTTGTTTGCTGTGATGTGCTGGGGAAGCAGAATAAGAGTCGCAGACTCAAACAGAGAGACAGATGCTTCAGAAACTACAAAGAATCCTGGATAACACCACCCACCCCCTCCATCACCTCCCGGTCCAACACAGGAGACTCAGACCACCTACCTCAAAAACTGAGTGCCACAGAAGATCTTTCCTTCCTGTGGCAATAAAGGGTACAAGTCGTCACTGTGAAACCACAGTTTTACCGCCTACTGTCACTTCAATGTTAACGGGTGTACAATCCCACCTATTTTCTAGATTACCGATTGTTAAGCTAAATTTGCACATTGTTGCCTGCTTCATAGCCAGTTCTTTTATTTTTTGTATTTTATTGTATGTATCTTAAAGTGTTGCTAAACCAGCATTGTTACAAACAGAACTTTCCTTGGGATTATTCTGATTATTCTGAGTAACGATGCTGCGTAAGCTTGACTAACTTACTTGACTTGTTGTGGGTTTTGCATCAATAAAAAGAAGAGAAAACATTTTCTTTTTCTTTGTTTGGATCAGATTTTGTACCCAACCAGTTTTCGTCGTCTCTGGGGGTCCTCAGGGAGTCGGATGAAATGAAACAATAAGTGGGTTCAGAAGGACATCGGTTTAGTCCAGGTTTGCGATGTCCAGTGGATGCTTATAGGTTTTAAATTGAATGAGATATTAAAGGTGTGATGCTTTCGCTCAGCGATTTGTCTTCACCTACGACCTTCCACATTGGAACTCCCCCAGCTGGATTAGTTAGATGACAGGGGAAGCCTCTGATTCTGCTTTAGTTACACAAATTACTGCAAACACAGCGGCAAGGTTACTGTGGTTGCCCCATTACACTCATAGAAAAAGCTTTACTGAGATAAGCAGAAATACTTTATGCTCTTCTCACATTTAATAGTACCAGATAAGCATAAGGAAAAGTGTGAGTCAGTTAACATGGAACAGTGTAGTTACACCACAATAAACAAAACCTGTGATTAGAATTACCAATGCACGAATCACTACTTGACATGTACAGTTCAGTTGTTGTTTCACTATTAATGCGCCAAGGCAATTAAAACACAGATCTAGAACAAATTATGTCAGTTTTTGTGAAATACGTGTTCTCGTGAAAAGAACAATTCACAGAACTGATGCAGTTCAGAGAACCACTGTGAGCTTTCACTTTCATAAAGAGGCAGGTGGAAAACTTTCTCATCGTGCCTTCAGGCTGTTTGTCACATTACAGAGATAAGACAAGCCAGCTGCTTCTCCGGCTCTCTCTCAGCCAGCGTATTGGTTCAGGCCACAGAAATGCCTTTCCACCTTATAATTAGTCAGCATTAAGAGTTGAGAAGTAAAGTTTTTTTTTTTCAGGTTGAGTGGCAGTTTTTATTTTTTTATTTTTTAGTCTTTACTAGACTTCAGCACTTTAATTTTTCATGGAATAAGTTTAATTTTGAGAATAACAAACCAGGAAAAAAAAGTAAATCAAGTAAGTCAATAAAACAACAAAGTCCAATAATTTACAAGAATAATGTAGTCATAACAGATACAATGAGGTTTTGTACTTTTACTAGACTATTCTAAGAAATTTAAAGTGTTCCCTTTAACCACTCAAGTGATTTCTATCTATTGGCTTATTATTTATTTTTAGCAGTATGCCTGTTTTTAGCACCATTCATAATTGTTTCATCTCTGATGTTTTGTTTCATCTCAGATCCTGCTGGAAACTATGATTACCACAGCATGATGCTTCCACCACCATGCTTCACTCTGGCAGGTCTGTTCTGAAGGTAATGGGTTTGTGGTACATGTGTAGTTTGGTGACCTCCAAACACTTTACTTAGGCCATTACTGTGGAGTGTACGGTTCAACGTTTCCTGATGGACAAGCTCTTCAGCTGCTGCGTGAAGCGTTGCTGCTCCGCTGAGATGACCTTTATCCTCTTTGCTACCTCTGAAACTAATTCTTTTAATTTTCAAGTCATTTTATTTGAAAAGTGCTTGTACACAAAAATACAAACTAAAAACAAGCAAACAAAACAACACAAGAAGGATCTTGAATGATGACCATCATGAGAGAAAAAGAGGTTTTTAAAATAAATGTCAGAGGGAGGCAGCAAAATAAGACATAAGAGAAAAAAACCAACAACAAACGAACATGTCATCAGGTCATCCACTGAAACAAACAGTTGGCCTCTGTGTAGAAGATCTGAGGTGGCAGCAGCCCGCTAGAAGGTCGGGTCAGGACACCTGTAGTGATCAGGTGAGGGTGGAAACAAACAGGCGAACAGGCGGCGAATATATTTACCACTTCCTGAAATGTACATGAAATCCTAGATAAAGCCTAGAGAGCTGCATCTGATTATGTAAACGTAAGTCAGCTTTTATGAACTAACACCAATATACCAATATACAGATTATACAATATACAGAAACAACAGCACAACAACAAACTTCTCTCTTCAAATGACGAAGTGGATCACAATGTTGAATTTATAAATTCAACAAATTTTCACACCACCAAATGTTCGGCTGATGGTTTGTCTAACTGATGCTGCGGGTCTGCACCGGTCTGCACGGTTCGTGGTGTGTTCATGGGTCATGGGAATTTCCAAGCTCAGCCCAAATCCTTGTGTACAGCCATAATAAAGAATTGGGAATATGATGAGAATATGTTTTTTCTTATCACTGCTGCTTGCATTTGGAGTTTTTTCTGTGAACATACAGCTGATGTGACTTGACTCTGTCCAAATGACATTCTCCAAGAAGACCTGTCATTGTATATTTTGACAAATTCTTTACTAGGTTTGTTTTCAACAATGGAGGCAGGCTGTCTACAGTCCTGTGGAGCCCAAAGTTCAGAAAGAAATTTGCAGCTGAAGTCACTGGAACATGCAGCCGCTTTTACAGGCCCTAACTTTAACAGGCTTGTCTAGGATTGTCTTTCATATTTTTTATTGTTATCTTTTCTAGGGGTAATAAATAACAATCCACTCATTCCAATGTAGGATCCCAGTCACAGGGATGACTGGGATCCTTAAGACAGGGATGCCACCAATGATACACAACTATCTTTTAATAATTTAGTAAAATGAAAAAATCTAACACAAAAATGGACATTCTTCTTTTATAAACAACGTAGACATTGCTGGTGCAGAGACACCAACTGACCAGAGGTCTCATAGCATTACTAAAACTTAAGCGACTTCCATACGATGATAAATCAGCTCATAAGAACAACTAAAAATAATACTTTACCATCATGTGTTATTTTAAGATCAGAGTTCTTGCATGCCAGAATTTCATGGGTTTTAGATTACCTCAAGACACCCCGCATTTGCCCCCTGCCTTTCGCCTACTATGCGTCAGGATAGGCTCCGACAGACCCCCGTGACCCGGAGACGGATTAAGCGGTTATAGATGATGGATGGATGGATGGATGGACCCTGCATTTGCCATGAATCATTCTTGGAGCCAACAAAACCAGACAGGGGAAGGTGCGCTGTTCTGGAGCTGCTGCATCGTAGCCAGACTCAGCCGGAATTCCTGGATCTTTTCCTGCATGTTTTCTCAATCATACTCGTACACTCACTCAATCCCCCTCCCCAGTAGTTTTATGTCATGTCCTCGAGTGATGAGGTTGAAAAAGTAAATGTAAACGTTTAAGAAGAAGAAAGTACAGATTAAAAGTCTGACATCGTCAGAAAAATAAATAGTAAAATTAAGTAAATGAAGGTTTGTCTTCCACCAGGGGAGTTTTTACCTGCTGTTGTTTATGTAATAATTGCTCGGGGGTCATGTTCTGGGTCTCTGGAAAGATCCTGGAGACAACTTGTGTTGTAATAGACGCTATACAAATAAAATTGAATTTGAATTGAAAATATTGGTACTTGAAAAATCTACTTGTGGGATAAATGTTTTTAAAATTGTTGCTTAAAGATAAAATGGTACACAAGGAAGATTTGCTGATTGTTGGAGTAATAAGGCCCTGTAATTGAATATATCATATATATATATCATATCCGGATTAAAATGGGTATCTCTCAGCAACATGTGATAAAACAACTGATGTAAAAATAAGCACACCAACAAGCTAGTGTAAATGAAAAGAGCACCGTGTATGAATGATAATATTGTTATAATAAAAGTTCAATAAAAACTTTTACAGTTCACTTCTATTCGGATTCCAGTCGGAGTCTCAAGTTTTGTTTGGCTTTTGTGATGTTTTTGAAGAAAATCATTTAGATTGTTCAGTTTATGTTTTTTGGTTACAAAATGATATTATTGGTTTTATTTGAAATATATGTAGCTATATGTATTAGTTCCTGTCAAAACTATCTGTTTTAGGCTTTTTGGAATGAGATGACCTCTTCGGTTTCTTAACTATGTACCACCCAATGTTGAGGTCAAGTCACCAAACTTCGAGTCCGAGTCTATTCTCCAGTTCTCAGTGGTTGAGTCATTCAAGAAAATTCAGAGACAAATCCAAGTCAAGTCCTCTATTGATCCGTGAACCGAACAAAATATCCTGCATCATCACACATCATGCTGACTAACACTGAAGATCCCCACCACAAGATAAATGTTCTGATTATCCATACACTTACTCTTTTGAGAGCAAAGGTGCCTTCACAGGAACAACTCTGTCCCTGCAGTCTACTCAAACACTTGCATGGTGCTCTGACATCACCCAGGAAACTGAATGTGAGTAGGCGCCGCAGGCACGGTAGACACTTCATGCCCTCTGTGGTCTTGATCTTGTCTATGCAGCATAAGTGGCGGGACAGCCATTTGCCACATTTTCAGTTAAAAAAGAATACAGCAGTCCATCTTAACCACCAAAGATGCCACAACGTTAATCTGTTATTTAAAAAATAAATTAGACACATGGCAAGTAAAATTTTGTCCGTTTTGCCTGGAACTTCTAATCATCAAAGGTCATATCTGGGCAGTAAGTTGGGTAAAGCTACTTTTTGATTTTGATTTTGCTTCATGGCTTTTCATGCTTCTGGCTCTTTTTAAGACCTGTTATGAAGAGTCAAGAGGCCAGTATATGTACGTTGCTAATTAAACTTTCAAAAGTCCAACAAGCACCAAGGCTGACACTTTAAACCTGTGATGAGTTGAAAAGGAGATGTTAAAAAGCAGAAACAAAATAAAAAGAAATAATGAGGATGTAAAATTATTTCTTCTCTAGATCTTTGTGTTGAATCTAAGATCACTGACAAATAATGTGGACAAGCAAGTAACAGAAATGTGATGTTATATATACTATATGTCCAAAAGTATTCACTCACCCAATCAAATAATCAGAATCAGGTGTTCCGATCACTTCCACAGGTTATAAAATCAAGCACCTCGACATGCAGACTGTTTTTATATCTATGTGTGAAAGAATGAGTCGCTCTCAGAACATGGAAGTGTTTGGGAACGACAGCAACTCAGCCATGAAGTTGTAGGCCACGTAAACTGATGAACGGAGTGGGGCCAGTGGATGCTGAGGTGCATAGTGCCAAGAGGTCACCAACCTTCTGCAGAGTCACTACAGACCTCCAAACCTAATGTGGCCTTCAGATTAGTTCAAGAACAATGTCAGGTGTCTATGGCCGAGCAGCTGCATTCAAGTCATCACCAAGTGTAATGCAAAGGATGCAGCGGTGTAAAACACGGATGCAGCGGTGTAAAACACGGATGCAGCGGTGTAAAACACGGATGCAGCGGTGTAAAACACTGATGCAGCGGTGTAAAACACTGATGCAGGGGTGTAAAACACGGATGCAGTGGTGTAAAACACGAATGCAGTGGTGTAAAACACTGATGCAGCGGTGTAAAACACGGATGCAGGGGTGTAAAACACTGATGCAGCTGTGTAAAACACGGATGCAGCGGTGTAAAACACCGATGCAGCTGTGTAAAACACCGATGCAGCTGTGTAAAACACTGATGCAGCTGTGTAAAACACTGATGCAGCGGTGTAAAACACTGATGCAGCGGTGTAAAACCCTGATGCAGCGGTGTAAAACACTGATGCAGCTGTGTAAAACACTGAGCAGCGGTGTAAAACACTGATGCAGCTGTGTAAAACACTGATGCAGCTGTGTAAAACACTGATGCAGCGGTGTAAAACACTGATGCAGCGGTGTAAAACACGGATGCAGTGGTGTAAAACACGGATGCAGGGGTGTAAAACACGGATGCAGGGGTGTAAAACACTGATGCAGCTGTGTAAAACACTGATGCAGCGGTGTAAAACACTGATGCACCGGTGTAAAACACGAATGCAGGGGTGTAAAACACTGATGCAGCTGTGTAAAACACTGATGCAGCGGTGTAAAACACTGATGCAGTGGTGTAAAACACGAATGCAGGGGTGTAAAACACTGATGCAGCTGTGTAAAACACGAATGCAGTGGTGTAAAGCACCGATGCAGCGGTGTAAAACACTGATGCAGGGGTGTAAAACACGAATGCAGTGGTGTAAAGCACCGATGCAGCGGTGTAAAACACTGATGCAGGGGTGTAAAACACGAATGCAGTGGTGTAAAGCACCGATGCAGCGGTGTAAAACACTGATGCAGGGGTGTAAAACACGGATGCAGTGGTGTAAAACACGGATGCAGTGGTGTAAAACACGAATGCAGTGGTGTAAAACACGGATGCAGGGGTGTAAAACACTGATGCAGCTGTGTAAAACACGGATGCAGCGGTGTAAAACACCGATGCAGCTGTGTAAAACACCGATGCAGCTGTGTAAAACACTGATGCAGCTGTGTAAAACACTGATGCAGCTGTGTAAAACACTGATGCAGCGGTGTAAAACACCGATGCAGCGGTGTAAAACACCGATGCAGCGGTGTAAAACACTGAGCAGCGGTGTAAAACACTGATGCAGCTGTGTAAAACACTGATGCAGCTGTGTAAAACACTGATGCAGCTGTGTAAAACACTGATGCAGCTGTGTAAAACACTGATGCAGCGGTGTAAAACACTGATGCAGCGGTGTAAAACACGGATGCAGGGGTGTAAAACACGGATGCAGGGGTGTAAAACACTGATGCAGCTGTGTAAAACACTGATGCAGCGGTGTAAAACACGAATGCAGGGGTGTAAAACACTGATGCAGCTGTGTAAAACACTGATGCAGCGGTGTAAAACACTGATGCAGTGGTGTAAAACACAAATGCAGGGGTGTAAAACACTGATGCAGGGGTGTAAAACACTGATGCAGGGGTGTAAAGCACTGATGCAGCGGTGTAAAACACTGATGCAGGGGTGTAAAGCACCGATGCAGCGGTGTAAAACACTGATGCAGGGGTGTAAAACACTGATGCAGCTGTGTAAAACACTGATGCAGCGGTGTAAAACACGAATGCAGGGGTGTAAAACACTGATGCAGCTGTGTAAAACACTGATGCAGCGGTGTAAAACACTGATGCAGTGGTGTAAAACACGAATGCAGGGGTGTAAAACACTGATGCAGGGGTGTAAAACACTGATGCAGCTGTGTAAAACACGAATGCAGTGGTGGTAAGCACCGATGCAGCGGTGTAAAACACTGATGCAGGGGTGTAAAACACTGATGCAGCTGTGTAAAACACTGATGCAGCTGTGTAAAACACTGATGCAGCTGTGTAAAACACTGATGCAGCTGTGTAAAACACTGATGCAGCTGTGTAAAACACTGATGCAGCGGTGTAAAACACTGATGCAGCGGTGTAAAACACTGATGCAGCTGTGTAAAACACTGATGCAGCGGTGTAAAACACGAATGCAGGGGTGTAAAACACTGATGCAGCTGTGTAAAACACTGATGCAGCGGTGTAAAACACGGATGCAGGGGTGTAAAACACTGATGCAGCTGTGTAAAACACGAATGCAGGGGTGTAAAACACTGATGCAGCTGTGTAAAACACGAATGCAGTGGTGTAAAGCACAGATGCAGCGGTGTAAAACACGAATGCAGGGGTGTAAAACACGGATGCAGCTGTGTAAAACACGGATGCAGCTGTGTAAAACACGGATGCAGGGGTGTAAAACACGGATGCAGCTGTGTAAAACACGAATGCAGGGGTGTAAAACACTGATGCAGCTGTGTAAAACACGAATGCAGTGGTGTAAAGCACAGATGCAGCGGTGTAAAACACGAATGCAGGGGTGTAAAACACGGATGCAGCTGTGTAAAACACGGATGCAGCTGTGTAAAACACGAATGCAGCGGTGTAAAACACTGATGCAGTGGTGTAAAACACGAATGCAGTGGTGTAAAACACTGATGCAGCTGTGTAAAACACTGATGCAGTGGTGTAAAACACTGATGCAGCGGTGTAAAACACTGATGCAGCTGTGTAAAACACTGATGCAGCGGTGTAAAACACTGATGCAGCGGTGTAAAACACTGATGCAGCGGTGTAAAACACTGATGCAGCTGTGTAAAACACTGATGCAGCTGTGTGGTGTAAAACACGCTGCCACTGGACTCTGGAGCAGTGGAGACACATTCTCTGGAGTGACAAATGGAGCTTCTCCATCTCGCAACCTGATCAGTCTGGGTTCGGCGGTTGCCAGGACAACAGCACAAATCTATATAACCATCTCACCCAGGAGACTATAATCATATTCAAACATTGATTTAATGCACTGATCAAATTAAATAGTGGATGTGCCATAATTTTCTTCAGTTAAATAAAGACAAAACAGAAATAACAGTGTTTGGAGCCAAGGAAGAAAGATTAAACATCAGCACTCAGCTTCAAGCAGTGGAGCTAAAAACCAAGTTACTGCAGCATTTCAGTAATCTCCCATAATGCACTACAACCTTTATTTCTTGAATCTAATTCTAATCTAATGTTTTATTCTTTTTAATATATATGTCTTTCTTGTCTTTTACTTATTAATGCATATTTTAAAATGTTTTTTATTTAAAGCACTTTGAATTTGCTTGTACATGAAATGTGTTGTACAAATAAACTTGTCTTGTCTTTTGAAATCCTGTTTTTTCCTTTTAAATGGCGCCACGTTCGTAAGAAACGTGCGTCTGCGGGATGAGCAGGGTACATTACAACTAAATACATGGCTACGTTGAGCACTGCGATTTCACCACTCATTGTGTATATATATATATATATATATATATATATATATATATATATATATATATATATATATATATATATATATATATATATATATATATATATATATATATATATATATATATGAAAACTTGTTCCTCACCCTCCGTGGGTGGTGTCCCTTCTAAGCTCGGGTCCTCTACCAGAGGCCAGGGAGCTTGAGGGTTCTGCGCAGTATCTTTGCTGTTCCTAACACTGCACTTTTCTGGACTGAGATGTCTGAGGTTGTTCCGGGGATCTGCTGCAGCCACTCTTCCAGTTTGGGGGTTACTGCCCCGAGTGCTCCGATCACCACGGGCACTACTGTCACCTTCACCTTCCAGGCCTTCTCCAGTTCCTCTCTAAGCCCTTGGTATTTCTCAAGCTTCTCGTGTTCCTTTCGCCTGATGTTACCATCACTTGGTATTGCCACATCCACCACCACGGCTTTCCTCTACCCTTTGTCTACCACCACGATGTCTGGTTGGTTTGCCATCGCCATCCTGTCTGTCTGTATCTGGAAGTCCCACAGGAGCTTTGCTCTGTCATTTTCCACCACCTTGGGAGGTGTTTCCCATTTTGACCTTGGGGTTTCCAGCCCATACTCCACACAGATGTTTCTGTAGAGTATGCCCGCTACTTGGTTATGGCGTTCCATGTATGCTTTCCCTGCCGGCATCTTACACCCTGCAGTTATGTGCTGGATTGTTTCCGGTGCTTCTTTGCACAACCTAGACCTTGTATATATTTATATATATATATATATATATATATATATTCGTCCACCTGGTCGTCAGGCTGAACTTCTTTTGAATTTTCAGATTCCTTTTTATCTCACTTACTGATCAGTCTTTTCTCTTGAGAATCATATTCCTCTGATTCCTCAGACTTCAGCATTCATGTAGGTACTGAAAAATGAAAGCTTTATAGTCACACTTAATGCTATAAGTCAATTGGCTTTGCTTTCATCTTCCTTCCTTTGATCTGCTGAGATTAAAAGTGAACAACCGTATTTGCTCACAACCTCGTTTTAACATTTTTAAAAACTTTGCAGTTTACATTACCACAGCTTTTGAGAAGAAATCTTATTAAATCATGTGTTAATCAGAGAATGCTGTAACCAAATTGCTGTCTTCAGTGTTTTGCACCAGTGCAGGTTGTTGTATGGGGTTTCCCCTCAGTTGATATTTTGTAGTACTGACTACAGACTGTTGACAGTCTACTTTCATTAACATACTTTTTTTGTCTATTAAACTCAAACTATTAAACTCAACTCAAACTTTCATTTTAAACCTCAACTTAAATAAAATCTAAATGGATGATTGCGTTTAAGCCCACTGTTGACTTGCATCCAGTCACTTCTTTACATCTAAAGTTCTTAAAATAACTGTTGCAAGTCGCCTGTGACCATTTCTACAGAAGTCACTTGGTTATAGAGGTTCAGTTTTGACTTGGGTCTTATCATAGTACAGAAACAGCGTTGGTGAAAGTCACCAGTGAAAGTCCTCATGACAGTGGACTTGTGTCTCTACATGTTCGGTAGGATAAAAGCTCTGCATTTGATGCAGCTGATCACAGCATTCTGTTACAGAAACACTGTATTGGTACTAAAGGAACCACGTTCAGTTTAGATCATTTTCATCTGCAGGTTTGACTGTGTGTCTGATAGATTCCAGTTTGTTCATGTTCATGAGGTTTCTTCCGTACAGACGAGGGTCTGCTATGGTGTCCCGCAGGGTTCAGTTCTAGGGCCAATCTTGTTCAGTTTATACATGCAGCCCTTGGGAAGTGTTATCCGGATTAATTTTCATTGTTATGCTGATGATACGCAGCTGTATCTGTCTATGAAGCCAGATGAAACAGAACCATTAGACAAACTTCAGATGTGTATTAAGGACATCAAGGACTGGATGTCCAGAAATTTTTTGCTACTAAATTCTGATAAAACAGAGGTTGTTGTTTGTGGTCCCAAACACCTTAGGAAGGGATTAGATGGTCTTGTGATGGCCGCCAGTAAAACTGTGAGAAACCTTGATGTTATTTTGATCCAGATTTGCCATTTAAACAGAATATTAATATATCCACCTCCGTAATATCACAAAGATCAGGAGCATCCTCTCGCAGAGTGATGCTGAAAAACTAATTCATGCGTTCGTATCTTCTAGACTAGATTACTGTAACGTGTTGTTGGCTGGATGTCCAAGTAATTCTCTTAACAGCCTCCAGCTGATCCAAAATGCAGCAGCGCGAGTGCTGACAGGAATCAACAAGAGAGACCACGTCTCTCCAGTTTTAGCTTCCCTCCATTGGCTCCCCGTAAAATTTAGAATCCAATTCAAAATTTTATTACTTGCATATAAAGTCCAAAATGGCCTAGCGCTGCGATATTTGCAAGACCTGATAGAACCGTACGTTCCTAATAGAGCTCTCCGTTCTCAGGGTGCAGGTTTACTCGTAGTTCCTAGAGTATCGAAATGTAGATTTGGAGGACGGGTCTTCTGTTATCAGGCACCATCACTCTGGAACCAACTTCCAGTTTGGGTGAAGGAGGCTGACACCACCTCCACCTTTAAAACTAAACTTAATACATTTCTGTTTAATAAAGCATATAGTTAGTGTACATTTAGTACCTTAATGTGTCAGGACCAGTAGTCAAAGCTGCAGCTGCAGGACCAGATTAGAGCAGCTCATCTTCAACAGCTTCGGTGTAGATATGCTGCTGTAGGCCTATGCTGCAGGGGGGCACCAACATGATCCACTGAGTGGTGCCTTTCACCTTCTCTGTTTCTCTTTGCCTTCTCTGTCTCTTCTTCACCTCAACCCTCATTTATTAACAGTATCCCATAAACTTAATTGTGGTCCATTGTTCTTGTAGTTTTTTGTGCTTGTCTGGCCCTTCTTTTCCTCTTCTGTACATGTCCTGCAGACCAGAACCTCAGGAGCTGCTTGCTGACCTGCAGTTCCACCTCTGACCATCCCAGTGTCACCTTCACTTGTCTCTATGGATGTCTTTCTCCTTGCCTGTCCACTTTGGTTAAAACAATGATGGATGGTGTGACCTGACAGTGATGTACCTTGAGTTCTCCTTGAATCTACTTGAAAGTTCTTCTGGGCTCTGTGGTTACCATTTCTATTATCCATCTCCTTATTTTGTCAACCATTTTCCTTGCAGTGACATCCAGGGACCTTGGCTACAGTCCTGTGGACCCTAAACATCTGAAGTCACCGACCGACTGACCGACTGACCGACCGACCGACCGACCGACCGGCCGACCGGCCGGCCGACCGACCGACCGACCGACCGACCGGCCGACCGGCCGGCCGACCGACCGACCGACCGACCGACCGACCGACCGACTGGCACCGGTGATGTTAAATTTCAGGAGACACTTTGGTTTAACATGTTAGTATGGTCAAATCAACTTATTTGTGCAGGTCAGTTTTATTAGATATTCTTACTTTTTCTAATATTCTTATATTTCTTATTATCTATGATAGTCTATTAAAACTCTTATCTTTTTTCAATTGATTTCAGTGACTGGACCTTTTTCCTGTCCTTAATTGAAGGGTGCCAACAACAGTGTGATATCAGGATGGCCTAAACGTATTAAACAACAACCGATCCATATAGTCCAAAATTCTGAGAGTTCTGATACGGTTTGGCGGCAGGTTATTGATTTTCAGCTAATCGCCATTGGCTTCTTGTCAAATCCAAGTAAGAAAGTAAAATTCATCTGCTCACCCATGTTCTTAGGTGAGCTTAGGTTTTGTTTTTTGTAAAATAGAAATAGTCTGTGACTTGATGAGTTCTCGATGTTGCCTCCTCGCTTGTTCATGTTTTTGCCCTTTAAGTAAATTGTTTGGATTTCTGCCCAATCCAGTGCACTTCTTGAGAGAATCCCTAATTATTTCTCTGGGCAAAATTGCAAAGGTTTTTTAACATTATGTAACAACATAAAGTGAAAGGGATCAGGGAGTTTAGTAAACTGTCAGTGTGTAGAGGCCCAGGCTCGACACTGCTGTGGTTGAGCATGACCTTCACAACAAACAGCTTTTTGTTTGTCAGTGCAAGTTTGTGTTACAATTTAGAAAAAGTTCCTAATCGATCTGAAAATGACAGTTTTACAAATTCTGTCATTCATATGACGTGTAATCTTGCGAGCCCAGATGATCCAGGCAGAACAACTGAGACACTGCTGTACCTGACTATATCAGTTTGATTTTCTGTCAGTGGTTTTGTCTGAATGGAGCTCCCTCCAAATGTCCACAGACTGCGTAGAAAGTCTCAGATGTGGCAGGGTGGTTTTGTTTTCTAAGAAAACAACTGTAGTAATTAATCTGTTGCATCACTGTCACTCTCTGAGCCACCCCCGGCTGCAGCGACCGGTACACGGCATGCTTGGGGAAAGCCTTGTTTATACTGTTTGATGTGGAAATTTGGAAATACTTTTTTTTTTTGGGTCAAAATCTGCTTGAACAAAAAAAAGTGACCTTTTAAGTTTTGCTTGTGTTGTTTCTTCCACACAGGTTACTGGGAACATTTTGGTTTTGTATATTTCTGCTTTTATGTCACTGAATAATTCACAGTGGAAACCAAACCGGTAGAATTATTGAGTTCACATCTCTGTGGAATTCTGCATCACCTACAGTTGTTGCCAGAATTCCTGTAATGGAATAACTTAACAAAATGTTGTTTTAGGTCTTAATGGGTGCAACAAACAACCATAACCAACTCTCCTCACTTGGATATATGGGACCCAGACCAGTGGGGAACCTGGAGATAACTGCTGACCAGAGACCCCACCAGGATCCACTATTCTCATTACCATTTCATATGCACTGTATATGTACGCATGCACGCACTAAGCCCTATACATTCTGCCAAATGATATTTCAACAAGGTGTATTGAAGGAAGGGGGGTGAGGAAGAGAAAAGGGCAGCGTTATTTTGTCTGAGACTGACCCTCAAATGATGGAGTTCATCTTGATAATCTCCACATCCAAACTCCAGATGAGTGATGCTTCTGTTATAAATGTAATGTGTCAAGATTTCCTTCATCCCTGCTCTGGTGAAACTGAGGTTACAATCAGCCCTGGTGGTCAATTACTTCTTTAAACATCAGGAAACTCGATGTTGTCTTGGACCGACAATTGAATTTTGAAATTAATTTTGTGAAGTTCATTCGAGCTTTGAGATGTAGGAAGCCCAGCTGCTGTACCGACGCCACATCCACTCATCGTCACGGAGACAAAGACAGAAAGAGAAGGAGAAAGAGAGACCACCTTGACCACTGGCGGAGCACAGTCAAACCTGCAGATGAAAATGATCTAAACTGAACGTGGTTCCTTTAGTACCAATACAGTGTTTCTGTAACAGAATGCTGTGATCAGCTGCATCAAATGCAGAGCTTTTATCCTACCGAACATGTAGAGACACAAGTCCACTGTCATGAGGACTTTCACTGGTGACTTTCACCAGCGCTGTTTCTGTACTATGATAAGACCCAAGTCAAAACTGAACCTCTATAACCAAGTGACTTCTGTAGAAATGGTCACAGGCGACTTGCAACAGTTATTTCAAGAACTTTAGATGTAAAGAAGTGACTGGATGCAAGTCAACAGTGGGCTTAAACGCAATCATCCATTTAGATTTTATTTAAGTTGAGGTTTAAAATGAAAGTTTGAGTTGAGTGTATTTGAGTTTATTAGTTTTAGACATGGCAGCACGGTGGCTTCATGGTCAGCACTGTTGCATCACAGCAAGAAGGTTCCTGGTTCGATTCCCGGCCCGGTGGGTCTTTCTGTGTGGAGTTTGCATGTTCTCCCCGTGCTTGCGTGGGTTCCCTCCGGTTACTCCGGCTTCCTCCCACAGTCCAAAAACATGCATGCTAAGTTGACTGATCATTATAAATTGCCCACAAGTGTGCTTGTTTGTCTGTCTTGTATGTGGCCATGCGATGGACTGGCGACCTGTCCAGGTGGACCCCTGCCTTTCACCTACTATGCGTCAGGATAGGCTCCGACAGACCCCCGTGACCCGGTAACAGAGTAAGCCGGTATAGATAATGGATGGATGGATGGACAGTTGGAGACAAATAGTCCATCCATCATCTATACCCACTTAATCCGTTTCCGGGTCACGGGGGTCTGTCGGAGCCTATCCCGACGCATAGTAGGCGAAAGGCAGGGGTCCACCTGGACAGGTCACCAGTCCATCGCAGGACCACATACAAGACAGACAAACATGCACACTCACATTCACACCTACGGGCAATTTAGTATGATCAATTAACCTAGTGTGCATGTTTTTGGACTGTGGGAGGAAGCCGGAGTACCCGGAGGGAACCCACGCAAGCACGGGGAGAACATGCAAACTCCACACAGAAAGACCCACCGGGCCGGGAATCGAACCAGGAACCTTCTTGCTGTGAGGCAACAGTGCTGACCACTAAGACACCGTGCTGCCTGAGACAAATAGTATGTTAATGAAAGTAGATTGTCAACAGTCTGTAGTCAGTACAACTATTAACAAAATCAACTGAGGGTAAACCCATGCAACAGCCTGCACTGGTATAAAACACTGAAGACAGCAATTTGTTTACAGCATTCTCTGATTAACACAGAATTTCAGTAAGTGAGATAAAAAGGAATCTGAAAATTCAACAGGTGCTCAGCCTGACGACCAGATGGAGGAAAATATATATATATATGACACAAATAATAATCCAAAATAAATCTGAGCTGTCACGTCTCTGGGTCCACTGTCCATCAACAGTTGTAAAAGTGCAAAGAAAGTAAGTCACATAATTATTTTCCTTTGTGCAATAACTGCAGGTCTTCGGAGAGGTAAGGAAATGCCGCGACAGTCATAACCAGTCAGATTTCACTGATATGTGGCTAGGATTGCAGCACACTTGCCATAGTGTCAAGGTCCTACTGAGTAAGGACATCCTGCGTGGGAGCAGTTTGAATGAGAATGATTGAAACATGGACAATGAGTGTAGGGATTCCCCAAAAGTAAGGAAAGGTCCCAACCTGTTGTGTTAAAAGCTGCAAACCCTCTCACCTGTATATAAGCTGCAGGACAGAGCTCATGCAACAAGACACTCATCAGGTGCTGGCCTTAGCTTGATCTTTATAGTGACTGAATATAAGCTTCAAAGCACCTAAGACAAATATAAAAAGATTTAAAAACAGTCTGAAAACTGGTTTTAGCTTTAGTTTATGTTCTCAGTCTATCCCGTTACCATGTCTGGGTCCTGCACTTTCTCAGCCTCATGGATGCTGCTCCTAACAGCGCTTCTCACCCTGTCCCATTGTGCGACCTCTGCACCAACCTCGGCACCTCTCTGTGAACAGTTTGAAATGCATGAGTTTGGGATACTTGTCTCAGAAGTGAAAGATGCAGTGAAGGTGAGATGCCATTCTCTAACAATGTTACAGCTATTCTGTGTCTTTGCAGCGATGTGCTTCTCATGATAATGCTTAGAGACAGTGAGGACTATCTGAGAGCGTTGCGGATGCAACTTTCTCATGTCATGTTTGCCACAAAGAAAGCAGATGACTCTGTGATTAAATCATAGATATCTGGCAGGCTGTGCAGGCAGTCTATTAGCTGTTGTCGTTGACGCTCCTCTTGACTTTTATCTTGAATTTTGATGCGGATGTTCTTGGTGTGAGCTGTTAATATGTGTTTCTTGTCTGGATTAGAGGGACTGTGGCAACAACTGCAGCTCGTCAAACACTGTAAGTAAAACATTAAGTATGTTTGCGCATCTTTTGCTACCTCTTCAGTTTCACAGACTAGATTTTCTCTTGTCCTTCCTTATTCCTTTGTTTTGACAAAATACAAGAGCTCATTATTAACTTAAGTAGTGCCGGTGTGTAGATGAAATCCATACCAATCTCACTGGTTACAATGCCAGCGCGCCTGTGTGCTTTGTTTTGTTTCTGATTGGATCATTTGGATCTGCAAGCATGCTGGCCTCAGTGTTTAAGTTATTTATACAACAGTGCTTCACTTGAACTTGTTTGATTCTTTCACCGAATTTGAGCTGTCCACTTGCTGTCCATAAAACAAGAAAAATAATCAAAAGCTTATTTTAGTCAACAAAACTTAATAATAAGTTGTAATTGTTATGTTTTCACAGTATGACTAAAAGGTAAAAATGGCTCACAGTGGTACTTTGCAGCAGGTGTGAAGTCAAAGTCAAAGTCAAAATCACGTTTATTATTATTTAATACTGTCTCCTCGTACTCTGCAGCAGACGTGTAATACTGTCTCCTCGTACGCTGCAGCAGACGTGTAATACTGTCTCCTCGTACGCTGCAGCAGACGTGTAATACTGTCTCCTCGTACTCTGCAGCAGGCGTGTAATACTGTCTCCTCGTACGCTGCAGCAGACGTGTAATACTGTCTCCTCGTACGCTGCAGCAGACGTGTAATACTGTCTCCTCGTACTCTGCAGCAGACGTGTAATACTGTCTCCTCGTACTCTGCAGCAGACGTGTAATACTGTCTCCTCGTACTCTGCAGCAGACGTGTAATACTGTCTCCTCGTACTCTGCAGCAGACGTGTAATACTGTCTCCTCGTACTCTGCAGCAGGCGTGTAATACTGTCTCCTCGTACGCTGCAGCAGACGTGTAATACTGTCTCCTCGTACGCTGCAGCAGGCGTGTAATACTGTCTCCTCGTACTCTGCAGCAGACGTGTAATACTGTCTCCTCGTACTCTGCAGCAGACATGTAATACTGTCTCCTCGTAAGCTGCAGCAGACGTGTAATACTGTCTCCTCGTACTCTGCAGCAGACATGTAATACTGTCTCCTCGTAAGCTGCAGCAGACGTGTAATACTGTCTCCTCGTACGCTGCAGCAGACGTGTAATACTGTCTCCTCGTACGCTGCAGCAGACGTGTAATACTGTCTCCTCGTACGCTGCAGCAGACGTGTAATACTGTCTCCTCGTACTCTGCAGCAGACGTGTAATACTGTCTCCTCGTACTCTGCAGCAGACGTGTAATACTGTCTCCTCGTACTCTGCAGCAGGCGTGTAATACTGTCTCCTCGTACTCTGCAGCAGACGTGTAATACTGTCCCCTCGTACGCTGCAGCAGGCGTGTAATACTGTCTCCTCGTACGCTGCAGCAGGCGTGTAATACTGTCTCCTCGTACGCTGCAGCAGGCGTGTAATACTGTCTCCTCGTACTCTGCAGCAGACGTGTAATACTGTCTCCTCGAACGCTGCAGCAGACGTGTAATACTGTCTCCTCGTATTCTGCAGCAGACGTGTAATACTGTCTCCTCGTACTCTGCAGCAGACGTGTAATACTGTCTCCTCGTATTCTGCAGCAGGCGTGTAATACTGTCTCCTCGTATTCTGCAGCAGACGTGTAATACTGTCTCCTCGTACGCTGCAGCAGACGTGTAATACTGTCTCCTCGTACGCTGCAGCAGACCTGTAATACTGTCTCCTCGTACGCTGCAGCAGGCGTGTAATACTGTCTCCTCGTACGCTGCAGCAGGAACAGCTTTACCTTCTTTATCTTTACCACTTCCTCTGCTGCGCTCTCATCTCACATGAACCATTTACAGCTGGTTTGTTATGCTATGTTAACATTAGCCATTCATTTTATTGAATTTTCATCTATTTTTAGATGGCTGAAACAGAGATACTTGTGCATGGGTTTGATGGCTCACAAACAAAATGATTATCATCTTTGTTATTTCCCCAGGATACAAAATGCAGATGTCTCAACCTCAAAACATCAGTGGTAAGTGTTGCATGTACAAGCTAAACGGTGATCTTCAAAACTGTATTGGGACGTTTAGAGGGAGCAACAATCCTGCAGCGGATTACTATCCCGAAACTTGGTGCTTATTCACTCATCAGCCACATTAAAGTCCAGCGTGCATGGACCATCAGAGCAGTGTCTATGGCTGAGCAGTGATCTATCAAACAATATTCCTAGACTTTAATTGTGGGAGATCGCCGTGTTTTCTTTCATGTAGGTTCAGATATGAATACTGTGTCCTACAAGTGTGGTTGATATCTGATATGTTGACAGCAGATCTGAGTTGTTGTTGTTGTCATTGTTAATAATAATATATTCAGCACTTAACTTCAAAATAAAAAACAGCTTACAGCCCACTATAGAGGTATATTGATTGTTGTGAGGCTGATGTTTGTGGCGTTTCATGCAGTAATCATTTGCTCTTCTCTCTGGACAGAATTGTACCTTTCCTGACTATTTCGTTGAAGGCCTCAATCACCTGAAATCAAATTTCCATGGTTCAAAGGCTGACATTGCACATCTGGTGAACAAGCTGACAAACATGGGTGAACAGCTTCGTTGTGTAAGTGCCACTTTGACTGGTCGTGACTGGTTTGGGTTGAACGGGTTGACCTGTAGTTTAGCTGTAAAGGATGCTTGCTTGACCTGTAAAATACACTTTAACCCCAGGGGATGTTTGTAATACACATGTGAAACAAACACACACATCTGAAAAAAGTCCATATTATCTCACCTTTAAAAGAATAAATGATGTTGGTCAAAGCTGACATGTGTTAATGTTTCTCTTTATAGAAAAAGATTTTCTGCGATTTTACGACTGAAGAGGCCGTCGTCTCGCCGACAGATCTCATCAACAAACTGAATGACCTGAACGAGAAGTACAACCGTTATAAAAGTGTATCATCCAAGAACTAAGGAAGTCCCCTTGTTTCTTGTGGTCATCTGAATGCTCAGTGTATCCTGGAAGCATGCTTGTCTGATTTCTTTTGAATTTTCCTCTTGAAATTAATTTAGAAACATGTATGTTGTCTGGTTGCTTGTACAAAATCAAGCTCTGGAAGAACGTTCTCAAACCTCGGTTGTCTCCATGTGGGATGACTGTTAGGGCTTTTGCGGGTTTATCCATGGAAAGACTGCACCGTCTCATTGTGGTCCTTTTTAATCTTCTTTCTTTTTGACAGTTAGAGTCCCAGTTTCTGTGGTCACACAGACATTTTAGACTCCTACTAAAATCTGTATCTACTTTTCATTCCACCACTTCCAAGAGTGTTGCCACACATCAATTTGACCCTGCAGTAATTTACCAAATCAATCACAAGTTATTGATTCCTAAATATAAAGTTTCAATCAAACACTATGTGTGCATGACATTAGCATATTTGCAAAAATTCAGACTATTATTGCTGAACATGAGATATGATTTTGAATGTTTACTTATTTATTTAATTTATACATAATTTATCAATGTTTTTTAAGATACATATCCAATTATTTACTTTTTCTTTATCATTTGGTTTCTATGGATTCAAAAGGCAGCTGGTCTTGTGAAATGTGTTTTGTGTTCGAGCCAATGGATGTCAGTTATGACTTTATTTTTCTGTCATCGTAATCTTATAAGATCCTCTGCAATATTATGTTATCTTTATGGTAGTTTTACTTGGTGATGCACAAATAAAATGGTCTTAAGTTGATTCGTTGTTGTAGTAAATTCTTGCTATGCTGAATGTAATCGAGATCTGCTAAAAAAAAAAAAAAAAAAAAATTCCAACTCCCACTCCATAAAAAAAAAAGAAGGAAACCCCAAAACCTGAAACTGCCTGGAATGAGCAAAGACTGTAGATTAGATGAATCATTTAGGGTGAAATCGGCATCGTGTGAAGGCACTGCTCTCTGCTGCCCTCCAAAGGCTCTCCTCCAGGAAACGCCAGTGACAGTAGGAATGAGACAGACACAGAGCATGCACATGCAGAGGGTTGCACATGTGCATGTGGGGAAGTGGCAAGGAAGTAGCTGCTGAAAACAAACTAAGATAATAACGGAGAGGAAAGCACAGACACTGTTTTCAAGCATCCAAGCATGCAGCCTCCACCCAGAAAGGTAAGTCAAAGAGAGCACGGTGGAAAAAGAGGGAAGATGATAGTGATGTTACGAACTGGCTTCCCTTTTGAAGCATGCATGATTTTTACTGCACTTAAACTAACTCTTCCAGGCTGTTGTTAAACTAGAAACTCAGTGTTCCACTCATTTTCAGTCACTAACGCAAGATATCTAAGACCGTACAACTGCAGATATTACTGTTTGTGTTTGATGTTATTAGAAAATTGAATGTTCCATCAGTTTTTCTGCTACAAAATTCATGAGAAGCATTTTTAGTCTGGCGACCTGATTTGGAGTAAAAGTAACATCTTTCAGCCTCCCTGATGGGTCCTTCATGTCCAGTCAGTCAACACCTGTCCTCTCCAGGAAGCCCAGTAAGTGGCAGAGGCGCTGGATCAAGTGTTTAATCAATCTAATGATTGATGAATTGTCCTGCTGAAAGGAAAGGAAAAAAAATGATAAGAAAGCAAGACAGAGAGCACTAGTCGATATACCATGAGCCCCGTTTTTTAGTAGGTGCAAGGATGTAAATGATTTAGCCACTTTTGATCACATTAGTTTGCTTTTAAGTAAAGTTTAGGTCATGTGGCAGCGATGATTTGACGGGTAATATTGAAATCTAAATCCAAGCTGTCAGCTTGACGTTTTCCTCGGTGGACTCAGGTGACTGCGTATAAACAGCATTCACACACTGAGAAGTGCTGTACGACTGTTTCCTTCATTTCCTTTTGGGGAGTCATGCTATCAGTGTTTTGAATTGAATTGAACCTAATTGAGCTGATGTGAGCGGTTAACGAGAAGCACCTTGTAAGTAACCAAACATTATCTACATAGCACTTTTTACTGGATTACTTTGTAGATCCTGACCAAGGTTAAAACGTGCTATAAGTGTGGACGATTTAACTGTTTCTTTTTCCTAAATTATCTGGTTCGTTAAATGTCACCCTTCTGTCAGATGGTGCAGCAGCAATGTCCAAGAGATCCTCAGTAAGGGAACGTGAACAACGTAGTTCAGACGACCAGCAGATCAGACAAAAACAACAATTACATCCTGAATGTTTCACAATTATGTTGTAAAGGTTTGACCTGCAGCTCTTCAACACACCAGAGATCAAAGTTAATGCACACTGGTTACTACGGTTTTATACCTTCAACCATGTGCACTGTAATTGTATGGTGGTGACTGTCAAAGGCCAATGATCAAAAATGTCTCATCCAGAAATGAGAAAAGATATCGTTAGAAACAGGACTGTTTATATTTAACAATGTGTATGACACTATACAAAATCCATATCCATCTGAAACGTGTAGGGCAGTTAAGGAACACTTTTTTCTATTTTAATATAAAGTAAATGTGTCTAAAAAGTTCTCAGATAAGCAGTGAGTGAGTGTTTTCACTGCAGTCGTGTTTGATTGTGACACGCTGGTGTAAATCCACAGCCATTCAGCTCTAAAGCACACCTTCGTTTCACTGAAGACGTTCACTGAAGGCCTTTTTTTGGGAGCGGTGACTCAAAGAAACTGCACAAACTGATAAAGAAAGTAATCTTTGTTTTGGGGGCTGCTCTGGAGCCCCGTTAGCTGGTGCATAAAAGCATAACAACCAACACTGCATGTCGACTGCACAGCCAAGTTGTAAGTTTATAACAGTGAGCAACTGGCTCAGACCTCCCTGCAACAGTTTAAATTACCACAGGGACTCATTAAAGTAGTGTTGAATTGTCATCAATTGAATTAGATATTAACAGAAAAGAGCTGGGATACGTAACAGCAGACCCCCGACACTGAACAGGAATAAACGGTATAGGTGATGGATGAATAGCTGGATATTGACAGCATATTAGTATTTTGAGTCTTGTTTGTGTCCTGTGTGAGCTGTGATGGGCTGACAGCCTGCCCTCTCACCCTCTAGCTGCTGGATAACCTCCAGCTCCGGAGACCCAGAACTCGAGAGTTGGTATGAAAAAGGATCTGGTAGCATGGGTCATTAAGAACTAATTAATTGACATGTTTCTGAGCTACCTTATGATATTGATGGTCCAGATGAGTGTTTCTAATCCTGGTTTTTGCCCTGCATGTTTTCCTGCTCCAGCACATCTGATTCAAATAAATGTATAATCTCATCTGCTTATCTTCAAGGTCTGCAAAAGTCTGTTTAAGACCTATTTTTAATGTAAGTTAAGTAAGTCTATGCAGGGAAACCTTTGAACCATAGACAGCAAAAGGCCTCAAGAGTCAAGAATGAAAGAAAGCTCACTCAAAGTTCTGTACAAGTACACTTAAGAAGCTCATACTATGAAAGCCACATGAGCGCGTTCACATGCACCTACAGGGTTTGCTGATATGACGAACCTGTCTGCAGGTAAAGGAGAGCCAGCAGGTGAAACTGGCGTTCTCTGAGCAGCTCAGCAAACTGCACACCAAGCAACACCAGGACTCTGAACTGCTGGAAGAAATCAGGTGGGCCATGCAAGCTGCACGTACTTATCTCAGCTGACCACGGACATTTGAACGACATCCTGCCGCAGCATCTCTCAAGACAGTCAGCGACAGCCAGACAAAACAATAAACAGATGCTGAATAAAAGGGCTGTTGAATTGCAAGTTGATACCGTGCCAAGTGTTTTTATGTTTTCTGTGTTCCCCAAGGTCCTTCAGTAAGCAAAGAGCAGCTATAGAGAAAGAGTATGGTCAGGTGAGTATACAGAAGCCTATTTTGGTCCACCGTTGGTTTCTGGCACCTTCTAATGTTTACGGGAAGCGAGTGCAGTCTATTGATTGGAGGTCCTATATCTGCATCTGAGTGCTTTTTGTTCTGCCTGCATCTGCGCCCACCCTGTTAAACCACCATTGCATATGAACAAACATTTTGGAGGCAAAAATAAATGGTAACAGAAACAGATAAAGGTGGTGAACTTTTTCCATGAAACGCAAACAGTCCTTTGTATCCCAACTGAGGTTCCCCCGACATGGATTGGTCAAACACCGCTTGGATCATTGCTTACAGCTTCTGTTTGCCGCTGTGAAAACAGATCGGCATCATTTCTGAATCAGCCCGTTTGAAAGCCACCGCTCTGCTCACGACACGCCCCTCCACACTTGCACTGAAGACCTTTGCAGAGGGAAATATGGCTTGTTTGTGAAGCGGTTGGTGTGAATACACCAAACCGCTGTAGCCGGCACTTTTCCTTCGAACATGAAGTTAATCTGCAGGGCTATTTGCTTGTCTGTTGATGGCAAAGAATGAGTTTTCCGTAGGAAACTGTAGGAAAACCTCTGATTGATTTAGCTCCGTTTTATATCACACGTTTCATACAGGTTGACTTTATAAACCTTCAACCCAGAGATGTGCTCCTCAGATCTATGACTGTTTCATTGGTGTTTTTTAAACGTAAGATTCAATCCAACACAAATCTCACACATCCTAATTTCAGTCCAGTATTTAGTAAGTGCTGCGTCAGCATCACATGCTCCACTACCACAGGGCACTGCCTACGCCTGGATGAGAAAATGAGTGACTACTACATCTGACAACCAGCAAAGCTACTAAATCATTTCTTTTTCCAAGAGTGTATCCCGTCAGTCAAACACTTGAACCTACATTTCAAGTGCACATACATTTCAGCCTGTGTAGTAAATTAACTAAATACAAATATAAAAGAGGTTTAGCCATTTTGTGTCTTCAATATGAACTATGTTCAAAATCCCACTGTTGCTGTGTTTTGCCAATGTCACTTGTCTCCAACATGTT
>CM026205.1:29250604-29260604 GCA_014839995.1 Xenentodon cancila
GTGTGTGTGTGTCACGTGTCCGTAATCACCGTAATGAGATTCTTTATTGTTTACCACACAACTCCTTCCATGAACTTCAACTGCTCCAGAACTGAGCTGCTCACGTTATTTCCAGAAACTCATCCAGCTAACACACGACCACTGTCATTAAATCATTTCATTGGCTTCCAGTTTGCATCTATTTTGATTTTAATATCCTGAAATAATATCTTTGTCTCAGCTTTACATTTCTTGTCAAAAAGAAAGCGTTTTGGTAAAACTTTGGGCCTGGTTGAGCAGACGCTGCATGTAGAGACTACTGTCTTCGAGCACTTTGCTGCAGTTTATGGGGGCGTTAACTCTTTTTCTCTCTCTGTACCTTTCTTGTTGAACTACTTCTAACAAAGTACCACAAAAATTATTGGCAAAACTTTCAAAATCATGAAACTTGTTTAGTTAAGGTAAAAATGTGAAAGCCAGTGCTCATTTTAACCAGCTGTAATTAAAGATAACGACACAGACAATTCAGATGTAAGTTAGTGGTTAGTAAAGATACAACATGCTGTTTAGACGGCCTAATGGAGCATCTGTGCTTTAGTGTTGAAAATGTGTCTGTGTCTGGGTTTGAATAAACATTTTCGGAGCTGCAGCTGCTTTTAGACTTGGACCATCAAAAGTGTCTGTAAAGGAACATCCAGTCGGTTCACCCTGCTTTCACCATATATATGTTGTAACCTTTTTGCACCATTTTTGAATTTAACATAGCTGAACCACAAATAAAATAAAATAAAACTCAGTTACATCGCCTGGATTGGTGTCACTGGGGCCCCACCCTGGAGCCAGGCTTGGGCCTGGGGCTCAAAGGTGAGCGCCTGGTGGCCGGGTCTGCCCACGAGACCTGGCCAGGCTCAGCCCGAAATGGCGATGTGGGCCTACCTTCCAGTAGGCTTACCACCCACAGGATCGGTGCAATGTGATTTAGGCAGCAGTCGTGGCGGGGTGCCTCGGCGGCCCAATCCCTGGACCAAAACTCTGGCAATGGGTACATTGGATGTCACCTCAATGGGGGGGGGGGGGGGGCTTGTGCGGGAGGTCTAGAGGTACCGGCTAGAGATAGTTGGGCTCACCCCAACGCGCAGCTTGGGCTCTGGAACCCAGCTCCTTCAGAGAGGCTAGACGTTCCACTATTCTGGAATTGCCCGGGGTGAGCAGCGACAAGCTGGTGTAGGCTGCTTATAGCCCCCCAGCTCAGCCGCCATGTGTTGGAGTTTACCCCGGTGAACGAGATGGCCTTCATTCCTTGCGACTTCAGGTCGGGGAAAGGTCTCTTACTGTTGTTTGTGCCTACGGGCCAAACAGCAGTACAGAGTACCTGGCCCTCTTGGAGTTCGTAGGAGGGGTACTCGATAGTGCTGGGGACTCCATTGTTCTACTGGGGGACTTCAATGCTCACGTGGGCAATGACAGTAAAACCTGGACGGGGTGATTGGCACGAATGGTCCCCCAATCTGAACCTGAGTGGTGCTCTGTTATTGGACTTCTATGCTAGTCACAGTCTGTTTATAACAAACACCATGTTTGAGCAACAGGGTGTTCAATAGTGCACGTGGCACCAGGACACCCTAGAGCTGGACGTCAATGATCGACTTCGTTGTCATTTCATCTGACCTGCGGTCGCATGTCTTGGACACTCAGGTGAGCTGTCAACTGATCACCACCTGGTGGTGAGTTGGATACGCTGGCGGAGGAGGAAGCAGGACAGACCAGGCAGGCCCAAACGTATTGTGAGGGTCTGTTGGGAACGTCTGGCCGAGCCCTTGTAAGGGAGGTTTCAACTCCAAACTTCAAGAGAGCTTCTCCCAGATTCCGAGGGAGGCTGGGGACATTGAGTCAGAGTGGACCATGTTCTCTGCCTCCATTCTTACCGCAGCAGCTCAAAGTTGTGGATGCAGGGTCTCTGGTGCCTGTCGCTGCGGCAGTCCCCGAGAAAGAGATTCTGGCAAACCGTTCAGCACCTCAGAAGGGGAAAGCAGTACTCTGCCAACACCATTTATGGTGCGGGTGGAGGGCTGCTTATCGCAACTGGGGACATTGTCGGACGGTGAAAGGAATACTTGCCCAGCAGAGGCTGGGGACTCTGCGGTGGACACTTCCATCACCAAAGCCAAAGTCACTGAGGTAGTCCGTAAACTCCTTGGTGGCAGGGCACCGGGGTGAATGAGATTCGCCCTGAGTACCTCAAGTGTCTGGATGTTGTAGGGCTGTCTTGGTTGACACGCATCTGCAACGTTGCATGGAGGTCGAGGACAGTGCCACTGGAGTGGCAAACTGGGGTGGTGGTTCCTCTGTTTAAAAAAGGGGGGCCAGAGGCTGTGTTTCAACTATAAGGGGATCACACTTCTCAGCCTCCCTGGGAAAGTCTACCCCAGGTTTTGGAGATGAGAATTCGTCCGACAGTCGACCCTCGGATTTAGGAGGAACAATGCGGTTTTTGTCCTGGTTTTGGAACTCTGGACCAGCTCTATACCCTCCACAGAGTGCTGGAAGGTTCATGGGAGTAGGCCCAACCAGTCTACATGTGCTTTGAGGATCTGGAGAAAGCATTCAACTGTGTCCCTCGTAGTATTCTGTGGGAGGTGCTCCGTGAGTATGGGGTCCGGGGTTCTCTGCTATGGGCTGTTCGGTCTTTGTACAATAGGAGCAAGAGCTTGGTTTGCATTGCCGGCAGTAAGTCAGACCTGTTCCCAGTGCATGTTGGACTCCAGCAGGACTGCCCTTTGACACCGATCCTGTTCATAATTTTTATGGACAGGATATAGCCTGTCACGGATCAGAACTCCAAGCTCCCAGCCGCCAGTAAACACACCACCTGATTACGATCACCCGCACCTGGTTCCTCCTGCATTTATACTGCTGACACTCACCTCACCTCTGCCAGATCGTCTTTGTTCCAACACTGGTCGTTTCCAGCCCTTGTTCTCTTGTGTCTTAGCTCTTGGTTTTTGAATCCTGCTCTGCCTGACCTCGCCTCTGCCTGAACCCTATTGGATGTTATTGATCTCTTGGTTTTTGAATCCTGCTCTGCCTGACCTCGACTCTGCCTGTGCCCTCATTGGATATTCCGCTTGGATCCTGACGGAGGACTTTGGGTCTCGGATCCAGGACGTGTCACAGATAATGTCAGCTGCTCCGGTCCCTCGGGGAATTACCCCGAAGACTGATCTCGAAATAAATATCTTAAAGACTTGGTTCTGTGGTCGTCTGTGGGTCGTGACATTGCCAGGGGATCGAAGGGGGTCCAGTTTGGGAACCACAAGATTTCATCTCTGCTTTTTGGAGATGATGTTGGCTTCATCGAGCCAGGACCTACAGTATGTGCTGGGGCAGTTTGCATCTGAGTATGAAGCAGCTGGGATGAGAATCAGCACCTCCAAATCTGCCATCCACCTCCGATGGATGGAAAATAAAACTCTTGTGGGAAATACTAAATATCCCCTGCTGTTTTCCTAAGTTAAAGTCAGATTCTGTAAAGTGGTATTCAGCTGGTGTGAAGACCCCTAACATGCTGATTCTTCTGCAGTTTACTTGCCTAGGGCATGGTTGTTGTTCAAATAAATGTACTGGTTTATAAAACCACATCCAAGCAATTCAGTTTAATGTTCTACAGTGAGAAAAGTATTGACAAGTGTCAACATTCAAGAACATTCCCAGGTGCAGTCCCAGCAAAGTCCCAGAGTATGGTTCATGTGGATAGGTCAATATGAAAAAGCTGCTGCTGCCAAAGAATAAGGTTGGACAAAAAAAAAAAAAAAAGAACCAACAAGACTTCTGATCTATGAATCGATGAGACCAAGAAGTGTTGTTTGGCTTTGATGCCTAATGGCACGTTTGGTGAAAACCTAACTCATCTTTTCCGCGTCTCATAGCCACTGTCAAGGATGATGGGATGATCTGGGGCTGCTTTACAGCGCCTTGCAGGACCATAAGCTCCTCTGTATAGTGAAACTTGGTCGGGACCGAGTCATGCAACAGAACTATGATATGAAGCTCACCAGTAAATCTGGTGATCAAAATCCAGACCTTAATCTAGTTGCTGATCCGTGTCAGGACCTCGTGACAGTACTTCATGAATAAAGGCCCAAAACACCTCAATGAACTGAAGAGATGTTGCGAATGACGATTAACAAACATTCCTCCACAGAAGTTGGAGGGACAGATAAAGTCAACTTTTTGGTGCTAAAAGTGAACAGCTATTGACTCATGGGGGTACTTAGTACTGCCCACATTCATTTTTATTTAATAAATAATGAGGGTGGAAAAGGACACAGTGCTTTAGCACATATGAGTTTGAACTTCGGGGCTCTTAGATCCTAGTAAATTGATTTGTTATTGCATGTTACCATATATGAGCCAGTTCTATATATATGAAAAAGAAAAACCTAAGCAGATGACAAAAAGGAAAATGTTTGGACTAGTTAGGACATGCTAAACCAGCTGATGCTCCAGAGGCAGTTTAGAGGCAGCTGATGAGGAAAGATGCACCTTCAGAGGCAAAAATGAAAGGGAAGGTCCACCTTCAGACATCTGACTAACATTTAATCTGCTTGCAGTGAAAAGCATGTTAGCCTATTATTTATCTGCATAAACACCCTTTTACTGCTACACTCCAATGTAGTCTCGCATAGTGTTTAATTTGCCAAACAAACAAATTTTATCTACATAAACAAAACAGTACAACTTCTAAATTTTTCTTAAACCATAAATAAATGTTTCTTACCACTTTCCAGCGTATCAACAGTGTGAACGTCTGCATGGCTGCCAATAACACCCAGTGCAAAATCCGAAGAGATTTGGTTGATGCAGAACGTCCAAATGCGTGCACGGCAGACACGAAGCTCACGCTGAGTGGCCCCGCCTTTCCTGATTATCTCCACGGGGAGATCGAGGCCTGCAAGAGGGACGAGAGAGACAAGTAAACAAGGGGGCTTCACCCTCCTTTATCAATTACAAAAACCTTTCACAGGAGGTTCTTTATCATTTCAATAGATTTACTAAACAGTGCCACATATGGGCACCGTGAAATAATAATATGTGCATACATACAGCACATACATACAGGAGCTTATCAGCACTGGCCTCCAGCTGTCTTATCAGCTGTTCACATACACACACACATATATCAGCACTTGTTCCCTCTAAAATGTTTTGGGGTGGTCAAGCAATGATAGCCCGTATCATGAGCAACCGCCGCTCAAACAGCTCAGTGAGTGGCGATAACTTCCAGGGTAAAATTCAATACATTCAGTTATATAATGGCGTTAATCAGGTGATTCCTTCTTTCATGGTCTGAAGGCACAGTTTATCTGTATCACTGTTGGCTAAAAAGGAAATTGTATCTGCCAGTATTCACTGAGCACAAAAAGAAGTCATGTAGCCTGTATCCTACCTGTCACACTAGTTTTACTTTCAGTATTCTTTACTTTTACAGCCTGACAGCAGTGTTGCCTCAGTCAGAGGCAACAACTACTCAGAGACATCGCTTCGCCGTTTCTTCCCCCACTGCAGTCAACTATCTGACTTCAATGAGCACAGGCTTTATTTTACTGGCTATCGAACTCACATTGGAGACATTTATTAGCATTAAGTTGTGTCAAGCCCAACATTTTTACAGACTGCCCAGATGCTCAGCCGTCAAGACGCTGTACTTTCCACAAGCATTGACTATTTATTTGAAAAATAATGGCACCAGTGTGCTGCAAGTTACAGTGGGTTTCAGCTCTCCAAAACTTTAAACCACCAACAGGAATCTCTTTCTAAACCCTGGCACCACTTCCTCAGGAAGTGGTAAAACGTCAGGGCCTCCTCCAGAACAAGTTTCTCTGTCTCTCTGCAGATTCTCTGTCAAATTATCTCCTTAAGATTTTTTTTCTGTTAAAATTATGATTTTTGAAGCATGTTTGAAACATGCTGAATGATTTTTTTAACACTTGTTATGATGAGGAGCCATGACAACAGAAAATTGGAAGAATAAGATCATCACCGGGTCCAAAGACCCGGTGATGATCAGAGGACCTCAAATGCAGATGAAGTGTAGAGGAGAGACCAAGCATGATCCATATAACATAAATGGAGAGCAAAAAGGATGAGGCTTTGACCATTTGTTCCCCCTCAGTCATCATGTGACTGTGAGATCCCTAAGGGAGGATCGTGAAACTCCAAGAGCATAGTTTCGACTCCAACATCTCTCCTCTGAGATGTTTGGATAATACTAAAGACTTCAAACAGACCAACAGAAGCTGGATTGGAAAGCTTGCAGTGTTTGTTAAGAATAAACAAGGTCATTCTGGACATGTGAGGTGAAGAAGGATGGAGGTCAGAGGATGAAGCTTAGCCAGCTGACGAAGCATCTTTGCATCCCAGGCTGAAATGTTGGATGTGAGTTTCCATCCATGATGTTTTCTGAGAAATCACCAGTGTTTACGCCAACTGTGACATGACCGCTGCAGTTTCTAGGTGCCACGCCTACTTGTCTATCTAAGTTTCTCATCTTATGCTATTTTTAATTTGACTTACCGTTTTGTATATATATTGCTAGGAAATTCACTTCTTTTATTTATTATATACTGGTGCTGCAGCTTGGTGGTACCAGCTTCTGCAGTACAGCAAACGCAGCATGATGTCAAACTGGGTGGCGCTAAAGATGGGACTGCTGGATATTTCTACTTCGATAAGGGCATGTGATCGCATCGTATCTTGTAAATCTGAAAGACCCATTGAGCGACAAGTGGTGAAGATTTAGGCAGCACCAAAGTAACAAGGTTGTGTTATTTCACAGTACCTAGGCGGTACTGTGTCGCGGTTCCTTGACTGACCACTAGGGGCTGGGTTCAAACATGAATTGATTTTCCCTGAGGCCCCCGTCTATAATTGTCTAACTGTGCAGCAGAAATAAATATATTTATAGGATGACTCAAAAATTAAAAACATTTTTTAAATAAACAAAATAAAGTTTTGCACATTTTTCCAAAATCATAAATGTAACTTTGTTAAATTTGCAGGCAAACGTTGTGGCCTACTATGTTTCCTGAACCAATAGTATGTATACTATCAAATGTACAGTTTCATAAATTTGTTCAGACGTACGTCAACGTCTTCTAAGTGTAAAGACAGCCTTTGCTCTTCTAAAATAAACCTTACAGGGGAATTATAATCCAAATCGTGCAATCGAATAAACAGGTTGTATAACGGAAAACGTCAAGACAGCTGTGCGTGTCCTGCTGATGTAACGCCGGAAAGCGCTAGCAGCTGAAACACCTTTCAAAAGACAAACTACAGCCATGCCAGGTGTCAGCCAGGTAGGGCCGAGTTAATAACCGCATATGTGGCTTTACAGACCCAGAAAGACCACATGTATAACATATGAACATGACGTTGACCATCGAAACAGAACTTTATCACACAGGTAAATGTATCACACAGGTAAATGTATCACACAGGTAAATGTATCACACAGGTAAATGTATCACACAGGTAAATGTATCATACAGGTAAATGTATCACACAGGTAAATGTATCACACAGGTAAATGTATCATACAGGTAAATGTATCACACAGGTAAATGTATCATACAGGTAAATGTATCATACAGGTAAATGTATCATACAGGTAAATGTATCACACAGGTAAATGTATCATACAGGTAAATGTATCATACAGGTAAATGTATCACACAGGTAAATGTATCATACAGGTAAATGTATCACACAGGTAAATGTATCATACAGGTAAATGTATCATACAGGTAAATGTATCATACAGGTAAATGTATCACACAGGTAAATGTATCATACAGGTAAATGTATCATACAGGTAAATGTATCATACAGGTAAATGTATCACACAGGTAAATGTATCATACAGGTAAATGTATCACACAGGTAAATGTATCATACAGGTAAATGTATCACACAGGTAAATGTATCACACAGGTAAATGTATCACACAGGTAAATGTATCACACAGGTAAATGTATCATACAGGTAAATGTATCATACAGGTAAATGTATCATACAGGTAAATGTATTAGTCAATGAGTAATAAACTCTCAATAGTTTTGTTTTTTTACAAATGTGCTCCAGTGTTACTCCAAAAAGTTTCCTTTGTTTGACCACACGTGCAGAATGTCTCCACTGTGTTGGTGTGTTTTGGTCATCTCCATTTATTTGAATTGTTTGACCATGTCCTGGACGCCTACTTCGCTCAGCATTTTTGATGCTTTGTGTTTTATCTGCGTCACACACAGAATGAACCTCTGCTGATGAGGTTGCTTTAGCTGAGTGAATTAATGTCCTCAGAAGGTGGTCAGCATGTAGTGCAGGTGCACCAGAACCACAGGACCCCAGATCCAAACCCACCCATCTGGACTGTTGCTCACTGCAGTTCTGTTAATGTCCTCCAAGATGTGCACGAGCTTCGCTTTGTTGCCATTTACCACAAAGCCAACGAAGTTGACAAGAGGTTGTGGCAAAGGAGCCAGACTGTGAGAATTTAATCAATGTTAATTAGTCCAACATTGGCCACAAAGATTAGCCTGGCTGCTGTTTCTCCATCAGCATCTTCAGATAAGGAGGAGGAGGAGGAGGAGCAGGAGGAGGAGGAGCAGGAGGAGGAGGAGGAGGAGCAGGAGGAGGAGGAGGAGCAGGAGGAGGAGGCGTCTTCATGAATTACTTCCTCAGCTGTCAGATTGTAAATATATAAAGAATGTTGTTGGTGCTTTTTGATATTTGAGGAATGCTTTTGGCAGCACGGTAGTTTAGTAGTCAGCTCTGTTGCCTCACAGCAAGAAGGTTCCTGGTTCGATTCCCGGCCCGGTGGGTCTTTCTGTGTGGAGTTTGCATGTTCTCCCCGTGCTTGCGTGGGTTCCCCTCCAGGTACTCCGGCTACCGCACAGTCCAAAAACATGTGTACTAAGATGACTGATTATTATAAATTGCCCATAGGTGTGAGTGTGAGTGTCCACGGTTGGTTGTCTCTGTATGTGGTCCTGTGATGGACTGGCGACCTGTCCAGGTGGACCCCTGCCTCTCCCCTGTAATAAGTCTGGATAGGCTCTGGCAGACCCCCGTGAGGCTACAACGGATAAAGCGGGTATAGAAGATAGATGGATGGATGCTTATGACTTTTGAAGTCGTCCCTTGAGTGAACCTGCCTGGAACGTGGAAATATTAACTCCCTCCCTTTGTAGCACAACTTCAAAAAGCACGTTTAGCTTTGACAGGCAGAGGACGTCGCATTTTTATACGTTTCTGATTTATTACTGGTCCACGTGAGTAACTGTTGCCATTTTCATGTAAACTCTGCTGTAAGAATCTGTAAAATCTGTTTTAAATGTTGTTTTTGAGGAGTATAGTAAAGCACAAGACAGCCCATCAGCAATGACATTATATATATATATATATATATATATATATATATATATATGCACTTTCAGTAAAACCCCAGGTCATGTATTTATGTATTTCATTCCATCTCCTACATTCAAGACTTGAGCTCCCAGAATGCTTATCAGTGTTTTTCCAACTTGAACCAGATCCCCCCTCATATCAGGCTGCTTAATATTTGTCCTTTGGACCAAAAACCCCAGAGAATACAAGGAAACGTGAGAGAAAGAATGAGAAAGTGACCTCTAGTTTAACTGTTTTGTTGTCTCATTCATCCTGTTTGGGATATCGTTCTCACAAGGGAAGAGTGCATGACTGCAGGCTCAGAAATGATTTGGGTTAACGTGACAAAGGAAGACTTTAAATGGAATAAAAGTTGTGGAAATCTGACAATAAACAAATGAAAGGGAAACGTTCCAGGGGGTGGAGACGCAGTCGCCCTATCCAACTCACGACAGCATTTTTTCAGTTAGACCTTCACTTGTGTGTTTGTGTAACCTTGTGGCGCTCCGGTGCCCATATTTATGTTTGTTCCTTCTAAAGCTTCTCTCGTTGGTTGTTCTCCTAAAGTTTTTTTTTG
>CM026205.1:29265604-29350681 GCA_014839995.1 Xenentodon cancila
AAGATTGTCCTCGTTCAAGATGACGAATTATACACATTGCAAAAACCCTAACCCCACGTCTCTACTGTGGGCTGGAGATGAACCGTGAGGAAGTCGGGACGTGTCTTTCCTCACCCCAGCTGTCAAAGGTAGATGTTTTTGTTTTACAGGAGGGCTCGGGATCCGTGTGGACGCATTTTGAAGCAGACTTCTTAATTAAACCACCAGATTTGCGTGTATCAGACGACGCAGAATTTGCCAGTAAGGTCAACCCTTTTATAAAACGGCGTGGGTGGTGGGAAGTCAAATACGACGACCTTTCGGTTTGACAAAAAGAAAGTCTGAATGGGGTTTGTCGTGTTATCTTAATTCGTGGAAGCCTGCGGTCCGTTTGAGTTTACACCGCCACCCTTTTTACCGTTGATTCACTGCATCACAAACCCGCCCGGTACCACCCAGACCTCCCTCAGTCTCACGCAGTCACGGGGAAAACCGCGCAACGTCCACTACAGTGAAGAGAAAATACTTAATGAGGCAGTTTATCTGGACGACTCGCACCCGGACACCTCATAATTCAGACATCCGGCAGCGGACACTGACCTTCAGTCCGGCAGGAACGCGGTCCGGTCCTTCCCAGTGTTCCCGCTGATGGGATGCTCTTCCATGGCTGCGGTCTCCGTGTCCTCCAGTCGCAGCTGGAGGATGAGACTGTGCGTCTGCTGAGGGGGGGCAGAATGACATGACGCTGCAGGCATCCGTCTGCGTGCTCCAGGCGAGTCCTGCCGCAACTTTGAATTTAACCTCTGTGACTCCAGACAGCGTCGGCTCTGCACTGCTGCAAATATGATGTGCCTGCCTTTTTATAAATACGTTTCACCATCCACGGATCAAGATAGGTCTACACTCAGCTTGCACATTTGATTCATGCACTGGATAAATCCAGTCAGTTCACACAATTCCCATGGTCTTCCCAACTGAATCAATCACAATCTTCATGAAGATTTCACAATATGACCTGCAAGAAAGGTTGCCTGTGGGTCCCCTAGAGCAGTAACGTACACAGAAATGCTGTGGAGGTTATTGTGCACATCCATATCTCTGTGGTCAAATTCGCATCAGAAATAATGTTTTGGTGAAATACTAAAAGCATTTAAAATGGCTAGTTTGAGAATATGAACAATGTGGCAGCTGACATGGAAAAGCTGGCCTTTGTCTAGAGATCGATGGACTGCAAGATTATGATTGGTACAGTCATGTTAAACACACATCCACCTCCAGCTGTGAGATGTTACATATCAGGACAGTCCTTTATACGTCTTAAACTACGGTTAATATTAGTTCAGATTATGATTTTTTAGGATTTTATCAACAAAATAAGCCAAAATGCAAAAACAGTTTATACACCCTTATTACTTCTACAAAAGCACAGCTGTAAGTGAATCATGCTGCTGGATGTGTTCTTTTCTGAAAAAAAAAGTATTTCCTATTCTAGAGACCTTGGTTGGCATGTCAATGTTGAAGTTCATGACAGCACGACTAGAAAAAGACTGAACAAGTGTGTCCTGTGTAAAAGTTTGTCTCTAAAAACCCTTCGCACCTTCCATCTGCAAAATTACACCTGAGCAGTTACCAAGGCGCCTGGAACAAAGCCCTTTGGACTACGAAGGATACGTTTATGTTTGGTTATAATGCACAGAGCCACACTTAGTAAAACCTGAACACATTTATGTTGGTCAGCTAGAGACAGGCCAGGCCAGGGAGGTACACAACACACAAAGACACTGTGACATAAACCAGTCTATGAGGGGAGTGCATAAGAGTCCCCGAGCCATCGTCACTTAAAAGCGCTGCCTCCCATCTGACCACTGGGAACTGTAGGAAGCACGAGTAAGGTGGCAGTCTGACAGTAAACTGCTTTGTTGGGGTCACATGGAACTTTGAGGTCTTTTAGATCTGAGAGTCCATTTTACATGAGAAGAATATTATATTCTGGATTTAACAGGAAGAAAATGAAGAGAAGCTACATCGGAAAAGCCAATCTATGGGTAATTCTGCAGTGTTTTGGATCATTGGGACTCGTTACAGAGATGTTTTTGAGAACTGTAATGATAAGAAATCATGGTGGTCAAGCCTACAAGTCATAAAATATGGTAATGATTTCCCTGCATAACTGATGTCCCTGATGTCTAGCAGATAACAGAAAGCAGTTCTAGAAACATATGTTATTGTGTGTAAATAGAGCAAAATATAAGCTTTTATTTTGACATCCTTGTCATACAGACAGGAACATGTGGCAAAATTCACTTTACTGAAATCTCTTAAACAGGTAGTCACACCTCTCTTTAAATGTCTCTGTAATGTAGAGCGTCCATTGTCCAAAGGCCACATAAACATTCTTGGTTTGTTTAAATCCATCTGTCATTGTCTATCAACGTTTTCATTTGCTTTGCATAGAAAACACAACCGGCCTGCTGCACCAGGACTAATGCAAGTCCTGAGATGCCACTAGTTTTTGGCTGTCCTTGGAAGTTGCATTTGCCCCAAATCTCCGCAGTCCAGAGTCAATCTCCTCATCGCCTGTTAAAACACTGGTTCACATGTTGTCTCTGATATTACTGTTCTTAATATTTCATGATTATGTAACTTTTGCACTCAATGGGAGCCTCATACAGTGCATCTTAAGTGAAAGTCTTATGATGATCCATTATCCTATTCAGGGTGACAGTGATCTGCTGGAGCCTATCCCAGCTCACTTTGGGTGAAAGGGAGGGGTACACCCTGGACATGTCGCCAGTTCGGGAAATTTAGAACCACCAGTTAACTTGAGATATGTTTCTTGTCTGTGGGAAGAACCTGGTGTACCCAGAGAAAACACACACAAGTGTTGGGAGAACATGCAAACACAGAAACACCCCTGTGTTGTACCTGTCTAATATTAAGTCCCATTACCATCAAATTATGTTTGTCCATTCCTCCTTATTCTTATTGAAGGTGATGGTGATCTGCTGGAACCTATCCCGACTCTCGGTGGGTAAAAAGCAGGGGTACACCCTGGAAAGGGCGGCAGTCTATGGCAGGGCCACACATATAGTGAAACAACACACACTCAGTCCTAAGGGCCACGTGGAAGGACCACTTGGCCTGCGTGATGTTGAACTGTCGGAGGAACCAGAGCACCTAGAGCCCCCTCGAAGCCCGGGAGGAACACTGCAAACTCCACGCAGCAAGCATTCCTGACTCCTGCTTCAATCGAGGCTGGAAAAATTGGCTTTACGATACAAATAAGTACAAGTCTATTTTATGTAACGTTTGTATTAGGCATGTTACGCTTCGCTAGTCGACTGCGCACATCGCGTCGTTTTCAGCGGCGCTTTAATTTTGAAAAGTCGAACCGGATGTAAAACGTGAAGCTCTGCCAGGGGCGCCACCTCGCCGGAGCCGCTGTTGTTGCGTTAGCAGCCCTGTCTGAATTAGCTTCATTATCTCCTCCGTCCGAGTTTAACCACTGGTGTCTGGTCGTGTCATGGTGAGCAGAGCTGGACTGTAGTCGAGCGAGGTCCAAGCGCGTCGACGTGCCGTCCCGGACCCCGGCGGCCGCGCCCAGAGCCAGCCGCCCGGTAGGTCCCGCCCCGCTGGAAGCTCTGCTCCCCCGGCTGCTCTGCTCTGCTCTCCTCTCCCCCGGCTGCTCTGCTCTCCTCTCCCCCGGCTGCTCTGGTCTCGACTCCACCTGAACTGCGGCCACCCAGGAGCCGCGCGTCCACGTACGTGACAGGTTTCCTGCGACTTCGTCGCGTCCCTGCTCCGGCCGTTAGCGCACTTGGATGATCTCAGTTCCGCTTCCGACAGCTTCTCGGCTTCTTGTTGTTTCTGTCGTTGACACTTCTTAGTACACGACGCGAGACACCCGTCCAGCCTCGTACACAGTGTTTAGTCCTCGAAAGCCCGGGCCGGAGCGTGAACCAGCCCGGCCGCGGCCCGGGTTCGGATCCGTGTGTGGCGTGAACGCCGCCGCCAGCAGCCCAGTTCCGGGGCCGTCGGGCTGCTGACCTGCACGTTAATGTTCTCAAACTTTGTTCACCGGCCGTCGACCTGTAACCACCAGCTTCCAGCAACAAACGCTTATTTCAGAAGTTGTATTCAAGTAGGACTAATCCTCCGAACTCGTTGGTCAGATCAACTCCCAGACTTCTGCTTGTAGTGAAATGAAACATGTTGCTTGTGTTCTTGTACGACGGCACATTTGCACCTTCTTCTCTTTTTTTTAATAATTGTCTGCAGACGCCCCGGCTGAGCTGTCGTGATGGCGGGTTCCCAGTGGGAGCTTCCCCCAGAGCTGTGTTGCCGGCCCATGGCCTTCGTGGCTTTAACAGGACTGGATGTGGTGTTCAATGCGGTCCACCGGGCCATCTGGGACGCCTTCTGCGCCAACCGCCGTGCGGACAGAGTCCCCATCTCTTTCAAAGTCCTTCCAGGAGACCACGAGTACCCCAAGTGTCGCACCAAGGTGAGGAGAGAGTCAGCTACCTGTCAGCCAGCTCCTCAACACGTAGCAGACGGTTTCTGAACTCGTCCAACATGACAACATCACTGGACTTCACTGTTTCTGTTGTGCATAAAAAATTAATTCCTTGTGCTCATTTAAACAGGCTGAAGGACAAAGACAGCTATTTTTATAAAATGCTTATGAAGTTGTACCCTCTCTGTTTAGCGAACGTCATATGAGTGGTACATCCCTAAAGGCATACTAAAAACCGGCTGGATGAATAAACATCTGAACCTGGTTCCTGCTCTGGTAGTCCTGTTCTATGAGCTGGACTGGGATGACCCACAGTGGAAAGAGAAACAGTCTGAGTGTGCAACTAAAGTGGAGATTGTCAGGTAGGGGTTCACCGCCTCGCAAAATCACCAAACTATTAGAAGATGTATGCAGACGGATTTATGTGGAAGCAAAGTAACGGTGGCTGCGTTTACTGCACAACAATATTCTGATCATTGGCAGCCTTCTACATAAGACTATAGTTCAGTTTGTGTCTGCGTATGAGTTGCGTAGAGGGTAATCCATTCACATCCCTGTTCAGACGTTACAGTGCTTAGACCCATCATATCCTATTGTATTTTTTCTGAATGCTTGTTGGTTGAAAATGATGTTATTCAATGTTCCAACGTCCCACTGGGGAGGTCCAGTGAGAGCAGCCTTAGATCAGGCTGGTGAAGCTCACAGGACATGCTGTGAATAAGGTGATTACATGTCTGTGAGAAACTCGTGTAAATGAATTAAATTATTTCTTAATAGGACCTAGTTTGGTTGAAGGTAATCAGACGGGTCTGTTCATTTGGCAGTGTTTTATTCAGAGCTCTGCTGTTCCTGTTAGTGTATCTGCTGATAAAATCTTTTGCAATTTTAGTCATGTACACCTGAGTAGAATAACAAAATCATAGTCACTTTCATGTACATTTGTCTGAGTGTTTGTTTTTTACCTTTAGGACCAGCCTTCAGGGTAGGAACACGAAAGTGGCTGTGGTTTTAATCCAAAAGAAAACCCCTCTGCCGCCGGGTACGTGCTCCTGCCAGATTACATCCTCCAAGTATCTGCATGTGTCAAACGTTTACGTTTTCATGACTGGAAGGAGTTGATCAAAACCCAAACTACCTGTAACCTTTCCAGGAGCGTGCCATCTAGATAATATGTCTTTTGTTTTGATATCCAAGTCATGTTTTATCCTTGTGTGCAGGAGAGGACCTTGTTGCGTCAGAGAGGGCATCGGCTCTTTGTAGCGCATGTGATCTGTCCGGCAAGAGCCTCTTTGTCCTGCCGCACACCGACCACTTAGTGGGCTACATTATCAGGTACATTAACTCACTGAAGCAGGAGCTGATTATATAGGGGAGAACTGTGGGAATGTCAACTGAACATCCGGTCTTGTTGATATATGATTGCTAAGGTTGGAGAATGCCTTCTATGAACATGCTCAGACGTACTACTATACGGAGATTCGTCGTGTGAAATCGCACAAAGAATTCCTCAACAAGACAACGCACCAGGTACGCATGTGCGCTTGTTTTCAGCTGGAGCTCTGACGGATCGTATCGAGTCCCACAGGTGGATGCAGTTAGACTGCAGTTTACAAAGATGCTCAGCATTAAAGGCAAACGTTAGAAGATGACTTTTGAGAAAAACCTTTTTGTTTTTTCTCCAGCTGCTGTTTGTCAGACACCAGTTTAAAATCGCTTTCTTCAGTGAGCTGAAACAGGATACGCAGAATGCTCTCAAGTAAGTCTGAACCCAGAGATCCAGTCAGGTGTAAATGCACTCTGCTCTGGTTGGAGTTACCTGAACACTGCAAGACTTGTCTAGCAATGTAATCCATTACTACAACCACTTGTGGTATCCCTGAAAAGCAGAATTAACAATAGTGAAATTCCTGACCTATTATTGTGTATTGGTGTGTAATCTTCACTGTCAGTGGCGCAAGTCGACCCTTATCTAACACGTGTAGTGTTGAGCCAAAGGTTCGTTGTTCATATAAACCAAACATGACGAAGCTGCTTACCCAGGTGTACTATCTGAAGTGTCTGAAGGAACGTGCTGCTAGAGGCCTCTGGTTCATCTGAACTGCTTTTCTTTGTGTTCCTTGGGCTGCAGGTACTACAGAACTGCATACAGTCTTGTGCATGAGCTCAGAGCGCATGAGACCAACATGCTGGAGATCAAAACGATGGCTGGATTTATTAACTATAAGGTCCTTTACTCTCTTCTGTTTGTTCTTTCACAATTGGTGACTGTTTAGAATAGTGAGAGTGGATGCTGCACAACAATGATGAATGACATGAAATAGAAAACCAGCTACAGGTAGACGTACACGTGCTCATAGATATTTACTGCCAACTTTGCTTTTTTAGTCTGTGTACAGTTTGCATGATTGATAAAATCTTCTTCAGTGTTCATCATCTGAGTTGAATCCTGGTTGTTTAATAGGTGGATTTGTGAAGATGCGTTCTGTAAACGTTTGTGCCCTCGTGTGTCCGTGTGTCTCTTCTCCTCAGATCTGCCGTCTGTGTTTCCAGCACAACACTCCTCTAGATGCCATAGCTCAGTTCAGGAAGCACATTGACTTGTGTAAGAAGAAGATCGGCAGCGCTGAACTGGCCTTTGAGCACTCAGCCTGGATGTCAAAACAGTGAGATACTCGAACTGCGTTTGGACATGTGACATGATAAATGCCGTAGAATACACTGTGTGCTCGTGAATAAGTACTCCTAGTAATCCGAATACGTACTAGTTTCTAAACATAGAAACTGGTAATGAGATTGATGCAGGAGTCGCTAATTATTTGTGAACCTGACAGGCTCTCTCGTTGTTGCCATGACCCCCCCCTCACACAAGCACCCGGGGCTCTTTCTACCTCTGGGAGGTGTGTTGTGTTTGTCGGCGCTGAATACAACGCGGACTGAGACACGGGCCTGTTATCGGGCCCGTTTCCTTAGAATGGGGAAAAAAGATCAAACTATATCAGTCGGGGGGGTGACTTTTTCCTGCATTTTTACCCCAAAATAGTTTTGGGGTGACTTTAGTTCACTTTGACTTGCTGAAAGTGTCCAGAGCCAGAAGCTCTTATATAAACGCACCCGTGGCGCTAAAAGGCCGACTTCACTGCTTTTGAATGGGTAGTGGTCATGCGTGACCGGCCTGAACCATGACTCTTTGTCTTTGTTTCCTAACAGGTTCCAGTCATTTGGTGAGCTGTTTGATGAAGCGATAAAGTTGGGTCTGACCGCCATTCAAACCCAGAACCCTGGTTTCTACTACCAGCAGGCTGCCTGCTACAGCCAGGAAAGGAAGCAGCTGGCGCAGCAGCTCTGTCAGGTGACGGTGAAGCGTCTTCTCCTTCAAAAACTAACTAGCGCTGCCATTTCACTGCTGCAGCTGAAGGTCCTGCACACGCTGCTGATACTTGACCTCAAATATTATCACGACTGCCCCCATGTCTACAGCTGGGTGGATCTGCGTTTCTGGTTTAAGCTGCGATGCATTTTGGACCCAATAGCTGAGAGCTGCCTCTACATCACATCAAACCGTTTAGGAGACGGGTTTGTCATCACTGCTAATGTGAAGTCACTTTTGATAGAAAAAGTAAAAAGCAAAAGACTTCCCTTCAAATGTGCGGCGAATGCAGGATGATTTCCGGTGGCTGTTATGGACCACTGGACAGAACTGGGAAATTCTGACCCGGATCTGTGATGGACCAGCACACAGCTCAGCTGAAAGGCTCGTTTAATTGTGGATTTTCTAAATGAAAGAACTGTCAAAGTAATATGGTTGTAACTTTTTCTGAGTCATGCATCCCTAAAATGTATCACACAAACAACCCAAAGTTATAATATTTCCAGTTTAATACCAGAACACCTCATGTTAACATTAACTTAAAGCTCAACATTTTCTGTCAAATTCAAAATACTTTATCAATCCCCAAAGAGAAATGAGTTGATTGTTATCAAGCTTCCATGTTACCAAGCACAGTTAATGATTTATTTTGGTTGGTTGCTTATTTCAGGCTGGAAGTTATCCCTCCCCTGACCCGCTAGATACTCAGAGCGGAGGACTGGACTTCTATGGCCAGAGGCCCTGGAGACAAGGACATCAGAGTACGCACCTGCACACTTGTTTTACAGTCACTAGGACCGTAACTGACTGCAACTAACTGTTTCAGACATTTACTGAGACAACTAAGGAGCTCAACCTGCATTAGGCCTGAACCGGGTCTAAACAGTCAGACAGCCCGCTGTAGTTCTGAGCACCGCCTAATATGTTCACTTGATTTGGGAAGAAAATAGTCCACATGGGATGAAAACAGACATGAACACAGACGTACAGTTTGTCTATCGTCTTCTCTAACGGTGACCGTCGCCACAATAACCATCAGACAGACAGGACGCCTTAATTCCATCACATTTCTATTTTGTGTTTTACTGAAACGCTGTTGGGCCTTAATGACTGGCGGTAGCTGCACTGGCTGGTTGATAGTCTCAAACTGCCAACAGTCCTGTAACGTTTGTGGATAGAGACCTGTGAATGAACATTTTCTCCAGGATTAGTTAAAGCCTTCACTACCCCAGGTATGTGCACGTGGTACACCTTGACCTCGGCATTGTGCTTCCAGGTATTGATCCACCAGATGCGGAGAAGGAGAAGGTGGGAATTGTGGCCCTGCAGATGAAGGAGAGAGATGTCCCACATTCTGTAAGGACGTGCTCACTTGATGCAGCTTGTTTGGTTGTCTGCTGCTCTGAGGCAGCAGTTTTCTGAGTGTGTTCAGATTCTACAGCTGCAGTCTGTATGTATTCATTTTATCATGAAATCACAATTGTGTGTCTGTTTTTGCTCTGTCAGGAGCTGATAATAACCCTTCTCAGTAATGCTGTGGCCCAGTTTAAGAAGTACAAGTGCCCTCGAATGAAGAGCCACCTGAGTGCGTAATTATGTCAAAGCAGTTACTTGTGTGTTGATGCTGCATGTTTAAATACAGAGTTGAAGTTGTGTCGGTATCCTTTGTGAAACAAAATTCAATACGTCAGTCATCAATGAAAGCTTTATTTTTTTTATTTATTTTGTTGTTGTTGCATGCATTGTTTAAAAAGCACAACTTTTGTGTAAGCGTGTCGTTCTCCGTCTTTCATCACAGTGGTCCAGATGGGAGAGGAATACTACCACGCAAAAGATTACACCAAAGCCCTGAAGTAAGTCAGCTGCGGCTCTCGGGGCGAAAACAGAATCTGTTTTATTTCTCAAGAGGTTGGTTGGCTCTGTTTTAGAGTCGAAACATGGATGCTTCACATTGAAGTTGTCATAAATTCTGAATACGAACTAGAAAACACAACTTACTTACAAGTTAAGTGGAATTAGAAACTTGTTTACTTTTGCAAACTAAAGAGAAGCGGTGTCATTAATCTTTGTGCAAACCAGAGAAGTGATTGATTGTATGTCGTTAGGCTGCTGGACTACGTGATGTGCGACTATCGCACAGAGCGCTGGTGGGGCCTCCTGACGGCCATACTGACCACCGCTCTCCGCTGTGCTTACCTGATGGCCAGTGTGAAAGACTACATCATCTACTGCATGGAGCTGCTCGGCAGAGGTACAAGTGTCACACCGAGCCATTGTTTGCAGATCAGGGAAACGCTTTCACTTCTTATGAGCCATGTGATTAAATTTAAACCAAAAAGGAAATGGGACTTCTGTTCATCAGTATGAATGTGTCCTCCAGCTTCCACCTTGAAGGAGGAGCAAAAGTCGCGGATTGAGAAGAACCTCTTCAAAGTCCTGATGGTCAGTAGCAGGTTTCTGTTGAGCCAACAACACAACAGCAGTCATGTCAGAGTCACGCTGTCTTCTTAGACTTTTGCTGAGTTTCTTTTTGTTTTTTTCCTTTTATTTTGTGTAAATGTATGAAACGGTTGCAGTTGGAAGAGTTCTGGTATACATCCCACGTGAAAGCAAGCCATGAGCTCAGCGAACGGCAGCTGGGCCACCGGGCCCTCCTCCATTCACGTGTCGTGTGCTTTCAGAACGAGGTCCCTGATGCCGAGCCGGACTGCGACCCGTCGTCTGTCGGTGCTGCGAGGTCACTGTGGACCGACCGCATGGCTCTGGCTGGATCAAATGAGCTGACCATAGAAGTGCAGGATTACATCCCATTCAGTTAGTAAACGCATTCAGTGATTCCTCCGTGATCATTGCGCCCTCGTGTGTTACCAGGTGCGCCAGGATTATTGCTCTCCTTAATCGTTTCAGTCCAGTGCAAGGCCAAATTCCAGGCTCCCAGCTTCCACGTAGACCAGCCCATCCAGCTTCAGGTCTTCCTTCGAGCTGACTGTCCTCATCCCGTTTCATTCAACAAGCTGGCCGTCAGCCTCAGTAACCAGGTACGCTGACAGAATACAGAAAACATGTTGTTATAAAATATTGACCGTTATACCCGTGTAGTCAACAGGCTGGACATATTTCAGTTATGTTTTCCCTTCAGTATCTTAGAGGTTTGTGTTTTTCGGCGTCTTGCTCTCACAGTCTGGTACCTCCCACCTACATGAGGCGCTGGACTGTGAACTGAATTCCCGTAATCCATCTGTTTATGTCTGAATTCAATCACTTTAACGTTTCTCGCAGTTTGATGCAGACCACTTTGGTCAGAGCCGTAGTCCCACTGAGGTGTGGAAATCGAACCAGTGACCACTTTGGTCAAGGACAGCTTTTCTAAACATCTTCAAAGAAACAGAATACTGTTTGCATCATTGTCTGTATCAAACCTTGAAGTCACTTGCATGTACAAGAGTGTTTTCGTGCTTTCAGGAATACAACCAGTGGTGTGTGGCCGAATCATCGGGGCAGGACAGCATGAAGCTGTTGCCGGGGAAAACTAAGTGCTACAACTTCAGCTTTGTGGCAAAAACCGAAGATGTTGGTAAGAAGGTAGAGGTAAGTGTCTGTGTATGTGTACATGATGGGGAGAGAAACGGTGGCCCTGAGCCTGACCCTGTTCTGGTGTAGATGACGGGCATCGAGGTGATGCTGGGCAGCGACACCGGCCGCTGCGTGTTTCTGAGCTGGAGAGGAGCAGGTGGAGATGCTGCCTCTACCCATGAAGCCTTGCAGGCCAGCAGGTCCTCACGCCGATGGGGGCGTGGCATCGAGGCACACCAGGAACTAGACTGGGACAGTCTGACGCTGCAGCACAACACCATGTAAGCCCCAGTTCAGACCCAGTATGACCTCTGTAAAACTGCAACATCAACACTTGCAGTTGCTTTATGCTCTGCAGTGAAATAACAGAAATATGAAAGGTTTGCTTTCAATGTTCATCTGGGGTAGGATCATCTCCAGAGTCCCAAAGATCTCTGTCCAGCTGAGCCACCAGCCTCCTGCCCTCACTAATGAAATGTACTGCATCAGCCTCACTGTCCAATCACAGGAGCAGTCTGTGGCAAAAGACGTGAAACTGACAGCTGGCCTCAAACCAGGTAGCCTGCAAGAAAACGCGTCACTCAAACTCCGCTTTTACTCGGACATTTCCAAGTTACACCACTTAGTTTTCACCCCTGCATATTGTAATACTTGGACATTGGAAGTTGGTCATCAGTGTGCAGTGTATGCTTTTAATATTTATCTGGAATGACCCGTTTAGGCCAGGATGCCAATCTGGGCCAGACCACTCACGTGACACTTGACGGCTCAAAGGTCTGCGATGACGGCGCGCCCGCTCTGCTCCCCGATGTGCCTCTGGGAGATCTGAAACCCGGAGAAAAGGTACACACTCGTTCATAAGTTTGTTTACCAAACAATTGGCCTTTCAGCAAGTCCCGCCCCCATAGTTGCTTCCGTTAACTCAGATCAAGTTATTGGCGTTGTATTGGTATTGTACCGGGCCGGCTGCATGTGCAAAGTCCTGGTCCCAGGATGTTTTAGACAAACCTTGGACACAAAAGGTCCAGCTCGCGTTGAGGAGCATTCACATGGGATTTAATATGCCATTAAAAAAATAATAAATTTAAAAAAATAAAATAAAATCTAAAGTTAGACCCTTGTGTCTGGTGCTCGGTAACTCCATCATGGTAAGTTGCTCTTTCCTGTTCCTGTTCCTGAACTGTGTGCGTTCCCCCCCAGCTGGAGAGATGTGTGTACATCAGGTGTGTGTCAACTGGACCAAGGGTCTTCTTGTTCCATGTGGCCTACAGTATCGATACAGCAGTGGAAGGACGACAGATTGTCTGCAAATGCCATAAGGTAGATAACCTCATCTGACCTGCAGATGCAGTGACACGTTTGCATGCCGTCTGATGTCAGTTACACGGTAGGTTTACTGTCTTTAAAGATAAAGGATAAGCTGTTTTATTCCCGTCTGTTGTCCAGGATGAGACGGTGACTATAGAGACGGTGGTCCCATTTGAGGTTTCAGTGAAGTTTGTATCCACTAAGGTGTGTAACTGCAGCTTGTGTCGTCGTGTTGGTGAACTAGTGGTGTTGTGGTGGTCGTGATCGTTGCCTCTGCTTCTCTCCGTCTTCAGTTCGAGCCTTTGGACCGGGTAGCGGTGGACATTCCCTTCCTGTTGATGACAGATGTCCTCTCGTTGTCCCCGTGGCCTCTGCTGCTGACCTCCTCATCTCTGCAGCTTCTCACAATGACCAGAAACACACCACAACTTCAGTCACAGATACAAGAAGGTACCCGACCAGTCTGAAGTGTTTTTCTCATTCTGCAAAAATACTTGTGAATCAGCCTGAAAGTGAGTGAGACTCTGTCGCGTTGTGTGTGTTTGCATGTGCTCAGTGGTTCTGCAGACTGGCGAATGTGCCAGTGAGTGTTTCTGCCTTCGATGTCCGCCAATGACCAACAACAACAACACTGTGGCCACAGGCCAGTACCTCATATCATGGAGAAGGTAGGAATACACACAGGCACACTGGTCCGGATGATGAACGGGTTTGACCCGCTTCATGAGCCCTTTCTCTGCTCAACAGAAAGTCCTCGAGTCCAGACAGTCCCCTCGTCCAGACTACAGTCACTCTACCTCATGTCATCCTGGAATCTGTTCCCGTCTACATCTACGCTGGTCAGTATGGACTGTTGACTGTGACATATTCATGCGTTAGTCTGCCTGGTGCTGATCTTGTCATTGCAGACTCTGTACACGTTTATGTAGTCTTTTTTCAGTTTGTTGAGTTGTGCATCCTTTGATCCTGGAGCAGATTTACCGTCATTCGGGCGAGTCAGGGAGTCTCTTCCAGTTCGTTATCACATAGAGAACAGAACAGCACTGGTCCAGGAGGTGGAGATGGCCGTTGAACCCTCTGATGCCTTCATGTTCTCTGGACTCAAACAGGTACAACCATGGAGAAGGAACTGTCATACCCGCTGAAATGTGACTGATGTTTGCCTCATAAATATTTTTCAGCTGTTATTTGAAGTCAGGAAAGCTACCCAGAGTTGAGGTAAATCCTGTAAAGATGTTTCACTAAAAAAGAAAATGTAATTCTCTACAAATGTGCAGTAAGCGGCCGGGAGTCTGAGGCCGTGGCTTGCAGATAAACCTCAGCCTGTATTTTGTGCTCCATTCATGCACAGTTTTGTGTTTTATGTCAGTTTTGTGACAGACGACAAACTCTATTTCCAACTTTTATATGAGTTGTGCAGTGATCCCGGCAAATGTGAACTTTCACAGAAGGGAGTGAAAGTTGCAGCACAGTCGATTATTACCAGCTTAAAGGAATATCCCGAAGTCAAGTCAAGCTTAGGTCTTTTTCTAGATGGTCATACGTGTAAAGATTCGTTTGGGAGCAGAGGTGGGACTAGTGTGTGGGTAGGATACCTCCAGATGAAACGGGGTAACTGTACATTTGTACAAAAGGAACTGCACAGGACTGTTCAGCATTGTAACTCCGTACCTGTTGTCCTGTTTACTGACACGCTGCCTCTGTTACGTTGGGATCTTGAGGCTTGGAAATCACCGTTTCAGTAGCTCATTCTGATGTTACGATAGAAGGTCAAATGTAGCTTTGAGAAACTTTCTACTCGGCAGGGAACGGCCCTGGCTTCCACGTTGTCCACCAGTTCCTCATTAAGGACATGTGGTCAGGCAGCATGTTGCCTTCAACTGTGAAAAAGGTGTTCCCAAGGAGCACACATGGGTTGGTATGCTGCAAATCAAAGTAATCTAGTGGATTACCGTCTTTACTGAGAGAATCCAGACGAACGAAGGAAACGTGCAGATGAGGACATCTAGACCTCACGTTTCAGGAATGAGGTCAAATGATGAAGGGACATCTCAGATAAAATGAAAAACATTGCTTAGTTCCGGTACTGATGCCTAAAACGATCTGCGGGTGTTGCAGGAGGTGACTGGGATAGAGGCAATAGACCGCAAGTGCTGGATGACCCCTGACCAAAAATGACCCCTGAAGGGTTGGTTGGAGCAGAGCCAAAACAAACCCCAGCTGACGGGACTCTTGATAAAAGTTGTTTGAAGTCAGCTGATCTCACAAAGCCACACACTCAGTCCCTCTGCACGAACTAAGTATGTTTGACAAGTGCATGTCACTGCGTACCGTGTAGGTGCGTGTCCGTATCCTGCCGGGGACGGAGCAGCAAATGCTGTACAACTATTACCCTCTGATGGCCGGCTACCAAACACTACCACAGCTCAACATCAGCCTGCCGCGCTGCCCGACGCCCAACACCCTCGCACTAAGACGCTTCCTGCCACAACGGATCTTTGTAAAGGTAACGCACCAATCAGACTGCACACGCACCGTATTTAATCAGACTACAACGTTTCAAACCTAACTTTGTTGTTTTGTCCTCAGCCTCAGGGCCGACAGCCGGATGACGCCTCCATTGCTGCAGCTTGAGGAGAGAATAAACTGTTTACTGTAAATACAAAGAGAAAACAACATTGTCAATATTGTTCTAAATGTATGAATCAAAGGAGTTGTCATTATTAACACTATGTTTCTCACTGTTCTGTAAAAATGCACCATGAACACAATCTGTTGACCAAACATGGGGAGACTTTTGTTTGCAGTGAGTGAAAGTGATGACATGACGTGAGCAAACTGCTGACGAATGAGCAGCGAGTCATGAATATGAGTCTGATCTGAGCTACATCTACGTACACTGTAATACGTGATTCGAATGTGTTGAAGGATTGATTATACTGAAGTGATGTGAACGTGCCGTCTCTTATTTTTGCATGTTTTCTGCAGATTCTTAAAGTGGAAACACAACACTGTTAAATATATATATTAGATTATTTTGAAATTCACCCATAAAGCAGTAGTGATATATGGTTTCCTTAATAATATGTAAAATATTTAGTGTAGCAGCATTTCAGTTTGAGTCCATTTCTAAAACGGGAGCGAACATTTTCAGCCACACCAGGCACACCACACTATACCAGTCCGACGGGCCATGGTGCAGTTGTAAAGGTTGTGTACGCTGCAGGCTCCTTTTATATTTCTTCAAACTTGTTTAACAACGATTTCACTATTTGTTGTTTTATACTACAAGCTTTAATATTTAAAGTAATTTAGCAACTTTAAATGTGAAATTAGTGGGCAGGATAAAAATTAAACAAATATAGCACGTTGAGAACTGTCATGTTACTTTGGATGTGACCGGAAACTTGATAAACACTTGCGACAGGAATTATACAGGTGTCGTCGTCACGCCGACGTGGAAACACTAGAGGGCGCTGCTGAGTCGCTTGTCACGCCGACGTGGAAACACTAGAGGGCGCTGCTGAGTCGCTTGTCACGCCGACGTGGAAACACTAGAGGGCGCTGCTGAGCCGCTTGTCACGCTGACGTGGAAACACTAGAGGGCGCTGCTGAGCCACTTGTCACGCTGACGTGGAGACATTAGAGGGCGCTGATGCGGCGTGCGAAGTGTCGCGAGAGTTCAGCGGAGCCGATTTAAACTCGCGCGGGTCGGTTGACGGTTTTGGGTTTGTTTTTTTTTGACAAAGTTACGGTGAGTGTAAGTATTTATTTGGTAGTGTAACGCTGTTGAAAATGTGATCAGCCCTATCCGTGTATTTTAAGTGGTTAACGGTGCTGGCCATGTTAAAACGGTTACCTTCGCTGACTGACAACACGTCCGTGGGTCGGTCGGGTTCGTACGTTCACAGCCGTTGTTCGTTCGTCCTGCAGCTGTAGTCGGTCCGTTTTCACAGGTATGGTGTGTGGAGCCAGCTTTGAAGAGACCACGAACCGAGCAGGGCTGCAGTAAAGCCAGTAAACGCGTGTACGAGCCCTGCGAGTTGACAACAAACGGACTGAAGCTGTTGACGCGTCGTCCCGGACCTTCTGTCCGGATCCACGCGTCGTCCCGGACCTTCTGTCCGGATCCACGCGTCGTCCCGGACCTTCTGTCCGGATCCACGCGTCGTCCCGGACCTTCTGTCCGGATCCACGCCTCGTCCCGGACCTTCTGTCCGGATCCACGCCTCGTCCCGGTCCCGGTCCCGGACCTTCTGTCCGGATCCACGCGTCTCATTTTGAAGATTCGCAGTGTCGCTGACGTCCAAATATTGTCTGCACGAACCGGACTTTGCCGGTGACGGTTGTGTCCGGCGAGGCTCAGCCTGCCGGTGACGGTTGTGTCCGGCGAGGCTCAGCCTGCCGGTGTTGCTCAGTTCTGGGATTGAATTGTACGTTGAAACGCTACCAGGTAAACTGCACGAAAGGGTCCAAATGACGGTGGTGGTTTGCTTTCTGCGTCCCTCCTTCCACCAAAACGTGACCCAGACGGCGTTAAATGTGCCGGACCGCTGCAGCTCGGCCTGGATTCAGTCCTGGAGCCGCTGAGTCAAGAAAACGTGGTTTTCTTCAGTTTGTCCTCGTGACGTGTGTATCCGATTACTCCCAATGTCATAAATATTCACACTGCTGTCATATCTTCTGGCTGGATAACAGTGATGTGCAGAAACGGAGCCCACGTGAGCTCTACTTGCAGCCTGTCCACCCTCCACCACATGCATGCACCATCAAAGCCCCCAGACCCCCAGACTGAAGACGGCCCTGCACCGTGGCAGTTTCAGACAAACACTCTTTCAATGGATTGAAGACAAGACTTTTGACATTTTTTAGTTTTCTTCCCCCCTTAATAAGCCTGGGTGAATTTAACATGCATCGCTCTCAGGTTTATGCATAATTGCATACCTATTAACTTTCAAGTACACGTTGACCGCTCCTTTAGAATTTGTTGTGATTTTTAAAACTGACCAGACTTCAGACTTTATTTTGTGCACCATATGCAGACCATTTTAGATTTTGGAGGAGTATGAATTGCTGATGTGAATTGCTTGGTTCAAATGAACATAAAGCATAAATTAACCATGTCTAACTAACTCTAACAGATGGCAGAAATAGAGGAGATCCAGCTGCTGAGGAGTCAGCTGAGGGAGAGGGAGGAGCAGGTCCATAAAGCTGCTCAAGCTGGCTTGGATCTTCTTAACCAGCAGATGGAGCTTCAAAGCCGGCTGGATGAACAGAGAGTAGAGATGACCAATGAGCTTGAGGTATTAAGATAAGCACGTCAATCTTGGTAAAACGCTGCTTCCTATTGCAAACAAATGTTGGTTTCAGTTATTTGTCTGTACAAGTTCCAGAGACACCTGAAAACTACGTTCAAGACAAGCAGGACTTCGTTTCAGTCTTTCACCTGTTTGTGTTTTTTGTTGTTGTTTTTAATGTGTGAATCATAGGCTCTCGAACAAGATAAATACTCCCTGCAGAGGGAAGTCGAATTAAAGAGTCGGATGCTGGAGTCACTACAGTCAGAGTATGACTGTGTGAAGAGCCAGCAGAGCCGGCAGCTTCAAGAGCAACGAGAACATCTGGAGAGGAGCCACAGCGTGGCAGTCAGTGAGCTTCAGAATCAGGTACACGGCACGTGCTCGGCATCCACGTGGTGTCCGGGGGACGAGGTGGGGAAAATGTGACACGATCTTGTGAAACAGCTGGAACTCAACGTGACCAGCTCGACGCATTTGAATGGCAGCAGCCGTCTGTGTCAGGTGTCTTCCCACATTTCTTTATGCACCCATTCTGTTCTTGTTGTCCCTTTTTGATTATATTTATCAACTTATTTTAAAAGCTGATGTGGACAGTGACGAGCCCACAGGGAACGATCCACAAAGCTCTGTGTATTGGAGTCTTGTGACATTGACACGAGTGTACGCGGGAGCGAACAAACATGCACGAATGAACGTTTGGAGGAAGATTCCTGCTTAGAAGCAAAACATTACAGGCTGTGGAGTTTGAAAATCTACTTCTGCAGCGTCTTTTGAGAGTGTTTACGTCCACCCCGACTACCCAGTAACGTTCCTGATAAAAAAACCTTTTATGTTGTTCAGTGTGTGTGTTTTGAAGACTTTGGATTGAATGTAATGTAAATACATGCGTGCAAACGTCCAGTGGAAAAAGGAAACATCCTCTAAGGTTGTATGAAACGAGTCATGTCTGTTTCTTAAGTTAATACAACCTGAGCTCTAGACAGCACTGTGCTGACGTATTTGGTTCCCGCTTCTTATATTCAGTATTCACAGTTAAAGTAAAAACTGCGGCTGTCAACCTTTTCACTTTCCTTTCTGTCGTCTGAGTCGCCGACGAACTCATCCATGAACGTAGCTTTGAGCACCAGACGAGTCGATTTCACCTCCGTGCGCTGCGTTCATACGTGCAGAAATAGAGGTTCATTGTGAACGTGGGTAAAGCTTTAACGCTGCCGGACTTGAGGGTCGAAGGTGTAGTCGGAGGTGAGACCAGTTGAAGGGAATTTAAAACTGGGCTTCAGGTGGCGGCGGGAAGACTCTCACACTCGTTGCTTCTCCTGTGTTGCCTCAGATGCTGAGGTTGCAGACAGCTCTGGACGAAGCCCAGTTAACCGAAAAACAGCTGAAGCACAAACTGGACGTGCAGACGGAGGTGCTGAGTAACAGGATGGAGGAGCTTCGAGCTTTAAATGAACAGACCCAGAGTTCCATGACGTCTGAGATGATGGAGGTGCAGGTGAAGATCATGGAGCTGGACAGCATTAAGGTGAGAGGACAAATGGTTTACTGATCAAGCTGAGCACGACTGGCGGTCCGCCACGTCTGTCCCGTTAACTTCATGTTGGCCGCCGCGCCGTCTAGTTATTTCCAGCGCTGCCTGTTTGTGACATGCTGGTGCAGAAGTGAATGGGATGAAGTGTTTGTGTGTCAGGTTGACTTGGAGCAGAAGCTGCAGGAGTGTCGGTACACAGAGCAGAAGCTGGAGCTGACCGTCAACAACCTCCAGCGCCAGCTGGAGCGAATCACCGAGGAGAAGGAGGAAAGGGAGAGAGAAGCCGTGTCCTGGTTCAGTGCCTTGGAGGTAAGCATGAATATGAACGTTTACGTGAAGTGGTTTGTGACAATTGTGGTGAGAAAACGGACTCTTCAGTGACCCGGTTTATGTTATTTATCCCTGGAGCGAAATTCCCTTCAGTAAATAATTTAAGGGGTGTGTCTTACTCCGTCAAACTGGTGGTTACATTTAACATGAAACTCGTTACTGTTCATCTGGTGTAGCAGTTTACGGACAGCACCAGGCGGTGGTGCGTTTCATGCAGGTGTGGACCTCGGACAAACCTCCAGTGACGTCGCTCGAGGGCGAGTGCCAACCTGCGATACAACATGATATTACTTTACCTTTAATTTGATCACATCCGTCCAAACATCCTCATCTAAGTGTTGCGACCAAAACATCTGAAACGAGTGCAGCCTGAGCTGAAAGAGGACTGTTGTAGCTCTGCTGGGACCCCGGGCTCGGGTTGCTCGTGGATGAGGCTGGTTGCAGTCGGGTCCCAGCAGGGTTACTCTTGGAAAGGTCCCGATGGGATCCGTTTTGGTCCGAGCTCCTTCAGGCGATCCACGCCAGAGGAGCTGCAGATGCAGGCAGTTGCAGCAGAACCTCCCACTTCAAATGTCGTTTCGGTGCGGACATCGGATTATCCGATGCTCAGGTCGCACAAGCTGCCGAGGGTCCAACCCACCTTTACTGTCAGCTCGGAGGCTGATTGATTCATTCAGGACTTCTTCATGATGACATACATTAATACACTTACACAGCAGTGTTTCAGTAAGAGTGAAGCCAGGGTAAAAGAATGCCATAAGAATAAGTTTTGAGGGTCTGTACACTTATCTGATATGTAACTTGTCTTTTGTAATGACAGAAATCTCGAGAGCTGAACCGGGACCTTCAGGTCCAGTTGAATCAGGTACTTCAGCAGGGCCAGGACCCGAGCAGCAAAGGGAACTCTCTGTTTGCTGAGGTGACGAACCAAGTCTGCTGAAGTTCAAAATCACTTGATTAAACTACGTTCATTCCCCGGCGGTGGAACATGTCTGCTGTGTGTAAACCCAGACGCGAACCAGTTGGCAGGGATTTCTCTTATTTTTATTGCAGTTGGAGGATAAAAGGGCTGAGATGGAGAGACAGCTCATCAGCATGAAGGTCCAGTATCAGTCGCTGCAGAACATCCATGCGTTCAGCAAACAGCAGATGCAGCGCATGAAGGTACCGCGTGTTGTTGGACAGTCTGCTGCTGGAACACGTGTTCTGTGGTCACCTGACCGGCAGAGTTGACCTCGGGGTTTTGTGCAGGTCCAGATAGCAACTCTGATGCAGCTGCAAGGTTCGAGGGCCGACCCTGCTCAGCTGGAGAGACTGCTGTCTATGCTCTCCGAGAAAAATGGCGAGATCCAGAATCTGATGACCAAACTGCAGAGACTGGAGAAGGTGGAGGTGAGCTCTGCAGGACACTGCAGCCACTCGAAACACAAACACACCAACAAGGGTAAGCAGAATTCATTTTCAGCCCCTTCAGCTTATCAACAAGTCTGCTATTCTTATTCAGTTCACTGCACTTAAGAGCAAATGAAACAGGAGTTCGTGCCTCATGCCAGATATTCAGATTTTTACTTCCGAGGAGCATAAGATGATCCACGCTGCCAGGCCCCATGTTACTGACTCGAGAGGTCCAAGTAGGTCAGACCTCTCAAGTCAGTAACATGGGGCCTGGCAGCGTGGATCATCTTATGCTCCTCGGATGCCGCTCTAGTTTACGCGTATGTGCATGAATATTAGTATGTACAGTTGCTTCTAGGGAGGGTGCATCACCATTTACTCGGTCGTTACCCTAACAGCATGGTGTACTTGTGTGTGTAGGTGTTGTTGAGGTCTCAGCCAGCCACCCCTGCTCAGGTAGATGGAGGTGACGGCCAGGATGAGACGTATTACACTGACCTGCTGAGAATGAAGCTCAGCAACACTGTGTGAGTTCAGCTGCCTCTCTGCTCCTCGTCTAGCACCTCGCACCTTCACATGGATGTCCCCGTGTCTCTAATGGCTTCACCGCTTTGATTTCTGCCGTAAAACACTTCAGTAATGTGACCGCTTCTCTTGATTTCCAGGCAGTGGTGTGCAAATGTAATGTGAAACTGCTATATAATCACATGGTTATTTTCCTGTGATGTGAAGGGACAAGTTAAAGTCATTCCAGCAGCCACATGATGGTGTTTTAGTCACTGGTGTACGTGTGCATGGCAGTGGCTGGAGTCAGCCGCATGGATGTTGAGGAAATGATGTCCTCTGAGAAGGAAACGCGTGTGTGTCTTCAGTAAGGATGCAGAGCGTCTTGGAGAAGAGCTTTCCTTGCAGAGGATGAAGTCTCTGTCGGAGAGTCAGAGAGCCCTGGAGCTGGAGAGGAAGCTTTTCACATCTGAGCGACTGCTTAAACAGGTGAAATGCTGCTTCGTCGCTGTGTCGTCTGTCGGTGCTGGGATGTCTGTCACATTGGAATTCCATTTATAGCAGCGTTGGCTTGGCCGCCACACCAAATGCGATCACGGAGCAACACATGAAACTAGGTTTAGAGGTGATTTAAAGCAGCACAAAGGGACTTGTATCACTTTTGGCTTTTTCGGTCCCTTGGTACGCGCTGCCTTTATGACGCGTCACAGATTCTCTCTGTTGGTCTCCTGCTTAGTCCCTCCCTTGTTTTCTCCTCTCTGTACTTTCTGGAATTGCTCACTTGGCCCGCTGATGTTCCCAGCTGCTCAGTGAGCCAGTTCCATCGCTGCTCACGTGTGACGTAGTGCCGTAAAGTGGAAAACTGCCGTTCAGGAGACCACAGGGTTTTCAAAGGGAATTCAAAGTTACGTTGGCTGGTTTCTGGTAATGGCCGGGATCATAGACTGGCTGAGCTACACAACGTTTAATAAAATAAGCAAATGTTGCTTCAAAGGAAACTCGTATTTTAACACACAAAGTCTGTTGTGCTGCTTTGATAAGGTTTCTGAGTCCACTGTAGCATTTACTATGAAAAATGGTATCTTTTTTTATTCATTTATTTTGCCTTACATTTAACCATGACCTTTGATCACTCAAACCCTGAAGCCTCCCCTGGAGGACGCGCGTGGAGGCAGCTGAGGATTAGATCCATCTGCAGGCACATCCTTGCTGTGTTTACAGGCAGCAACGTTGGTCTACGATGTCCCGGTCACAGTCCACTTCACGGATGTTGCCACGGCCGAAAACAGTTAATTTTCTTTAAAAAAATCATGTAAATGCACCAATAAGCACTGTAATTTCCTAGTTGGGATATAAAATTAGATGTTGTAGGTGGAATGAAGTCACTGAAGTTAAGTGAACGATTTTAATCCAGATTTCATCTCCTGACGTGAACATTTGAACTCTTCTGGTAACTGTGGCGCATTTCACATTTGAAGTTTACATTGAAATGTTTATTAATACACTGTCACTTGTTAAACTTCCCCCTCTGAGGGTCCAACAGATGCAGCGTGATTAGAAGTTGTGCGAGGCGATGAAGACGAGGAGGCGGGGTTCTGTTCTGTGGTCAGAGCGAGTGGCTCGCTGAACCCTGAAACCTAATGTCCCTGTAGTTAAGCCTGCTGCTGGAGTTTGTGGTCAGGTTTTGCCGATTCACTGAACAGGATCTGTGCGTTCTCGCTCACTTGCGTGTTTCTGTTCCTACAGGCTCAGAGTGACAAGATCAAGCTGCAGCTGCAAGTAGACGAGCTTCAACATAAATATGAACCCAAAGGTCAGTTACGTCTCGGTGCCTATTCTCTGTAACATACTGCGCGTTTTAATGTGTATCGTATCTGCAGAGTTGAAAAAGAATCTTATCCAGAAGAGAAAGAGAGAGAAACTTCCTGTTGACGTCATACCTTCTTCTGAGGATCCCACACACCACAAGCGTGATCAGACTGTTGGCGTGGAGATAGATGGGGGGACGAGTGCAGGTTCTGAGGCTGACATCTGTCCGACAGATGAGGCTAAAAGCTCCACACCAGGTCTGAGACGGGCTCGGCTCTTTCCTCTCCCTAAAAGCCAAAAAGGCAACATTTAATATCTGGTCTTTTGCTGTGCGATTAAATCCACAATCCTTTCTTTGAAGCCGGTTCAGAGGCTGAGTCGAAGCCTGTGAAGTGTGTGAAGATCGGTTCAGATGAACCTGGTGTGATTCCCAGCCTCGGGTGAGTGTCTCATTGTCATATCACATAATTCACACAGCAGCTGTAAATGTCCATTTTCCACATGTTTCAGCGTATTGATCAGTCAGTTCTATACTCACGGTTCTATATTTCCTCGAGACAGCCGCACGGTAATGAGCTTTTACTTCACTCGAAGACGCTGTGTACTTGGTCACTGCTTCAGAAGCTGCATCGTGGCACAGAACTGAATGAATCTGACGTATTAAAACAACGTAGGATGGGAACAGCTGACAACACTGCAGCTCAGACTCATCTAACAGCTTTTAATGTTGCTCAGTTGCTGATGGGCAAACGTACATGGTGCCGCTGTGAATTATTAAAGCACAACCACGGAGGGAAACGTTTGAGCAGGACTGGCATTTATTTAACCACGTGATCCGTTGATTCCTCTGAAGACCTCATCGGAAGCCGAACGAACGACTGCTGCGGGTCAGAATACGATTCTGTGGAAAGACAGATGCATTTGTTGATCCAAGCGAGTTAGAAAAACACCAGGGGTCATTCAGACCTGCCGCTGGGTCATCCACTATGATGAGAACTGTGCATGTCTGAAAAGGGCCATCTCTTTTCAAGGGATCTGCGTTATTTTGGCAAAATGAACTGTAAAAATACAATCAGCAGGTGAGTGAGTGGTAACTGCGTAGTGCTGTTTGTGCCTTCAGCTCTCCACCGATGGACCACCGAGAAGACGAGGCTGAGGAGAATCAGAAACACAACAACCGAGAGGAGAGGCGGAGGAAGCAGAGAACCGTGGAGATGATCCACGTCAGTTCTAACAGCAGCATGGAGAACCAGTGTGCTCAGCAGTAGAGCTCATCTACGGTCACAGCTGTCACATCTGGGTGTGTTTATATGAGTGCTGCGGCCACTTTGGGTCTACTTTATGAAACCGTTTTCACTACCATAATCTGTTTCTAGCTGTGCTTTTCCTCCTGATTTCACAGTTTTGCTCTGTACTGTTGTATTTAAATCTGAATAAAACATTTCCAACAAAATCATTGGTATTTCTAAGATCTTTATGACGTTGATGGACGGGCATAAGCAGCTGTCAGTCACCTGCAGCTTCAGCAAGTGTTTTCTTCTCGTAGCCTCTGTTGTTCCTCAACAGAGGTGAATGTCTTTTAAATGGCTTTGTATTTCCCTTTTATAAAAATGAACGCACCGATGTCCGGTTTGTGTTGTGTCCCTGTTAGGGGTTCGGTTCTGACGACAATATTCTGGGAAAAACCTTTCCTTTAATCTACTGTCAACGCCGGAGTTTAAAAGACATTTCACACCAGCAGGTGGCAGTAAGAGCCAACTGCTGTCGAGCAGCTGCAGTCAGATCCCGCATCAAGAAGAAGAGTGTACGTGGACCAATGAGACGCGAGTGGAAACAGGTGGGAACAGAAGAAACGTCTAGGTGTTGAGGTGGGAACCGAAGACACGTCCAGGGGGGAACAGAAGAAACGTCTAGGTGTTGAGGTGGGAACCGAAGACACGTCCAGGGGGGAACAGAAGAAACGTCTAGGTGTTGAGGTGGGAACCGAAGACACGTCCAGGGGGGAACAGAAGAAACGTCTAGGTGTTGAGGTGGGAACCGAAGACACGTCCACGTAGGAAACGTAGAAACGTCCAGGTGGGAACAGAAGAAATGTCTAGGTGTTGAGGTGGGAACCTAAGACACGTCCAGGTAGGAAACGTAGAAACGTCCAGGGGGGGAGCCGTAGACACGTCTAGGTGTTGAGGTGGGAACCGAAGACACGTCCAGGTGTTGAGGTAGGAACCGTAGAAACGTCCAGGTAGGAACCGTAGACACGTCCAGGTGGGAACAGAAGAAATGTTTAGGTGTTGAGGTGGGAACCGAAGACACGTCCAGGGGGGGAGCCGTAGACACGTCTAGGTGTTGAGGTGGGAACCGAAGACACGTCCAGGTAGGAACCGTAGAAACGTCCAGGGGGGAACAGAAGAAACTTCCAGGGGGGGAGCCGTAGACACGTCCAGGTGTTGAGGTGGGAACCGAAGACACGTCCAAGTAGGAAACGTAGAAACGTCCAGGTGGGAACAGAAGAAATGTTTAGGTGTTGAGGTGGGAACCGAAGACACGTCCAGGGGGGGAGCCGTAGACACGTCTAGGTGTTGAGGTGGGAACCGAAGACACGTCCAGGTAGGAACCGTAGAAACGTCCAGGGGGGAACAGAAGAAACTTCCAGGGGGGGAGCCGTAGACACGTCCAGGTGTTGAGGTGGGAACCGAAGACACGTCCAAGTAGGAAACGTAGAAACGTCCAGGTGGGAACAGAAGAAACTTCCAGGGGGGAGCCGTAGACACGTCTAGGTAGGAAACGTAGAAACGTGCAGGTGTTGAGGTGGGAACCGTAGAAACGTGCAGGTGGGAACCATAGACAGGTCCAGGTGGGAACCGAAAAAACGTGCAAGTGTTGAGGTGGGAGCCATAGACGCGTCCTGATGTTCAGGTGGGAGGCGTAGACGCGTCCTGATAGGAACCGTAGACACGTTCAGGTGGGAGGCGTAAAAAAACAACCGGATGAGAACCGTAGAAACGTCCAGGTCCTGTGTTTCAGAGACCATGAGACCGGTGTCCTGCCACGTCGGGGGACCTTCGTGTAGCGGCTTCATCCTGCCTTTTCTGTTGGTGCTCGTTTGCGGTCACTTAACCAGCACAGTTGGTCAAAAGGTGAGTTTTGAATGTTGGTTTCTTTGTTCTAGACGTGTTTAAGACCGTGTTTAAGACCGTGTTTAAGACCGCGCTGATGTGTGGGGTCAGTACGAGTATGATGAAGTGCAGTCAACAGGAGATCAGATGATCCTGTAGGACTTGTTGGAGCTTCTGGTCATTTCGTCTCTGTTACGAGACGGAAACCTTTGAAGAGCCACTTGTGACAGGGTGACTTAACCAGGTGGAGGAATTTGGCTGACGGAGGGGGTTTGGGTGTGTTAAACTTTAATGTTCACGAGAAGCCGGCCAGCTGCTGGAGTTGTTGGCTTCATGTGAAGGTTTTTACAAATGAAAACAAGGATTCGGCAGTAAATGTTTTTGTTCACAGGCTTTTATTAACTCTGGATTCAGGTGGCAGTAGCGGGAGAAACGGCCAAATCAGCTGTTTGTTTTTCAATTCCCCGTGCTGTGATACAGTTGGATAGTTTATATGTCAATAAAAGTTAAGTGGCATAGTAACTGAGGCTGAGTAGTGATTCTGAGTTGTTGGTTTCGTTGGTCTCAGTGTGGCCCAGCGATGACCGGTGACGTGTCCGGCAGACTCGCCGCCGCTCCCGACGGCAGCGATGAGCTCTGTGGGGCTGAAGGAGGAGGGAAAGAAAGGAATGATGAGCACAGTTATTGGAGTTTTGCTGTGCTCTTCATTTACGCTGGCGGCTGGAGCATTTCAGACAGGGATTTTGCTTGTAGGGACACTAATATTCCAGACTAGAGGAATTCTTCCTAAGTTGTTGAATCAAGTCAAGCTGTGTAAGTGTATCACAGAAGAAGAAGTGTCAGCAAACGCAGAGTAGTTCTTGTGCCTCCGTTGTGACTTGTTTCCTGAAGTAGTGAACCCTTAGTAATTACAGTAGGTAGTTTTAATGCTTTTCATTTTATGTCACTAGAAATCTTCACCGGTGATAGATGCCATTAATATTGAGAAACTAAGAAGACAGTTCACCTGTTTGTTCACCAGATTCAACGGGGGTGTGCACATTTCCTTAAACTGCAACCATGCAGGGCGTCTCACCAACACTTGTTTTCTGTGTGCAGTCTGAAAGCGCCTTAACTGTGGTGAACACGGAGGGAGGAGGTGGAGGAGGAGGAGGAGGGGGTGGTGACGAAGACGACGAGGTGACAGTTGGTGATGATGATGAAGAGTTAGATGTTGTCGAACCAACTGAGCAGTGGCAGACACTCAAACCAGGTCATGTAAATAGATCTCCTTGTTTACATGTTTACGTTAGTCTGATACGTAAATAAATGTGAAACGATGGTTTACATGTGTTCTGTGTTTGTTGTGGAACGGCAACTGAAATGTTTGAGTGAACCACGTGAACCATCAAGCACTTATTTTTACAACTGTGACTTCTGGTTACATCTGAACTGGACTGTAAAAGAGGTCAACAGTAACTCGCAGTCAGGCTGCAGCTGATCTGCAGGCAGGCAGGGAAGAGGGCGCAAAACTGAGCACTCGGATTTAGCTGTCTGCGTTTGCTTGTGCTTGTTTGTTTTATTTTAAATACACAAAATTACTAAATTAGCAGCAGTGTGGAGAAGTTGCAACCTGTCCTGCAACTCACGCTGTCACCCACAAAGTTGGGATGGGAGCGATGTGGCGTTTGTGCAGAGAAACGCACACCTAACCACATACATAAGTTGCTCTGTAAAATGTGGCAGACTGACGTAACACGGTCGAAACCACGTTCCGACCGTGGCGTAATACTTTCGAAACCACGTTCTGACCGTGACGTAATACGGTCTTAACCACGTTCCGACCGTGGCGTAATACTGTCGAAACCACGTTCTGACCGTGGCGTAATACGGTCTTAACCACGTTCCGACCGTGACGTAACACGGTCGAAACCACGTTCTGACCGTGGCGTAATACTTTCGAAACCACGTTCTGACCGTGGCGTAACACGGTAGAGACCACGATCCGACCGTGGCGTAACACGGTCTTAACCACGATCCGACCGTGGCGTAATACTGTTGAAACCACGTTCTGACCGTGACGTAATACGGTCTTAACCACGATCCGACCGTGACGTAACGCGGTCGAAACCACGATCCGACCGTGACGTAACGCGGTCTTAACCACGATCCGACCGTGGCGTAATACTGTTGAAACCACGTTCCGACCGTGACGTAATACGGTCTTAACCACGATCCGACCGTGACGTAACACGGTTGAAACCACGTTCTGACCGTGGCGTAACACGGTCGAAACCACGTTCTGACCGTGACGTAATACGGTCTTAACCACGTTCCGACCGTGGCGTAATACTGTCGAAACCACGTTCTGACCGTGGCGTAATACGGTCTTAACCACGTTCCGACCGTGACGTAACACGGTCGAAACCACGTTCCGACCGTGGCGTAATACTTTCGAAACCACGTTCTGACCGTGACGTAATACGGTCTTAACCACGTTCCGACCGTGGCGTAATACTGTCGAAACCACGTTCTGACCGTGGCGTAATACGGTCTTAACCACGTTCCGACCGTGACGTAACACGGTCGAAACCACGTTCTGACCGTGGCGTAATACTTTCGAAACCACGTTCTGACCGTGGCGTAACACGGTAGAGACCACGATCCGACCGTGGCGTAACACGGTCTTAACCACGATCCGACCGTGGCGTAATACTGTTGAAACCACGTTCTGACCGTGACGTAATACGGTCTTAACCACGATCCGACCGTGACGTAACGCGGTCGAGACCACGATCCGACCGTGACGTAACGCGGTCGAGACCACGATCCGACCGTGACGTAACACGGTAGAGACCACGATCCGACCGTGACGTAACACGGTAGAGACCACGATCCGACCGTGGCGTAACACGGTCTTAACCACGATCCGACCGTGGCGTAATACTGTCGAAACCACGTTCTGACCGTGACGTAACGCGGTCGAGACCACGATCCGACCGTGACGTAACACGGTAGAGACCACGATCCGACCGTGACGTAACACGGTAGAGACCACGATCCGACCGTGGCGTAACACGGTCTTAACCACGATCCGACCGTGGCGTAATACTGTCGAAACCACGTTCTGACCGTGACGTAATACGGTCTTAACCACGATCCGACCGTGACGTAACGCGGTCGAGACCACGATCCGACCGTGACGTAACGCGGTCGAGACCACGATCCGACCGTGGCGTAACACGGTCGGAACCACGATCTGCAGTGTTCCTGCTGTGTGTTGATATTGTACTGTTGGTAGCTCAAGTCAGACCTGGACAGGATCAAATCACCAGCCTAGATCAGAGAGAACGCGAACGTGGTCTGGAAGACAAATCTTGTCCAGATCCATAAACTCTCCTGTGCATCATATGAATAAGTTTGGATACATTCACATGAGTAATTTAGAGATACGTGTTGTAATCGTTGCAGGTCAGGCAGTTCCAGCCGGTTCTCATGTGAGACTGAACCTGCAGACTGGTGGGAGGGAGGTCAAACTGGGAGAGGAGCAGCTCAAATACTGGACCCACGAGCACAGGTGGGTTCTGGCTGGGGATACTGTGGCGTGTATTGTTGTTCTTCTGAGGCTGGATTTTCACCGTTTTAAGATGCCTTTCCTTGTTTTTAAAATAGGATTTATTGACCTGTAAAACAGTTGTCAGAGCATGTCCCTTCTTTTTCCACGTGACTGGAAGTTTTGGGTTGCGATACGTGACAAGTAAATGTCTGTGTTTGCAGACAGAAGGAAGAGACCCGGCCCAGTTTCAGTCCTGACGAGCTGAAGCGAGCCATGAAGAGGATGAAGGAGGACCTGAACCCGGCCAACACAGACGCAGGCCAGCAGGTAGCGCAGCAGTCCCGAGATCACGTTGTGACGCTGTTCTGGACCTTTTTATTCACGACTGAAGAGTCTTGCTATGTGCTCAGGACTCTGTGGCATCCAAATATCGGCCCCTGGAGGAGTTGAAGCGGGACATGGCTCAGCTGGAGCTGCTGGTGGAGACGGATGTTCAGGTACCTCAGTGTTTTCTGTTTGAGCCGGAGTACCCGTGACTGTACCGCGGAGTACCCGTGACTGTGCCGCGGAGTGCGCGTGACTGTGCCGCGGAGTACCCGTGACTGTGCCGCGGAGTACCCGTGACTGTACCGCGGAGTGCGCGTGACTGTACCGCGGAGTGCGCGTGACTGTGCCGCGGAGTACCCGTGACTGTGCCGCGGAGTGCCCGTGACTGTGCCGCGGAGTGCCCGTGACTGTGCCGCGGAGTGCCCGTGACTGTGCCGCGGAGTGCCCGTGACTGTGCCGCGGAGTGCCCGTGACTGTGCCGCGGAGTGCGCGTGACTGTGCCGCGGAGTGCGCGTGACTGTGCCGCGGAGTGCGCGTGACTGTGCCGCGGAGTGCGCGTGACTGTGCCGCGGAGTGCGCGTGACTGTGCCGCGGAGTGCGCGTGACTGTGCCGCGGAGTGCGCGTGACTGTGCCGCGGAGTGCCCGTGACTGTGCCGCGGAGTGCCCGTGACTGTGCCGCGGAGTGCCCGTGACTGTGCCGCGGAGTGCCCGTGACTGTGCCGCGGAGTGCCCGTGACTGTGCCGCGGAGTGCCCGTGACTGTGCCGCGGAGTGCCCGTGACTGTGCCGCGGAGTGCCCGTGACTGTGCCGCGGAGTGCCCGTGACTGTGCCGCGGAGTGCGCGTGACTGTGCCGCGGAGTGCGCGTGACTGTGCCGCGGAGTGCGCGTGACTGTACCGCGGAGTGCGCGTGACTGTGCCGCGGAGTGCCCGTGACTGTGCCGCGGAGTGCGCGTGACTGTGCCGCGGAGTGCGCGTGACTGTGCCGCGGAGTGCGCGTGACTGTACCGCGGAGTGCCCGTGACTGTACCGCGGAGTGCGCGTGACTGTACCGCGGAGTGCGCGTGACTGTACCGCTTTGTCATTTCACTCTTTTCAGCTTCTTTGTTTTTCCTACTTCAGTCTACTTCTGCGTGTTCACAGGTTTTACAACTACCTCAGACTTAGAAGAAAAAGCCACCATGTACCTGTAAAGTTTGTGTTTTTAGTATTTTTGTATTCAGCTTCTTACTTGATTGCAGATTATTAGGCGCTTGTTGGACCAGTTCAACGGCAGCGACACCACCACCGAGCAGAGACTGAGCATACTGCTGGAGCTGGAGTACCTGGTTCACCAGGTAACATCGCCAGCACCTGCACATGTTCAGACTAGACTCCTGTGAGGGGGTTTTCTTTCATGCACACTTTGAAATGAACTTTTTTTTTGTTTTTAACTGTGTATTTCTCTGCCATCCAGGTGGATAATGCTCAGACGCTGTGCTCGATGGGGGGTCTGCAGTTTATTCTGGAGGGTCTGAACAGCTCTGATGTCAGACTGCAGGAACGCTCCGCCTTCGTCTTGGGATCCGCTTTAGCCAGGTAGGAACGGCCGGATTTATAACATTGTTCATGTATCGCTGATAAGCTTCAACTTGAAACAGGACAGCAAAGGTTGTTCACGTTCCAGTTTACCAAGAATTAATTTATTTTTTCCTCCTTCCTTTTCAAGCTTTCGTTATCGTTGTCAGTGTGTATCTCACGATACACCCCGAAATCGGACCTCTGCTTTTAAACAATCACTAGTTTCAGTAGGAGCAGTGCCCGGGGAGTTAAGGGCCTTGCTCAGGGGCCCCCAGTGATTCACCATGTTTCCAGCCCTGGGACTCGAACCTGGGTCCAGGCCCAACCCCACCACTGTAACCACTAGGCCACCACTCTCCTGAAATACATTTAATTTTTTTTTTTGTATTTGCACTTGTATTTGGTTAACTTTTGCTTTGTTTTTCTTTTTTCCTCTTGCTAAAAAAATTAAAGCAGTAAGTCTGGAAAAGAGTTGCGAAGTTGATTTACTGTGAGAAATAAACGGCAAGAAATTGATGAAACTTTTGAAAAATTTGACAACAGAATTTTATTCAGCACAATGTATTTTGTTGCAGATCAACAGGTGCTGGACTGGTTCAGATGCAGTACCTGCCCAGATTCCTGCACGTTGTAAAATGAGTCTAATTAACAAGCCTCATTTTTGGCCCATTTTTAAAATTAACCAATTATGTTGCTATGGGCTGTTTGGTGTCTGTACAACCAGAGCAGGAGCTTGGCATTGCCACCAGTAAGTCAGACCGGTTCCCAGTGCATGTTGGACTCCGGCAGGGCTGCCCTCTGTCACCGGTTCTGTTCATAATTTTTATGGACACGATTTCTAGGCGTAGCCAGGCACCGGAGGGGGTCCAGTTTGGGAACCACAGGATGTCATCTCTGCTTTTGCAGATGATGTTGTCTTGTTGGCTTCATCAGGACCTTCAGCATGCGCTGGGACGGTTTACATCCGAGTGCGAAGTGCTGGGATGAGAACCAGCACCTCCAAATCCGAGGCCACGGTTCTCGACCGGAAAAAGGTGGCTTGCCCTCTCCGGGTAGGTGGAGATGTCCTGCCTCAAGTGGAGGAGTTTAAGCACCTCGGGATCTTGTTCCCCAGTGAGGGAAAGATGGAGCCTGACGTTGACAGGCGGATTGGTGCAGCGTCTGCAGTTATGCAGTCGTTGTACCGGACCGTCGTGGTGAAGAAAGAGCTGAGTCGCAAGGCAAAACTCTCGATTTACCGGTCAATCTACGCTCCCACCCTCACCTATGGCCATGAACTTTGGGTATTGACCGAAAGGACAAGATCACGGATACAAGCGGCCGAAATGAGTTTCCTCCGCAGGGTGGCTGGGCGCTCCCTTAGAGAGGGTGAGAAGCTCAGTCATTCGGGAGGAGCTCGGGGTCGAGCCGCTGCTCCTTCACATTGAGAGGAGTCAACTGAGGTGGCTTGGTCATCTGTAAAGGATGCCTCCTGGACGCCTCCCTAGAGACGTGTTCCAGGCATGTCCCACCGGGACGAGGCCCCGGGGAAGACCCAGGACACGCTGGAGGGACTATGTCTCTCGGCTGGCTTGGGAACGCCTCGGGATTCCCCCGGAAGAGCTGGAGGAAGTGTCAGGGGTGAGGGAGGTCTGGGCATCCCTGCTTAGACTTCTGCCCCCGCGACCCGGCCCCGGATAAGCGGAAGAAGATGGATGGATGTTTTAATATTGATGAAAATTTGCTATAATCTTGGACCTCCTTTTGAAAAGTTTTTTTTTCATTGCAGTAGGCAGATGCATTCAGCGTTTGAGGTGTGACTGTCGGGGGGGGGGGGGGGGGGGGGGGGGGGTGTTGACTGTTTGTTTCTGGTCTTAAACATTTTATCTGACTACTCTGGGGAAGATTATGTCCTGTACGTTTGCGTACTGATAAGATTTGCCTTCTAACTCTAGTTTTTTTTTAATTTTTTTTACTGCGTTTCAGTAGAGTGTTTAGTGGATTTTCATCTTGGTTTGTGTGTGCGTGGCTCGTACGGTGCATGAACCACACTTCTCACAGCTCTGTTATCCTGCAGTAACCCGGCGGTCCAGGTGAAAGCTGTGGAGAACGGAGCTCTGCAGACGCTCTTAACCACGCTGGTCACTGCACAGCCACTAAACGTCAAAAAGAAGGTATGGGAACCTAATCTCCGTCAACTCTACCGTCCCAAAAAGACGTGCAGAGATGCACGACTCACGTGGGAGGTTTTTTACCTGCTCTGCCTCTAGGTCCTGTTTGCAGTGGCCTCACTGTTGCGTCACTTCCCGTACGCACAGCAGCATTTTGTGTCCCATGGTGGGCTGCAGGTCCTGTCAGAACTGTTCAGGGCAGATGCAGGTGGAATACTGCGCACGCGTATTGTCACCATGTTGTATGATATGATCAGTGAAAAGGTAACTCGCTTCACACATCTCATATAGACTTTTTTGTGCATGTCTCTCAGCATGTATGATTGACCTGTGGTTCTGAACCTCTGCTTCATCAGGAGCTGATCTTCCAGGCAGGTCTGGACCCAGTTCAGGATCCAGCCCACGAGGAGCGGCTGCGTCAGTACTCCAAGGTGTCCCTGCAGGGGGAGCTGTTGGAGAAGGGCTGGTGCAGTCTGGTTCCACAGCTGCTACAGTCCACCGAGCATGACTACAGGGAGAAGGTGGCTGACTGAGGGGCCGGTTTACGCACATGCACGCACCCACATGCACGAGTTACCCTTTTTTCTTTTTTTTTTTTGCAGGCTCTTCGGGCGTTGTTGGCAATGGCTCCTGTGTGTTTGGATCAGTACCGCTCAGACCCCTCTCTACTGGACTCTCTGCTCTCTCTCAGACTCCAGTACCAGGAGATGGTCCATTCAGAAATGATTCTTGGAGAGGAGAACAGCTATTTTTCAGAGATTGTAGAACTAATAGATGCCCTGCTCGTCAAACTGAAATGACCAGAGTTTGGGTGTCTTGGACAGTTCACATGACCGCGCAGATGCACCGTCTGGAGATGAAATGGCTGCTTCTGACTGCAAAATCAACCACCGATGCATAAAGTCTTCAACCATGAGTAGTGCATGTCAATAAAGGACAAGGATGTCGAGTAACGCATAAAAGCTGAGTCAAATCTGGGGTTAATGCCTATGGACTTGACTGTAATTTCTGTACTTGGAAGGTTTTGCGTGTCCAGGTGTCGGTTGTAAGCACATCTGCAGCAGATGACAGCTGCAGTGGTGGTGGATCAGCCCCAGATAATACACTTGAACCTGGAGCGTGTCCTCGGATGACCGGGACCGTTTCTGTTGCAAAGTGCTCTTATTTCCCTCAGAACCTGGCAGATTTTCTAATTCTAACACTGCATGTTGCAGCTGCTGCAACTGTAATTCAGAAGGAAAACCCACTGTTGGGAGTGTTGTGGACAAAGATTTATTGTTGTGACTTAAACGGTTTAAAATGCTCGAAGACGCCTGCTATTCTTAGATCGCATCAGCACCAAAGAAACTAATAAAAGTTTTAAGAAGACTGAAATGTGTGGTCACTTTTACAGATTGGCATTTGTTGAAAATTATATATGTCAAATGTAAATATATATATATATATATATATATATATATATATATATATATATATATATATATATATATATATATATATATATATATATATATATATATATATTTATTTATGTATGTTTTTTTCTTCAAATATTCCCATTTCTGTAACTCCGCGCCACCTTGTCCAAATGAAAAGTAAAACTGCTGTAACAACCTGGCCTTAGTTAGGGGTGAAAGACACAATACCACGAGAGTTCATTTGTAGAAAAATAGTCTTTATTTCACAAACATAAAAGAACACGTACAAGGTCCAGGAGGAGCACAAGGACCCGCGACTACAGAGGTAATAAAGTTCACAGTTCAGCCCACAGCTGCACGCTTCAACATCATGCACGGCAGCCTTCACGCGCAACACCATCACAAGCTGGATGGAGGAGAGTAATGTGGTCACGCCCCCTCCAATACCGCAAAACCGGACAGTAGCCCCGCCCCTCGCGAGGCTGCGGTCATCGGTCCAGGACTGCGGTCGAACCAGCCGTCGTTCGTACTTGCGGGGTCGAACCAGCCGCTCCTATATTTCCTGTGCGCGCATATTTCAGTCTTTACAACTGAATGAATGCGTCTCAAATACAACTTCCGGTTTTCAAAATATGTCAAGACAAAACAGACAAAAGAAAAATAAAGATATGAGGTACTGATTTTGAGGCAATGCAAATATGATTTTTTCATAGCTTTCCTTGATTACACCTGTACTTGCACTGTAATTTTGACACACTGTAAAAAAAAATTGGTAAGAATATACAAATATTCTCTTTATTAAAGAGATTGAACACTTTTTTTCTTCAGGTACTGTGTTTCAGAGACTGTAAAAGTGTTATTATCCATAATCTAACCTAATAAATCACGTACCTTTCTTCAGGACTACAAGCATACTCAACACGTGAAAAGTTGTAAATATCGAGGTTTGAACTTCAAACATTTGACTTTATTAAAAAGGTCAACCACCTTCTTTGCTTCAGGTACTGTGTTGCAGAGACGGTTAAAAATGTACCTCAAAATCAGTACTTCATTTATCCATCGTCCTTTTTTTTTAACGTTTTTTAATTTTGTATTGAAATATTTTGAAAACCGGGCGTATTTGAGTTGCGTTAATCAGGTGTCGTAAAGACTGAAATACGAGCGCACAGGAAACGTTGGCGCGCCTGATTTGACCACGCAACGACGGCTGGCTGACCGCAGCGCTGCTTCCTCCCGAACACCCCCCCACAGGTTTACTACAACACTTTTGAGGAAATCCTCCCAAGTTGGATTACAAGAAAATAGAGGATGTTCCATTGTTTTCAGTCACAAAATGTGCCGTTGTTAAAATAACTGTTGAACATAAAACCAAATAATCATTGAGTTGTTAAATACCCTTTTTATGCTTTAAAGTGCACGACTTTGGGTCTGGATCGATTAGGAAGTTTAATAAAACTACACCTGATTCTCCCAGATATCACAGCTGAAGTGATTTTATTCTGAAAAGCGGGACCGGTAGTTGTAGAGCTAAGCGGAAGTGTGTCTGCGTCCGTGGGGCTGGTGAATAAACAATCACGAAGTGATCAATAACGATCGGATCTGATTGGCTTCATGCATTTATCGATTTTACTCACGAATGGGAGGCTTCCACGTGTCTCCCGGCGCATTTCTAAAGTTTAACGTTTTAAATCAAGCTGTAAACCGGTACGTGGCGGATCTTCCTGTAAACGTGTTTTTGTTGTTGTATTGAAGCGATCGTCGGAGGAGACGTCAGAAATGGGCCTCACGTTTACGTCTCCGTCCATGCTGGCAGACAGGTGAGAAGACCTCGTTCACTGCAGCTGTTTGGCCCGTTTCTATGGAAACCGCGTCCCGATAAAACAGCTGATCGCTGTGAAGCTGCCGCTCAGACGTCCGCAGACGTTTCCTCTGGTGTCAGAGACGAGTTTAGATGGAGTTGTCTGAAAGGGAGCGGCTGTCGGAGCTGGTGGAGGAGCTGACCACATCAGGACGGGCTGAGCTCAACCAGGACCAGATGAAGGAGCTCAAGAAGATCTGCAGGTGTGGAGCGCACAGACACTGGTCCGGATCCCGGGATCCCAGCATCCCGGCATCCCGGGATCCTGGGCTTTGGTTTAACGACACACTCTAGACAAGTGACTGATGAAACAACACTTGACGTTGAAGGAAAATGTAGATTATTCGCTTCTTTTTTATTACAACTCAGCAAAGAGTAACATACTGAAGGGAAAAGGTAAAAAAGAAAAGAGTATTAGGTTATTGGCTTGCTGCGTATTTCCTCTGGCTGTGAGAGACACCTGCAGTCTGGCAGCTGTAATTCGGTTAGACCGAAGGACGCGTAATAAACGGTGTTGTAAAAAGGATGAGGAAGAGACTCGCATCGACTCAGGATTGAAGGAAGAGACTCGCATCAACTCAGGATTGAAGGAAGAGACTCGCCTCAACTCAGGGTTGAAGGAAGAGACTCGCATCAACTCAGGATTGAAGGAAGAGACTCGCATCAACTCAGGGTTGAAGGAAGAGACTCGCATCGACTCAGGATTGAAGGAAGAGACTCGCATCAACTCGGGGTTGAAGGAAGAGACTCACATCAACTCAGGATTGAAGGAAGAGACTCGCATCAACTCAGGGTTGAAGGAAGAGACTCGCATCAACTCAGGGTTGAAGGAAGAGACTCGCATCGACTCGGGGTTGAAGGAAGAGACTCGCATCAACTCAGGGTTGAAGGAAGAGACTCGCATCAACTCAGGGTTGAAGGAAGAGACTCGCATCAACTCAGGGTTGAAGGAAGAGACTCGCCTCGACTCAGGGTTGAAGGAAGAGACTCGCATCAACTCGGGGTTGAAGGAAGAGACTCGCCTCGACTCAGGGTTGAAGGAAGAGACTCGCATCAACTCAGGGTTGAAGGAAGAGACTCGCATCGACTCGGGGTTGAAGGAAGAGACTCGCATCAACTCAGGGTTGAAGGAAGAGACTCGCCTCAACTCAGGGTTGAAGGAAGAGACTCGCATCAACTCGGGGTTGAAGGAAGAGACTCGCCTCGACTCAGGGTTGAAGGAAGAGACTCGCATCGACTCAGGATTGAAGGAAGAGACTCGCGTCGACTCAGGGTTGATGGAAGAGACTCGCATCGACTCAGGATTGAAGGAAGAGACTCGCGTCGACTCAGGGTTGATGGAAGAGACTCGCATCAACTCAGGATTGAAGGAAGAGACTCGCATCGACTCAGGATTGAAGGAAGAGACTCGCGTCGACTCAGGGTTGATGGAAGAGACTCGCATCAACTCGGGGTTGAAGGAAGAGACTCGCATCAACTCGGGGTTGAAGGAAGAGACTCGCCTCGACTCAGGGTTGAAGGAAGAGACTCGCATCAACTCGGGGTTGAAGGAAGAGACTCGCATCAACTCGGGGTTGAAGGAAGAGACTCGCATCAACTCGGGGTTGAAGGAAGAGACTCGCATCAACTCGGGGTTGAAGGAAGAGACTCGCATCAACTCGGGGTTGAAGGAAGAGACTCGCATCAACTCAGGGTTGATGGAAGAGACTCGCATCAACTCAGGGTTGAAGGAAGAGACTCGCATCAACTCAGGGTTGATGGAAGAGACTCGCATCAACTCAGGGTTGAAGGAAGAGACTCGCATCAACTCAGGGTTGAAGGAAGAGACTCGCATCAACTCAGGGTTGAAGGAAGAGACTCGCATCAACTCGGGGTTGAAGGAAGAGACTCGCATCAACTCGGGGTTGAAGGAAGAGACTCGCATCAACTCAGGGTTGATGGAAGAGACTCGCATCAACTCAGGGTTGAAGGAAGAGACTCGCATCAACTCGGGGTTGAAGGAAGAGACTCGCATCAACTCAGGGTTGACGGAAGAGACTCGCATCAACTCGGGGTTGAAGGAAGAGACTCGCATCAACTCGGGGTTGAAGGAAGAGACTCGCATCAACTCAGGATTGAAGGAAGAGACTCGCATCGACTCAGGGTTGAAGGAAGAGACTCGCATCAACTCAGGGTTGAAGGAAGAGACTCGCATCGACTCAGGGTTGATGGAAGAGACTCGCATCGACTCGGGGTTGAAGGAAGAGACTCGCATCAACTCGGGGTTGAAGGAAGAGACTCGCATCAACTCGGGGTTGAAGGAAGAGACTCGCATCAACTCAGGGTTGAAGGAAGAGACTCGCATCGACTCAGGGTTGATGGAAGAGACTCGCATCGACTCGGGGTTGAAGGAAGAGGGGCGTAGCAGAAGCACTCAGATCTCATCTGGATGCGTCTGTACGGAAATAAACGTGAATCTCTTCCTATCAACGGACTCTGGGAATCTTTGATTCAACAATGTGAAATGGAGGAAAATTCAGCAGAAGCAACTCTGCCATGGGTTTAAACACGTTGGTTCCGTCTCAGGATCATTTTGACTCCTTTGAAGGCTTCTTCTGTGTACTTGTACACTCAGAAAAACTGTCATTCAGGGGGCAGTTCGGCTTCCTGCGGCCCTGCGCCGCCACAAACACGGGTTCAATTGGCTTTTCCAGAAGTCCCACTGCAGTCGTTGTATTCTGGAAGTGGAAGAACAAAGCTGAAACACCATATTCCCTGCTGCTCTCACAAAGGCCAGCGGCTGCATACAGAACTGCAGAGGCGTGATTTAAACGGAGGCTTTGAGCTGTATTTCTTTTGTATTTTTACCAAATAATCCCTCAAACATTTCTTTAAATCCCAAGGGAACAATGTCAGCTTGTGAAGATAGAGAAATGACCTTTACGTGTCTGTTAAGATCTCAGTCTACTGGATCTTCCTCTGGTGTTCCGACCATCTTTTCTCTTTTTTTGACCGGCTCAACGTTCCTTTTCCTGGGTTTGTGCTCGTTTGCTCACAGCTGTTGTACCACAACAGTGCCGGTCACACCTCAGACTTCACGTTTAGTTTGACTGATTGAAACTAATCGCTTCTGTTTGTCGCCCGCCTCCACCAGAGGGTCTGACACCTGCATAGACCACGTGTACCATTTGCTGATGTCCCAGCTCGACCAAGACCACGCTGAGATCCGGCTGTCTGCCTTCCAGATAGCTCGTGAGCTCTTCACCAGATCCCACCACTTCAGGACTCTGCTTGTGGACAACTTCCAGGTAGCTCCATGTCTCTTTTTATAATTGTATCCATCCTAATCCCTACAGTACAGAGTCAGGACTACTGATGACTGACTCAGGTGGCATTGAGAGGGGAGCTCCTCTGAGTCGGATGTGTTGTCAGACGCCCTCCTGAGCATGCAGACAACGGTTTCATTTGAAGGTGGTCAGACTGGATTTGTCTCCCCTGACATCACCTGCTTGGTGTGTGGGTTACAGTGGCTGAGGCGTAAATACCTGGTGATCAGTGAATTCAGGTGTCTGTCTGTGGCCGCAGTCATGCGGCAGTTTGTAGACACGAGTGAGACCCGTGGCTTCAGAGCCGGCACGAGCACCAGCACCAGCACCAGCACCAGCACCAGCACCAGCACCAGCACCAGGACCAGCACCAGCACCAGCACCAGCACCAGCACCAGCACCAGCACCAGGACCAGCACCAGCACCAGCACCAGCACCAGCACCAGCACCAGCACCAGCACCAGGACCAGGACCAGCACCAGCACCAGCACCAGCACCAGCACCAGCACGCCCCCTTTACAGTGAGGCCTTCATGGAATGTCATCCCTGCTGGATCCACAGTCAGCTGTAGGAGATATTGTTAGAGGAGACGCATTTAGGAGCAACAGCATCTGGGCCACAAAGTGGAGGACCACGTCAAATATTTATTCATGAATCCCTGCAGAGAATCTTTAGAGCCGGATTAAACTGGTGTCTAACGAGTGGGGGAAGATGAAAAGATAAAAACTAACCAGAATTTTCTCTTTAGCTGTTTCCGTGTCCCGTTTTCAGTCCAGCTGAGCTGAACTGTCTTTGTAACATGACAAGCGTGTGGATGTGCAGCTTCACAGAGGTGTAAGCGTGTCAGTGGGAGCTGCAGGTTTCTTACAGCTGCACTTGTCTGACATGAACTACGATGACTCTTCAGTCAGAGTGAGGGTTTTGCTGTTCTTCTGCTGTTAGAAGGACTGGAGCTATTTTTTGAACACCTTCTAGGCTTTATAATCAGGACGAGCACCGAACCGTCACGCGACCTTTGGGGACGCCCGTGTCACTGCGTGGGCATCCAACAGCATCTCGGGCTACAGTACCGCAAACGTCCATCGATCGAGTGTGTGATGTGCCCCCCCCCAGACGAACATTGTGTTTCGTACTCGTGAAAAATTCCCAGACAGCAAAACACGAGTGAATCTACGTTGAAATGTGGGCAGAAACACTGGATCCTTGTTGAAGCCTGGCGCTTAGATGATGGGAAAAGACATGCACGTTGAATCAACGCCAGGTTTTTAACCACAACCGGTACGGTATCGGTGCTTATGTTGGTTAATTGATCTAGAATCGGATGACTGTGGGAGGCTGATCCTCCATCAGTCGGCGATCGAGAACGAGGCCCAGTGTGATGGGGTTTTCCTCCACCAGCGCCACTCGGAGCTGGGAATTCGCCCAGTTTGCTTTTCTGGTTTTGTCTTCATGTGAACAATGGTGCGTGAATATGATTAAAGCGTTGGAAAAAAGTAGAAAATGTATTTGTAGGTAATTCGACGTGGATGAGATGGGTTTGGAGAGGGAGTGGCTCCAGTCTAGCAGTCTGCTCAAGTAGCCGGCTGCTGCCTGTCTCTGCACCAGTTTGTGAGTTTATGAGTGCTGATTATTGCTCTCATTATTACTGGGGGTTGTCACTACACCGGGTCTCCTTCCTGGAGCACGCTCTCATCCGACCTTTCCTTTGCTGCGGTTAGAGTGTGCTGACACTGACTGCGGATGCTTAAATGTGCATTTTCCTGCAGGAGTTCTTGGTGTTGACGGTGGAGACGGACGCAGAGCAACCCCTCCCTCCTCCTAAAGATGTAGCCAAGAAACTGCGGTCCCTGGCCATCCAGACGGTCCAGTCTTGGCAAAACTTGTACGGCGCTGCGTATAAGAAGTTGGCGCTCGGGTACCACTTCCTGAAACAGGTTAAGAAGGTGAGTGGTATCGAGGGGGCGTGTCCACGGGCCTGGCAGGTTTGAACCTAAATACCTGCTCTTACACACACACACCAGGTTTTTCATAGTACGTCTGCTGTACGTGTTCTGTGGTAACCTCGTAACGCCCGTATGCAGATACGAAGACCAGGACCTGCATTTCCACCAGTGATCACAATGATTTTGGGGGCGGGGCTTACTCATCTCCACTGTGTGGAAGTTGCTGCTTCCAGTCGGTTTTGTTTAGTTTTAGTTTTGTTGGTGTGATTCTGTGTGAAAGTGCAGACAGACACCCAGACAGGCTCACACTGCTGTTAAAACATAATGCTCATATGTTAAGCAGTAACACAGACTTTCCAAATTAACCAGAGAAAGAAAAGATCATGGGGGGCTCTTGAACCATGTTCTGAGTAGATAAAAAGAGAACACCGGTTGGTGGATCAGGTTCCATCTGTTGGTGATAGTTCAGGATCCCAGAATCTGCTGCAGCTGTTCCACGGTCAGTCCCTGACGGCGCTTTGGATCCGTCCGGACCGTCACGGTTTCCAGACCTTTTAACATCAAACGCAGCGTTGTGGCTGGTGGTTATCCGTGATCCTGACGTGAACCATCTGTGTTTTGAGGTGGACTTCCAGGATGCTGAAGCCAGGACGGTAGCTGAGAGGAGGAGAGATGAGGAGAGACACAGCAGGATGGAGAGGATCTACAAGGCCAAAGTGGAGGCAGCAGTTCAAGAAATGGAAGGTAAACGGCTCCTCACACCTCACATCCACCAGGATGCAGAGGTCAGGGCTGTTTTGTTTGTTAGACACTAAACACGGTGTTTAACACTTCCCACCACTTACTATCTGAATTTACTTGAACAAGAACTGTTGCTGTCTGAATTCAAGAAGCCTTCATTCTTTGACAGAGTCGTACCAAGAGATGGAGGCGACGCTGACCGAGATGGAGTCATGCATGAAGCTTCTTTTCCCTGAGTTCGGCCTCACAGACGCCCAAACGGCCAGTAGCAGCTCCGGTTCCCAACCAGTCACAGAGAGTCCGTCAGATGACGAGCAGCCGTGCTGCAGCAAAAACCTGAAGGCCGACAATGAAGAGGGAAGGAGACGAGAGAGGGAAGCGAGCCTAGACGGAAAGAACAGCACAGGAAAGGAAAGCGAAGGAGACAAGAGGAGCAGCAACACAGAGGAAGAGGGAAGGAAGAAGAATGAGCAAAAACGCTCTGAAGGTGGGAGGAGAGCGGACCACAAGAGAAGACATGGAGAACAGGAGGGGGGGGGTGTGCAGGGGAAAGGAGAGCATGAAGAAGACAGCGAGGAAGCAGAAGGAAGCAGCGAGGAAGAGTCCGCTGATGAGGACTTGTTTATCAGGAACTCTGGGCTCATCTCTCACTCCTACAGTCTGGACCTGGACATCAGTCCTGGTGGGTAAAACCACTGAAAACATGATGCATGTAAGCATTCAGGCACAGACCCGCTCACAAGCACAAATACTGGATTAGTTCAGACTTCAAGACTGTCACCACATATGTGGACAGGTTATGTTTTCTGTTTTCAAGCGTCTGGAAGCTGCCAGATGCACGTGACGAGAACTACTGTCCATAAAACGATAAAAAAAGTCCTCTTCTAGAAACATTCTTCAGGATCAAATAAAGGTTTGATGTTATGTAGAATCTGAATAAAGCAAAAGTCATTTTCTAACACGGTAGTTGTTATAAGGACAGGTAACATTATATATATATATATATATATATATATATATATATATATATATATATATATATATATATATATATATATATATATATAGCAGTGTGTTTTAAAAAACAACAACCTTGCTTCGATCTTCCGTGGCTGCAGCCAGTCACGTCTCCTGATTTGAGGCCTCGCTGCTCCTGCTTCACGGGTCTCTGACGTTATCACGCACAGCAGATGTCCACCTCTGTTGCGAACGGGACTTATTTCCGCAAGGCAAAAATGTCCAAATGAGAGGACGTCGATCTTAGTTTAATGCACGTTTTTGCCAGCTTTACATCTTAACCTTTAAGAATATCCTCATGTACTGTAGTCGGTGACAAAATCTGTTTGACCGCCTTGAGGAATAAATTTGTCATCCTTTTTGTCTACATACAGGTCTTCACGTTACAGAGACGGAAGACAACGAGCCAGTGGTTTCCACGGTGATAGAGCTTCACAAGCTCATAACAGCCAAACACCTGCCGGCCGTGCGGGGCTGGGTCCAAGTTAGTACTCACACGGATGCTGTCTCATCGCGTCAGTCCTGCGGCGGCGGTGGCGGCTGCGGCGGCGGCTGCGGCGGCGGCTGCGGCGGCGCCACACCAGCCAGCCACAGCATACAACCACCTGCCTGACAATGACCCTTCCCACATTCAGTTCAGCTAAATTAGATTCAAATTGAAGGAGTTTAGAGGTTTTGTCAGTGCATGAGGTCATCAAGGTGGGATTTGAGCTGTTCTTGGTCAGTTTTAGCAGTTATGTGGACTCACCCCCACCAACAGTTCCCAACAGCTTAACTTTGTATTTATGGGACCAGTCTGCTTCTCAGCACTGACTCAGGGTTTGACTCTGTAGCTGATTGGTGTTGGGTATTTTCTTTTGAAGCTGCCTCTCTGTTTACCATGAGGCACAAACCTTTTTTGTTTGTTGGTGGAGCCTTTCCACTTGATTAGCTGTCACGTGGAGGTTCAGTGGTCTTACTGATATTTCTGCGCTTCCCTGCCCTTCGTGGGTGTGTGTGCAGGTGTTCACCAAGTCGCACGCTGAGGAGCATCTGTTGAGGAGAGCGCTGGATCTGAAGAAATCTTTAGAAGCTGCGCTTCAGAAACATAAAGAGCTGCACATCGACTACAAATCTGCAAGAATCTACAGAGTGGTGAGATACATGCTGTCTTACAATGTTTTGTTTGTTTTTTGAGTTCAGGTTCCTTCAGTTGTGCCCAAACTCTCACCTGACTGCATGAAAAGTGTGACACACCTGCTCCAATGGCTTTTGAGAATTCACGGACATACGTTTACATGAGTTGGCCGAAGGTTTCAAGCTATAGACCATGGCTCGACTCAGTCGGAGCCCGTTTCTGCTCGTTTAGTTTTTATGGCTGGTGATCTGGTGATCTCACATCCTAGAGTCTGGCTCTTTGTGCCAGTTTTCATTGTTTTGGAAATAATAGTCGTCTAAATTTGACAAATATTCTGTAGAGGTTATCCGACCACGCGCACCACTGCTACAGCACCAAGCAAAATTTCACAGTTCAGCATCACAGAACTGCCCTCATGCCGTTATTGGGATCCAAGACATCAGCTTTACATAAAATGATTAACTTTTAAATATCATCCAACATAGATGGGAGAAAGAAAGGGTTTGCAGCTGCACTGACCTTGGTTTTATTAAAAAAAGATTAATATTATTTATTTATGTTGTAATGTTTGTAGATTCATAGGATTTACAATTTCCCCATTTTACTTTTTGTAGACCAACCCTTTATGTCAACAGTGTAAACATTAATATAGTTGTAAGTAAGAAGACTGTTATGAAAAGAAATTCGTTGTGATTATTGTCTTTACTGTTTTTAATAATGACTTCACAGCACACACAGAGGTCCTCTCTAATGACGCTCTCGTGGCAGCGCTCAGCCAGGCTTATTGGGTGTCAGCATTGAACGTGGCCAGCAGATGGCAGCATTTTATTACAAGTCGGCGAGTTGAGACCAGTTCACTCACTGATGTCATCTAAGAGCATCAACACTAGCTGTAAACTATTAAGAAAAAAGGTCACACAATCCAGTAATAAAAAAGCTTGGTTTTTCATCCCTTTTTTGCCAAATGAATGAGAAACCTGCTTGTATTTGTTGTATAGATTGAACAAATGGTAGAGTATTCCCTGGCTTTGCATTTGTGATTTCTGTCTCATTGAAAATGACACCATGTCCGGAAAACCCTGTAGAAAGATTAGAAAAGGATTTCAGAGAAAATGTCTTTGCCCTTATAAGAGTGAAAACAAACGTGGATACTTTATACACAGAAGGCACCGCGGTTGCAAGAAATGCTTAAGAACATGAACATATATAACAACGTTTATCAGGAAAGATGGTTTGAAATGGCCAAAACGCAGTATTACATCACTGAAACACAGCGATGGAACTATACGTGGCTGGTCGTCTATCCGAAACATTCTTGGACATGTGAGTTTTGACTATCCACCAGCCAGGTTTTCATCCACGCCATCTAGTGGTGGTTTGTAGAAATGCAGCCTTGATTTTTGCTACTTGACTGAATTCGACAGTTAACTTGAAAGTCCTCTCCAGAGGGGTACTAATGTACTAGACAACATACTTGAATGGGAGTCTGATTCTTACCAGCCAGTAAGTCATTTTATATTTTGAAACGTAATACAAGCAAGTTAAACGGCTTAATCATTTTCAAGCATATTTGGTGGTTTTGGTGTTATTTGGTGTTGCACACCTCGGATCAATGGAAAGGACTCGGTCTTGTTTGGTATGGATGTTTGTAGCTCCAGAAGCGTCTTCTTCCTGTTGTCATCTCAGACATCGGCTCTTACCTGCACTCCCCCAGGCCTCAGGAGTGAGGCGTTATAACAGAGACGGAGAGGCGCAGGACGGATACATTCATATCCTCGTCATTTGGGAGAGGTGAGATAGCAGCATGGCACTTTAATGCATAATGCATCAGAGAGAGAGAGAGAGAGAGAGAGAGAGAGAGAGAGGGAGAGAGAGAGAGAGGGAGAAGAAATTGGGGATCAAGGGGGAAGATGTACCCATCCATTCTCCTCAGTACCACTAATGTGCCCCATGGCTTGACAGCTGATAGGTCTATCTTGCTGCCTCCATATCGAGCTCAGCATCACTATTCTGCTGTTGTTGGAGCCATCCCAAAGTGGAGGGTAACACAAACTGGCCTAGCCATGTTCTGAGTAAACGCTGTATCATGACAGCATTCAGTCAAACATATTGCTCACTTTGGAGGGTGTTATTGGGGCTGAAATGTCATTTAGTGTTTCCGAGATGGGACCATTGCTCGCTGCATTCTTGGAGTGCAAAGATGTACAAAAGAGAAACAAGAAAAATATCTGACGGAGATCGACAGCAGCCTGCCGTTTCAGGTGTTTAAGGAGTAATGGTTGCAAACGGCTTATGTGTTTAAAAAAAAGAAAAGGCATAAAAGTTGTAGCGTGTGAATCCATCTTCAGCTGAACAGAGCAGCCGAGTGACAGTGACAGAGCGGCGGGCGTCTCGCTCTGGCTGGTTATCACTGTCAGGGACCAGTCTGCTGCACCAGCCGGCCCAGCACTGCGATAACCACACAACTTACAGCCCCTTTATCATAATTAGCTTTTCCTTTTTAGCCTTAAAAGGCCTTCCATTACTGGGTCCTTCCTATCGGGCCGCTGACACACCACACGATTGCTTTCTCTCTCAGCGGGTCTCAATATAGGCTCCCATAACAGGAGCGGCGGGGAGAGAAGAGAGCAGCAGTGTGGAAGCTGATAGAGAAGTTTGTTTATGGAAGGACCGAATAAGACGCAGGGACGCTGAAATGAAGTGGCATCAACAGAAGGTTCAGAGACTATTAGACAGCATGTAAACGTAATGGTTACTTTTCATTTGGCAAGTAGGCGTCAATATCAAGTCTGCACTTGCATTTGTTCTTAAATTTGCATTCTCTTAGAAGAGAGGCAGGTTGTTTTAAGTGATGAATGATGTCATCCACTGCTTCACTCAGCAGGTCTAACACACCACCTAGTCAACGTTTAAGCTCTACCGCCTTTTCTTTTCTTTTCTTTTCTTTTCTTTTCTTTTCTTTTCTGCACTGACTGGGACTTCATTTCGTTTTCTTGCTTCATCCCAGACACGTCAGGACCGTGTGTGGTTGCTCCTGGTGAGGTGAAGTGTGCCATTTCCAGTCAGACAGTAGTTGCGTGCTGTGCAGAACCTGCAGGGGAGCTTCTCGGACCCTCAAAGCGCCGTGGCCGCTGGCCAGAGTGGCTGAATGACCTGCCATAAAATGTTTTGTTTCTACTGCAGGGGTTGTGCTCTGGTTTCTGCTGAACGTCTTGTTGCGTTCTGTTGTCGAGCTTTGTGTCAGCAGTGTGCTTTACTGTCGGGGTTTCTCTCTGCTTACAGAGCGATGGCAGGATCCGGGTCATCCAGAGCCGACTGCAGTCATCAGTTTAATGTTGGTGTCGCTGTTATCTCTTTAATTGTAGCTTTGGAGACGCCACAGATGCACCAACACCAGTCTTCTTGGTTAAACTGGCTCCAATTTCTTAAAGTTCTGGGCTGCTCATTTGGATTTTAGCCTGTTATTTCTGCGATCTGCAGTTAGTAACATAACCAACACACACGACACAAGCATGTGCACTTCTGGGTTTAATTTCAGATCCTTCGTTATTGTGCGCCTCCTAAAGCGCGTACAGTCATCAGGCTGCTGCTGTTCTAGGTGTGGAATGAGTTTGCTGTCCCAACGTGGATGTTGCTTCCCCTCCACGGTTCATGTATTGGTTATTTTGACTGACCGAAGAGCACAAATGGACTCGTGTGTACTGATAACAGCTAGTACCTGGACAGAACTGAGTAGGGAAACCAACTCCTGGGTGTGCTCCCCCAGCAGTGATCACCAAGTGCTTTGTTTCCAGACTGCTGGGAAATAACGGGAATGTCTGTTATCTGCTGTGGCAGCTTTCGCAGCTTCGTCCCTGCTCCTCGGAACAGCGGGGATACTTCAGTTCGCTGTAAAAGCATCCATTGAGCACTGCTAACTAAAACATGGACTTGTGTTGAAGAGAGGATAAGACATGCAGACTTATTTAAACATATCTGTTTTTAAGAGCGTCTTCAGTCACTCTGGGCTCCATTCATACAGGCCAAGACCTTGTTTATGGCCGATAACCCATCTTATCACAGCACAATGGATGCGGCCACCCTTTCCTCACTGGAGATAAACAGAGGAAGACTATTACTCTGGATCTTTTTGCCAGCAGTCCCTCATTCTCATCTGCACATTTATCTCTGGATGAGACCTCTTCTCTCAGCTGGATGCTAATAATCTGTTTTTGTCTCAGTTGTTTTGCAATATTTCTCTATTTCTCTGCATTTTTTCCACACAGTCTTTGTTGTCTTCCAGCACTTCACCAACTTGCTCATCACTTCTTACTTTTGTTTTCTAAGATTAAGCTTAAAAACGTGTTGGGAATAACAGCGCTGAGAAGTTTCAGTTGTAAATGAACTCGCCGTGAAGCCACTGTCGGCGCCGGCGTTGGCGTCGCCGTTGGCGCCGGCGTCCGAACAGTTTGGTCACTTACCTGTGTGTTTGAAGATAAAAGAAATGATGGCCGTGTTTGGAAATGATCATCCTCATGTTATTTCATATTTATGGAATTCTGTTCAGTCCTTTTTTACAAGACTGATTACAAACAAGAAAAGGTTGGTTTTAAAAAAGTGACCTATTTTTGAGTTAGTGATGTTTTTGTACACTGGAATAGAATAAAATTAAGGCCAATGTGGACAAGCATAGATTAAAAAGGAGAAAGCCCAGTTCTGTTTAAAACTTAAGTGGATGGAAATGGAATGAAAATGGAAGCTGGTGCTCCTCTTGGAGAATAAAATGGAAAATCACCGTCTGCTTCCATCAGGGCTCTGATGGTCTCAAAGAAGTGGTCTCCAAATTGGAACTGATGGATCCGCTGGGACTGTCACGGGGGACGGGGGGGGCTTTCTGGGTGACGTCTCTGAGGCAGTCAGTGTGAACGACCGCAGGGCCAAACAGAGATCCTGGACTCTGCAAATCCCTGCTGCACCCTGGACGGTCAGGACGTCCTCACTGAGGTCCCAGTCACCCCCCTCCATAAAAAGGGAAAAAAATGCAATGTAATTTCACCGCAGCAGTGGGTAAAAATGTATAATAATGACTGTTCTAATCACAAATTGAGACAGTCTGGGAGGAGGAAGTGGACTCGACAGCTGAGAATAAGCTCTTTGACAGGGAAAGGTTTGGGAAGCTCCGGGCCGGCTAATAGACCTGCCAGGCGAGGTTAGTGAAATAAAGATGTCACCTTATACATCATATGAGCTGACTGCTCCCCAGAGACAGCGGCAGCATCAGTGCGTGTGTGTTTTGGGAGGTGGGGTGGCGTAATGGGGAGAGGCTATGGAGAGAGACAGGAGGGAGTGGAAAGCTTTTTCTCATTAGACAGGCATCCCATGGGATCTTTCTGAGCTGGTAATGAATAGAAGTGCAAGGTGGTAATAGAGATGTGGGATGTTGTGGCAAATCAAGCCTTGAATAGGTCAGACTCCACTGGAAGCTCTGGGCCTAATTAGTTAGTAAATATGTTGAAATCAATCACAGATAGTAGACGGCCGGTCTCTGCAGCAGAACAAATGTTTAACATGTGACGCAATGTGATTGTGGCAAAGATTCTGTTTGGGCTCGATTTCATTATTATACATTATAACAGAGAAGATATGCAGATGGCAGTTGGTTGGGAGATGCACCAAACCACACGTACACTTGTTCCCAACCAGACAGATAGTTAGACGTAGTGTTTAAAGCTGTTTCTGGGACTGAGACAGCACGGCGATGAGTCCAGATGCTCCATGTGTGAGCAGAAATGGTCACAGAAGCGCAGTGGGGTTCAGCCGGGAACTCATTTGATGTCTCAGCTCAGTCATACAGCCGGTATGACGTTTTCGTTTAAAAAGCATCAGCCAGCACGTTTGGATTTGAACACGTGGAAGTCCAGTTTTGACAGCCGAAGAGCTGTGACGGCCTTGTGTTGCACAACCCCAGCGATCGTCGAAATGATCACATGGATGAATAAATGTACAATAGATGGTTGACACGCCAAACACTTTTGCAAAAAAAAAAAAAAAAAAAAATAGCTAAATGAATTAGGGATGCACGGTTCCTACTTTTTCGGTCCTGATTCTGGTATCGATACCTGGGCCTTTTCCATATCGGCCAATAAGCCGTTCTGATCCAACAGTATTGATGTGTGAAAGGCTTCAGGCTTGACCTAAACATTTTATTCTGAACTTTGGAAAACAAACATACATACACCAATTACAATTAATGATTAAAATTGAACTTCGGAATTGGACTTGCAGTAAATAAGATGGATCTCATGAATCTGTCCCATTTGCTGATACCCAGTCCAGCAATTCAGACAATACTGGGATCAATATCTGCTATTAATATTGGCATTGGTGCATCCCTAAAATATATGCACGTAAATGCTAAAACCATCCAAAATGAGATAAAATATGACAAAATATAAGATTAAATGGGTTCACTGAGAATCATGCTCCAACCGTGGCTCTATGCATATGATTTATCTGTAATATTTAGATAAATATTTTTATTGATATTTTACTTTATGCATTCGTTAAGTGAACGGTTTGTCATTTGTTTCCTCTTTTAGGAAATGTCTTGCAATAATGGTGACATTAGAGACTTTCAGTATTCCAAAAGACATTCTCAATTTCAGCTTTAAATGTGGGACTAAATTATCCAGTGGCTGTGCATGTGCACGTGCGTGTGTGCGTGCGTGTGCGCGTGCATGTGCATGGCCAGGTGGAGAGCTATATTAACTTGTCAGAAGAAATGGAGATATCTGAAACGGCTCTTTCACCTCCTTGTGCTCAAATTTCCTCTCCTCCTTTCTCCTCCTCCCTCTGTTTTCACTTACCTCTCCTCTTCCCTCCCCTGCATGTGTCTGTGTGATGCTTAACCCGCCCCTCCCCGCCCCGCCCCTCCCTGCCATACACCTGACTTATGGCTGTGCAGTAATAATTTGCCAGACCTTGGCAGGCCCAGTGTACATTAGCATATAAATAGCAGATGCACTGAGTGCCCATCACAGTCGACTACATTTAATTTTTGGTTTATAAGATTGAATGGGTTTTTAAACACAGTGCCATCAAACTTGCCAAGAGACAAATGAAGTCAGGGGAGCAGTTGTCCGAGGCAGCGCCCTCACATCACTTTCATAAAGGATTTTATAAAGGGTCTTACTTGAGGGAGAGTGGGGCTGAGATGCAGAAGCTGAGGAGACACCTGTGGAGGCACCAGTGTCCTGAGTCTTCTAGTCCTGTTGCTCAGAAAGAGAAATACTAGTTCATCTGGAATGGTGTAGGGTGGAGGTCAAACTGCAGACCCTTCAAGGGGTTAAACAGTCTCAGATGATTGAATATAACGTTGTACCTGACATGAATCATCATTTCCCTCTACAGGACCTAAGAAGCATCGACTCAACCAAATCCAAAAGTCTTTTTGTTTAATAATTACAACACAGTGTTTCATTCATTTCAGGTTGTTTTTACCTTATTTTAATACCTGGTAAGGACCTGACCCCTAACGAAGAGGATAACTGGAAACAAAGACAAGTATGAAAAAAACCAAGCAGGTAGAAAACCAAACTGACAAGCTGAGAAACAGACTGGTGGAAACACAGATGGACCAGTAGGGAGGAAAGGAAATACAAGAGAAGATACACTCACAGGGCTGAAGAGATGGTGCAAACAAGGCCAGAGCAACAAGACAAAGACATGCCTTCAAAGTAAAACAGGACACTGAGGAGGACAGAGGAAATCAAGACCCAAGAACCCCAACATTAAACCGAACCCGGATACTCATAGAACACCAAAGCTAAAGAACCAAGTATGACAAAAGTATGCAAACACAAACCCAACCACAACAACCCTGCAACAGTAGCTCAGAAAACATTTCTGTATGTGCATGCAGGCTGTTATTTGTAAAACGGCTAGTTCTTCCTGATCAGTATTTCTGACTGTCACCCCGGTGTCACTGGACTGGCGGCAGGGTGTTCAGCCTCATAGTATCTGGGCAGCGCCCCCTACAGGTGGTCTTAGGCTCCTTCTTTCTCCCAACCATGTCCTTTCTTCAGAGCCACAGCTAGAAGCTTCCTTGTTAAGCCTCCTCAGCCAGGTCTTTGAGTACTTCCTTCATTCTGGTCCCCGAGATGCCCAACGGACTCGGTTAGACTCGCGGTTAGACCAGACTACTGCAGGTTCGTGGTCTGGTCCCCACCTGGACCTGTGTGCTGCTGGTTCGTGGTCTGGCCCCCCGTAGGACCTGTGTGCTGCTGGTTCGTGGTCTGGCTCCCGTTGCACTTGTGTGCTGCTGGTTTGTGGTCTGGCCCCCCGTAGGACCTGGGTGCTGCTGGTTCGTGGTCTGGCTCCCACGAGGACCTGTCTGCTGCTGGTTCGTGGTCTGGCTCCCATTGCACTTGTGTGCTGCTGGTTTGTGGTCTGGCCCCCAAGAGGACCTGGGTGCTGCTGGTTCGTGGTCTGGCTCCCACGAGGACCTGGGTGCTGCTGGTTCGTGGTCTGGCTCCCACGAGGACCTGTGTGCTGCTGGTTCGTGGTCTGGCCCCCCGTAGGACCTGTCTGCTGCTGGTTCGTGGTCTGGCTCCCACGAGGACCTGTGTGCTGCTGGTTCGTGGTCTGACTCCCATTGCACTTGTGTGCTGCTGGTTCGTGGTCTGGCCCCCCGTAGGACCTGTGTGCTGCTGGTTCATGGTCTGACTCCCATTGCACTTGTGTGCTGCTGGTTTGTGGTCTGGCCCCCAAGAGGACCTGTGTGCTGCTGGTTCGTGGTCTGGCCCCCCGTAGGACCTGTGTGCTGCTGGTTCGTGGTCTGGCCCCCCGTAGGACCTGTCTGCTGCTGGTTCGTGGTCTGACTCCCATTGGACTTGTCTGCCACTGCTGGGTGGGAGTTGCGGTGATCAGCGGCATCCTGGTATAATTCCTGGAAGCAGTGTGATTCCAGTTTTTCCTGAGAGTTCCGCGTGCTCCTGGTGTTGTGTGGGACTCTGTGCTGGACTAAACGCTCAGTCCCAGCTTCCATCTGCAGCCGGGTTCGCGCTCCGTCCTGACAGCGTGCGGTGTGGTCATCCAGGTTCTCAGAACAACATAACATTTGGATTTGCTTTTCAGTTGACGTTTGAGTTTTATCGGATTATTAAACTATGTGGAACGAGAACTGTCTCTCCTGTGAACGTTGGTCCGGTGGCACCGTGGTCCACCTGTCTGAGGCTTACTGCTGTCCACCAGCGAAGCTGTTTGAAGCATGAGATGAATGAGCCTGAACTCCAACACATCTTTATTTGCTTTTTAAATAACTGCATATTTTTCTTTTCCCCCCAATTTCCCTTTCCGAATCTCTTTTATTTTATCTCTGAATGAAGATTGCTATTACAGTAACACATAGCCCTTCTTTACTTAAACAACTTTTTTATTAATTCGGCTGTGTTCTGGAGCTATTTTTATTTCTATCTGGGTCTGTTTGTAATGTTCAAGTAACCAATATTTGTTCTTTCCTTTTCCTATTACAGTGACACATGGCTCCTCTGTATTTAAACTATCACTTCTAATTTGTCTGCTAAATCTCAAGTTTCACTTAAAGAAGCAGTTTTTTATCTCTTGCAGGAAACTACTGTGTGATTTTCTTTCGGTGCGCATCCCGGAGAATAAACCAAAGCTCTGTTAAAATGCAAAGCAGCCCCTCCTGCAGCCACGTGGGGGAATAGAGGCCATATTTTAGCCCCGCTGGCCGTCAGCAAAATGTTTCTGGGGGAAAGCTAATCCGGCTGTGAGACTTACAGCTCTGCCAGGCCGGGCGACAGCAGCCGATGCTATCAGGATTAAATTAGGGTGAATTAGAGACACCGAGGAAGAAAGAAGGGGGAAAGGGATGATGTTAGGGCAGGATTTTCCTCCAGCTGGGTGATCACTTCTTAGTCTTAGGTCATTGATCAGAACTGAATAAACCAGCCGGGATTAAAGGAGACAAGCACAAAACCCATAGAGGCGATATCTGAGCGTGCACGTGTGTGTGCACCCACGGCTCTCTGAGGATGAATCATTGTTGCAGCAGGATGGAATAATGGAGAAAGTTTGCTTTGCTGTTTCAAGTGTTTGAATGTTTAAAAACAGTCTCGTTTCTGCGGGAAAGTAAATAAGATCAAGTCTCAGCCCCTCGGGCGTCACATTCACTCTGAAACGTCTTTTCTGAGATCTGAGGAATCTCGAGGGCTGTTTCAGAGTCACGGGGAAATGAAGTGGGTCTGTTACATGTCACGCAGACGGACTTCACATGTTCGACTCTGCAGTGATTCAGGTCTTCTTCATGTACCTGCTGCTGTGAGAACAGGAGGAACGAGGACAAGAAAACAGAGCCTACACAGCAAACACGACACGGACTGAAGCTGAAACCCTAAATGGGGGGGGGGGGTCAAACCTCAGAAAGCTTAAACGCATCTAGAACCTGTTTCTGACATGAACTCATTCCAGGCGGCAGCAGCAAGCCAGAAGAATGCTTCTCTGTTCCTGTCTTCAGACGAACATCGAGGAGTCCTTTACTGAGCGTCTTTCAAAGCGTTTGTCCTCCTCACCAGTCTGGTTCATCACGGCCGACTCCTGCCTGCGGTGACAGAAACCCAAAGTGCTCAGAAAACACTCGTCACACTCGTTATTTTGGATTCAATACAACAGGGAAAACTGGCTGAACAATGCATTCGTGGCGGGTGGATCTGAGTCCGATTCCTCCGTCCTACAGGTGGTAGTAGTTTGCAGTTGTCTGTTTCTCAGCTGCGCGTTGATGCGTTTCTGGACGGGAGTGTTTCTCTTGACGTGAGCGAGGCCTAATATCGTTCCCTGCTGCGTTGTGTCTACGGCTGCATTAATGAAAGCTAATTAGGCCCTAACTGTTTATTTGCCTGTTAACTGCATGCCGGGGATTGTCATATGACGTGTTTTAATTGGTGTCTTCCGGCTGCAGCAGGAGGTGCAGATACGCGCGTCTGACATGCTCAGCTGACTGTCTTGTACAGTTTTAAATATGTGTGGGGGAAGGTGTTTTTAATCATCGTTCTTGGACTCATCATTTGTAAACTAATTCTAACATTTTAATGGGCTTCATCAGCAGTAACACAGCAGCCTTTATCACGCACACCCACATGCACGCACCTAAACACACGCTCTGGACCGAGTATCCCACACAAATGAAGTGGATGAATGGAAAGAGGCCTCTGGGAATAAGAGGTTAGTTTAGCGTTGGCTTTTACTGCCTCTCATAACGCTAATCACTGTGATTATTGTGCTGCTAAGCCAGAGTGTGTGTGTGTGTGTGTGTGTGTGTGCGTGCACATGCATCTCCAGCTGTAGCTGCCATGCACACACACATTTGTGTAATGGAAATGACCCTCTGTGTATAAGAGTTGTGTTCTGCTTTGTAGCCCAACCAATGGCTAACAACCTTGCCAGGAAATTAAAAACCATAAATTTTGCTCTCCGCCAGCAGCAGCTCATCACCCCCCAACACACACACACTCACACACACACTCACACACACACTCACACATGCAGTCATACGACGTGATTGCTCTGCCTCTCCTCGAAATCAGAAATGACACATTCTCTCTGCACGTGTTCATCGTTATTTCTTTGATGTTCTCCATCACGGAGCGCTTCGTGATGGGTTCGTGTTTGTGTCGCTGTTAGACGTGGACTTGAAGCATTTCTCTGTGAACATGTGCACTCACAGCTGAAAGCAGAAGGTCGTCTGCATTTTTCTCATTGTCTGCAAATCTCGTAAAGGTGAATAAGTGTTATTTGTAACGTGCATGTTGTGTATCTGAAACGCAGCTGCCAGGGAGCCACACTGCTGGACTGTGACATTCCCCTTCCTGAACGCGAGGCCCACAAACGCCAGGCGACGCGTGGCGTTTGTTTAACCCCAGATCACAAACCTCCGACTCTCCTAAACTTAGTATCTTTTAATATTATATGGATTTCTCCATCCCAAGTGCAAAGTGGGGCACTTGTGCTTTGGATTATGTTTTTTCGTATGGTGCCAAACAGCGAGCGAGCGTTCGTTCAGGCAGCGATGTAGTGTGAAGCTCCTGGACATCATTCTGCTGGACGTCGTGACAGTTCTCTTCTCTGAGGAGGCTGAAATACGGTTCAGAGAGCCAGCAATAACATTTTGACTGATACACAATTCCAATAATAAACAACTGTCCCATTCAGATATTTTTTTAAAAGACATCACTGAAGCAAACTAAATCTCAGCTCTTCTTCCTCAGATGAAGGCCAGCTCAGATGGCGAGGAGGAGGATGACGATGATTTTGATGAGGTTCCAGAAAAAGAAGGCTATGAGCCGCACATTCCTGAACATCTGCGAGCTGAGTACGGTCAGTCTAACTGCACAAACACACACACGTGCACAAACAACCATATGAAGCTCCAGAAGACGACCTGCTGCTGCACTAATCTCCTAAGATTCACACAGGATCTGTAAACAAACCCGGAGGGCCACTTCAAAGTCCGGCTTCAGCAGCTGCTGAAGAGCAGGTGAAGCGCCTCTTAAGTGGGTTTATTCACGTGTGTCTTCAGAGGTTCCTGCAGCGGTTCGACCACCAAATCTAAATGTGGTCGTCTCTGACGCAGTCGATGCAAGAACATTTCAGTAGTGACCACCACGCTTGTCCATTATGGAACATGACTGGTCAGTTTCTGTGGTCTAGACTTTGAAATACCCTTGTCTTTACGATGAACTTCTTCACTTAATTAAAAAAATGTATCAAAAACAAAGCTGTTGGCAGCAAACTGGAGGTCTGGCACCTTGTTGCTCACTGTTATCTGGTTTTATAGCTCTAAGGCCCAGAATGTCTCACTGATGGAAACGGGCTGGACTGGGTGGACGGATGCTCAAGAACCTACAGCTCTGTGTTTTGACTTGGACCACGTGTTACATCGATTCATGAACCGCATCCAGACCGTCAAACATGTGCTCACATTTAGGACAAACGTCTTTTTCTTTCAAGGTACATAAAAAAAACAAAACATTTTCTGTTCTTGAGAACATTTGTTTGGGTGTCGCTTGGGCCGTCTGGCAGATTTGTACTGAGAGATCACAGATTTAGACTATATATGGTTCGGTAGTCCTCTGTCCACATTTAAGAACTATTGTTTAACTGTGACTGGCTGTCGCTCATTTTAGCCTAAGCGTTGAGCTTCATCAGATCCTATTGATGAACATTGTCCACATAAAGTGAACAGAAGATGTGGTTGGTCCAAGTGATGCTGCTGGTGAGGCCCGTCAAGACTGACGGCTCAGTTCAAGTGGTGAGACTGGTGTCGCGGTGAGAACAAGCTGTTTATGAGCACTCAGTGAAATGACAGTTAAGGTTAAGAATAACTATTTGGCTGTGTTGCCAAGGATACGTGGGTAACCTGTCCAGGTACCGACGTGTGGGACAAGCTGAATAGTCTCAGAAATTCTGGCTTGGTGCTTTGGTGAACTGCACTCGTCAGATGCAGAATTTTGACTGGCAGTGTGTGATGCATGACTTTTGTAAAGGTGACTGGTATTTTCTTCTTCTTCAATCATCATCCACGTTTTTCCTCGACAGAAATGTCTTTCCTTCAAACCCGGTCGCTCGCTCCGCGTTCCTGTTGCTGCTGCTGCTTTGCTCAGCTGCTGCTCGTTGATCGATCGCGTCTGGCCTCCAGCTGCAACACAACATGCTATTTTTTCCTAAATATCAGATGGCATGTGAGTGCTGTTAATACTCTTCTCCACCAGTAGGTCCCACCCGAGGGCAAGAACTAAAATCCTGTCAGTGCTGCTCCATCAGACGTGCTGAAGTGTCGCTCCATCATTCCCACGGATGCAAACGTGAGCGTCTTCACATTTAGGAGTTTGACTGTATTTATGTGCGGGTGTTAATGAGAACATCCCAGAACATGTTGACAGCGCAGTTACTGCGTGGCCAGCCTTACTGTCGGGGCTGCGGGCGGATGCCCTATGACCTCTGGTGAACTCCCCCCAGCAGTTTCCTCTTCCTCACTCATTACATCCACACTGAGCTGCTGTACCTGGGAGCCAATCGCTCTCCAACCTCCCTCCCTCCATTACTAATCAATTAGAAGCTCGCGTAATTAGATTGTATCTGATGGGTCCCGAACAGATGTGTGTATGTGTGTGTGTCACAGTGATTAGTAGGCTCGGTAATGATCTAGAGGAGCCATACCAAATTAACAATGCAACCTCTTTAATGAGCCCCTATTAGCCCTGCGCCCAGGTTTTACCACCCACCCTCTCACTCTCCCTCTCTCCCTCTCTCCCTCTCTCCCTCTCTCCCTCTCTCCCTCTCTCCCTCTCCCTCCCTTCCACTCTCTCTCTCTCTCACACACTCACACACACACACACACACACACACACACACACACACACACACACACACACACACACACACACACTTGAACAACGCACCATCCCGCTGCCAGCTGATTCAATTAAAAAGAAATAGTTCATCCTCTGAGGATCTGCATTGACAAAGGGATTTTTTCATTCCACTGAAACAGCAGCTTTGAATCTTGCAGCTGATTGTCTTTTCTCATATTTGTAGCAGCACAATTAGGCAGCATCAGTCACCAGGTCACTTAACACCCAAGTGTCAAGACAAACCTTGCTTTTCTTTTTTTGCTCGTCTCAAACAAGAGGTTTTATCATTAGTCACTATATCACCTGGTCCCACTTATAGATGCAACCGTGTTACGAGAGTTATTTTCATGAGGATGTGGGCGGTTCAAACACTTTCTTTCCAGGTATTTACACTACGAGTGTGTGAGGTTTTCTGTGCTCGTTAGTATGTCATGGTTGTCCCGGTCACATCAGGTCATTTCTTGTCTAATTTCTCTGATTTCAGTAGTGTCACAGATGCTTTCCTCTCCTATCTCTCACTCGTTTCATCTCTGCCAGGGGATCACATTTCTCATCTTTCTTTTCCTTTTCCATTTTGTCCCAGAGTTCACTTGCTTCCTCTTCTCTCTCTCCTCTCCCTTCATCGATACCGCATCCCTTCCTCTCTTCCTCCTCTCCAGCTCTGTGTCCTGTTCTGTCATTCTAGTTATCAGTCCCCTTATCCTTCTCTCTGCTGTCAGGACACTATCGCTCTCTCTTTCTCAAATTAACATTTTAATTACAGGCCCTGCTTAACCCTGGAAAATCAATACCTCTTTCTGCTCTTCCTTTCTCTTCAGCCTCACAAACCCTTTACTTTTCTCTCTTTTTCAGTAAGGCCCTTCTCACACACATACTGTACACATTTCCTACATTGATCTGCGCGTCTTTTAACATCCACAACATCCAGACAAACCTTTGCCATTTGGAGCTCTGAAAAGAGCAGATTGAATTAGTTTTTGACCATCTGACAAAGAGGAGGGGTAATGATGGGATGAAGAGGGGAGAGCTGAGACTCATCGATGTTGCCACAGTTGGCAGTCAGTTGACCATTGACAAAAATGAGTTTAAAGGAGACGTATTACGATCTTTTTTTTCACAAGCTGAAACAATTTGCTAAAGTCTTTCTTTGAATGCTTGTGACATGTTTTGGTTAAAATACCACAAAGGTACAAAAGTACCTTCCTCAGCCATGTCTTTCCAGCTTTATTCATAGCAGCTTGTTTCCAGCGGTGGAATGAGCGACTCGACTCGACTCGACTCGACTCGACTCGACTCGACTCGACTCGACTCTGGGGAAACAGAGTGTCTCTTGAAATCGGTTGTACAGGTTTGCACGACCATGCAAACACAAATTTAAACCATAAATCCCAAATCCCTTTCATGCACTCTTGAAGAGCATTATTACCATTATTACCATAGACCAGAGCTCACACAGCACACACCAAACTTGTAGTACAGGGCAAGAAAAAAAACTTCACGGCTGCTTTTATTCTCATATACGTACTTTCCCCTCGTCATAGTCCAGCCGCAGGCAGGTGGTATTGATTCCTCTTTTATACACAATCTTATCTCAAGAAATTTAGTTCAATTCAATTTTATTTATACAGAATCTATTACAATGCAAGTTGCCTCCAGGATCTTTCCAGAGACCAGAACATGACCCCCAATCAATTATTACATAAACAACGGCAGGTAGAAACTTCCCTAGTGGAAGAAAAACCTTAAGCCAAATTGTGGCAAGAAAAACTCCCCTTTAAGAGGGAAGAAACCTGGATCAGGACCTGGATCATGAGGGGGGACCCTCCTGCCGAAGGCCAGCAGGAGGGTCCCCAGGAACAGGAAGTAGAGGGAGAATAGAGACACAGACACACCGTCAAAGGTACAAAAGACCAGATATATTAGTATAATTATCTATCAGCAGCAGAACTAAGACCTCTATGTATTTATGATCCCTGGTTAGTTGGTGGACTACAGAGACCAGCATCTAAACAGGTGTAGACAGCAGACACTGAGGTGGTCAGAGGTGGGACTGCAGGTCAGTGGATCATGTTGGGGTCCCCCTGCAGCAGGTCTACAGCAGCAGATCCAGATGAAGCTGTGTTGAAGACCAGCTGCTCCAGTCTGGTCCTGCAGCTGCAGCTGTGACTACTGGTCCTGACACACTAAAGTTTACACCAACTAGATGTTTTACTGAACACAAACGTTTGAAGTTTAGTTTTAAAGGTGGAGGTGGTATCAGCCTCCTTCTCCCAAACTGGAAGTTGGTTCCATAGTGATGGTTCCTGATAGCAGAAGACCCGTCCTCCAAAATCTACTTTTGGATCTTCTAGGAACTACCAATAAACCTGCACCCTGAGAACAGAGAACTCTGTTAGGAACATGAGGAACCATCAGGTCTTGCAAATATCGCGGCGCTAGACGATTTTGGACTTTATACACAAGTAATAAACTTTTGAATTGGATTCTAAATTTTCCGGGGAGCCAATGGAGGGAAGCTAAAACTGGAGAGACGTGGTCTCTCTTGTTGGTTCCTGTCAGCACTCGCGCTGCTGCATTTTGGATCATCTGGAGGATCTTCAGAGAATCACTTGGACATCCAGCCAACAACACGTTACAGTAATCTGGTCTAGAAGACACAAACGCATGAATTAGTTTTTAGGAGGTCTACAAGAACCAAGCAGTCTAGAGTCAGGTCAGGGAGGTCTACAGGAACCAAACGGTCTAGAGTCAGGTCAGGGAGATCTACAGGAACAAAACGGTCTAGAGTCAGGTCAGGGAGGTCTACAGGAACCAAACGGTCTAGAGTCAGCTCAGGGAGGTCTACTGGAACCAAACAGTCTAGAGTCAGGTCAGGGAGGTCTACTGGAACCAAACAGTCTAGAGTCAGCTCAGGGAGGTCTACAGGAACCAAACAGTCCAGAGTCAGCTCAGGGAGATCTACAGGAACAAAACGGTCTAGAGTCAGGTCAGGGAGGTCTACAGGAACCAAACGGTCTAGAGTCAGCTCAGGGAGGTCTACTGGAACCAAACAGTCTAGAGTCAGGTCAGGGAGGTCTACTGGAACCAAACAGTCTACAGTCAGGTCAGGGAGGTCTGCAGGAACCAAACAGTCCAGAGTCAGGTCAGGGAGGTCTGCAGGAACCAAACGGTCTAGAGTCAGGTCAGGGAGGTCTGCAGGAACCAAACGGTCTAGAGTCAGGTCAGGGAGGTCTGCAGGAACCAAACGGTCTAGAGTCAGGTCAGGGAGGTCTACAGGAACAAAACCGTCCAGAGTCAGGTCAGGGAGGTCTACAGGAACCAAACAGTCTAGAATCAGGTCAGGGAGGTCTACAGGAACCAAACAGTCCAGAGTCAGGTCAGGGAGGTCTAGGGGAACCAGTCTAGAGTCAAACTAGAGGGTCTAGAGTCAGGCCAGAGCCTAAGGGAGTCGCTGAAGCTGAAGAAATGCCAACAGCCACTGCCGGGTGGGTCTGCTTGATTTCCTCTCTAATTCTGACTATTTTATTGCAGAAGAAGCTCATAAAGTCTTCACTACTGGGAGCTTCAGGGATGCACGGCTCAACAGAGTTGTGGCTCTGAAATGTGTTTAACTGGTCCGGGTTGGAAAAGCCCTGCTGTGCAGATAAGAATCCTGAAGTAACGTTACAGGCAGCCAGCAGCTTATACACCAGACAAAAATCATCCTCAGTCACATACGTTCAATAAACCCTGAACTTCAAAGTGACTTTCAGTCTGTTTTGGTGTGTTTTCAGTTTTAGAGCTGAATGTTCAGAGCTGGGGACCGTTTCATAAACCGGGTTCTGTTGAAACTCTGAGGATGCTGAACCTGGACTCAGGGAAACTCAGAGATTCACAAAGCGAGTTACTGTTGTGGAAAAACCCATCTGTCTAATACGTTTAACCACTAGGTGACTATCTGGACTAACACTGAGTTCATTAGACTATCATGAATAAAGATGTGAGAGAAGATCCAAAGTTTAGTAGATTTAATTTCAAACAGTTGAATGCAAATGGGTCAAAACATACATCAGGCACTTGATGCAGGAATGACACAGATTTTCAGGTAGGACAGTAATTTGAATCTCACAGAATGATGAAGACTAAACAATGACTAATTATCATAACGACTCACAACGTGTGTGCAGCAGAGCAGGGAAATCAGGGACCAAACATGAATCTGCGCGAACTGGACCGCAGGAAGACAAGGTATACGTCTGACCACAAGTCAGGTCACAGATTCATATTTTCCATCACAGCTACTTCACCCCGAGCAGGACGGTTCAGAAAGCAAACTGTCTCCTCCCCTTCACCAGGCTCAAAGCAGTTCAGTTTAATCAGTCTAACGAACATTTGAGAGACGTCCGAACGATGACGTGTCGCATTTGTGTCAAAGTAGTTTAATGATCCGTGTAGATTTCATGTGGTCAAATCAGACTTGTACTGGTGAAACTTGGTGGTTTTTTGGGAGCGTGGGTCACAGTCAGCCCGTATGATCCTCCATGCAGTAAAAATGATGATAAATCATTTAACTGTCATGTTTCGAGTGACGGTCTGATCCTAGTTCGTGTCACAGGTGTCTTTGATATTTGTGTCAGCCACTCATTTACTCATTTACAGGGAGAAAATACTTCACTGTGTAGTTCCTTTACATTTGGTCCAACACATTAAGTCAGCAAACTTTGATTATTAATAAAAATCACAAGGTGAACTTGGATCAGACCAGGAAGGGAAGGAACAGTCTGAGAAGCTCAGGGAGAGAAGTATTGATCAGCAAATTCAAATAAAGGCTACAAGGTCGTCTCCAGGTAGTTTTGTGTTGTTTTTGAGTGCAATTGCAAATAGTTTTAAATATTAGATGCTCGACTTTCGCATTGTGACATCTGAGCCGCCGAACAAAGAGCTTCATTACTCTGTGAGCTGTGTAAAAATGAACCATTACTGTCTGTATCTGAGACATCTGCCACATTTATCACGCCACACCGGTCTTCAAAAAAGGATCAAAGGGTTATAAACACATTAGCACACTTTAGATATTGGTCAAAGTCACAAGATAACAGCCATTAGCACTTAAATTAAGCCAGAAGCCAAAATAAGGCTCCCAGTTTTTTAAGAAGTCTTCTACTTCTTCTACTTTAGTAGTCATTAGCCAATAAAGTATCCTCAGTCATTAAATCTATGAACTAAGCTTTAAATAACGTGTCTAAAAACTGAAAAGGTTGAAGAAAAATGAAGAAATTCAGCAGATCCTTAAATCTGAGACATTAATTCCAGTGAAAGTGATTCCTGACCTCATTTTCCATGCGTTTAAAAGCCCAAAGGAAAAGGAATGTGCACAGACCTCTATTGACTGAGAGAGCGCTGCCCGTGTGCACGTGGCTTCACGTAAACGGTCATCCGTCAGCTGCTGGTGTGTCCAGAACAGACACATGTAGGTGGGAGCGCTGGTGAGCGGGCCGGATCCAGGGAGTGACGCCCCACATTTCCCAGTGTTTTGTGATAACAGTAGTGGAGGATGTCCAGTGAAGCTGGATGACTATTTAACGGCTGAATGAATGAAGGAATGACTGCTGGAACCATGAGCGTGGTCTCCTCTACGTGGCGGTTGCTGTGGCGGTGCCTGACTTGGAGTCGGTGCCCAGGTCAGTCCTAATAACGTGGGATCAGGAGCCCAAGCCGGCGCTTCTCTCTGATCCGTGTTTGTGCTAAGGTCCGGCTCATCCCTCAGAGACCCGTGTCTCTGACCCTTCGGCCACACACAGCCATACGCTCACATGAAAGCAGCAGGCCACAAGTGATGTTTTATCCAGCAGCTTTGAGTTCACATTGCTTCAGATCTAAAACCATTTGTATTTTTGTTCAAATAAAACACAGTAAGCCCCACGGTGATAATACTGGCCTACACGGGAGCTGGATCCTTTGAATAGTCTTTTTTTGTGTCTGCAGGCCTGGATCCGTCTCCTTCCACCTCCACAGCCCACGTTGCGCAAAAAAACCCTCCAGCTCAAAGACCAGCAGCTCCCCCGCCTCCCTCCACCTCATCTTCACACTCCAGGAGGATAAAGAGACTTCTGGAGGAAGAGCAGGATCCGACCTCTGCTGCCGCCACACTGCGCCTCCTCAGACGAAAGATCCCTCCGCTTACCGGATCAAGGTGCCGAGTCCTATCACTTACCCTCTTCCGCAACATTTCCTCCCTTTCTGCGATCCTACTCTGTGTTCAGCCTTTCACAGCCTCCCTCACCTCCTCTTTTTCCCTTCTTACCACTGCTCTCCTGTTCTCCTTTGTCTTGTCACCTCCTCACCTCCTGAGCTCATCACTCATGAGCTCACATGTCCAGCTTCCTCTAACTGTGCTTCAAACAAGCAAACATTTTCCCAGAAAGCTCATCGTGTGCACACATTCTGCTTGAAAATGTCTTGAGCTCTTCTCCATATCTGTGTCATTTAGCAGCAGCAGATCTTCTGGTACCACGTCATCTCAGTCCGGTTCAGAGGGGAAGGCTGCCAAGGCTCCAGTGGTTCCATTCGGGTTGGATCTGTACTACTGGGGGCAGGAGCAGCCCAACGCTGGCAAGATCCTCAAGTAACTCAGCAGGGAGGCACACAAGCTGTCACGGGGTAGACGCCTACACAGGCTTGGACGTGGCTGTCCAACGCGTCTGACCTACTGAACCCTTCAACGCCTTCTGAGTTGTTGGATTCTTCAAGTGCTGTCGGCACTTTTAACACCAATTTGCTAAATGTTTTACTTTGGTTATTCTACATTTGACACTAGGTAACATTCAGACTGCCATAAGAGGTCTTCCATTTGGGTTTTTGAAATCTTCTCCTTTCGTCCCGGAGGTCGACCTCTCAGCATCAGTTCTGGGTTCCTGCAGAGGTGGAAGAGGAGGTGGAGAACAAGGAGCTGCTAGCAGAGAGCAAGAGTAGATGCATCTCCTTTCCGGGGAGATTTGTTCCTGTCAGCCACTCGTGCAGAGCCCCGCTGGGGAACGGAAAGCTGTGTCCCCGACAGGACCGAGTAAAGGTACCAGGATAAAACCTATTTTCAACTAGGAAGACACGCCTCAGGTAACACACGCAGGCTGTTAGATTCAATTCATCGCTCATCTTTACAACAGGAAGGTGCTATCGTGGCCACTTTGGATGCAGAAAAAGCTTTTAACAGTCAATTGGAATTTTCTCTTCACTACATTACGAAAATTCTGTTTTGGGGAGAGATTTGTTAATTGGATCAAGACCCTGCACAACGCTCCTTCAGCCACGTTGACCACCAGTGGTATTACATCACAAAGTTTTACACTGCATAGATGATCTAGTCAAGGATGTCCACTCTCCCCTTCTTTATTCATGATATTTATTGAACCCTTAGCAGCAGCTGTCTGTCAGAATCTCCAAATCACGGAAATCCAGACGTCTCAAAGGCACCATCAGATCAGCTTATATGCTGATGACTACTATTTAAAAAAAAACCTCAACCGTCATTAAAAGAAGTAGTAAAATTAAATTAATTTGTACTCTAAAATCACTGGTTACTCAGTAATTTGGAATAAGTCATCCATTCTTCCAACGAGGCAGCCCGCACATCAGCCATCTCTCTACGCACTAATCACTTATTTAGACATCAAGGTTTCCTCCAGACTGTTGGAGCTGACTGGACTCAACTTCACCCCACAGTTAAAACCGTAGGTGATGAACTTCAACGCTGGGTAAATCTACCCGTCTATCACGGGCAGAAGAGCAATAATTAAAATGCAAATAACACATTTCAGCACTAACACATCCCACAAACATTACAGCAGCCACCAAACTACACACACTGCACCCATCACTGTCTGGTCTTTCTAGAAAAAATCACAAAAAGATCAAACTTAAAGCTTCTCCGTGTAGCCCCCCGGTGTCTGAGCTGCAACTGTGCATCCTCAGTGTCCATTTCACGGCCGGATAGTTCCCCGGGACCAGGAGGGCCGGCCCTGCAGGGAGGAGGACCGACGGAGGGAGGAGCAGGAGGAGAGGAGGAAGCGGGAGGAGCAGCCTGGTGAGGGACCAAACGCACACCCGACATTTGTACAGAAATGTTAGAATATTCAGGAACTCTCAGGATACTCATGGAACTGACTATTGTTTCTGTGACTTCCAGCTGTCTTTAAAGTTATGTTATCTCCTTTCGAGGGCTTGATAATGTGGCTTAAAAATAAATACTTAATTTATTCTAAAATAGATAAAGATGCAGAATTGTTTCAGGGGTCCAAATCAATGCAAATTAAAGTGAAAATAGATGTTGTTTTTTTACAGTGACACAAACTATAAGTTCAAATGAAGTGATAAATCGAATCCCAGCCTCATCTTTTTGTCTTTATTTTTAGGCAGTCTTGCTTTTTTCTTCTTTTCTCTGTGATTCTTTCAGGACCTTTTCGACTACATTGTTCCTTCTTCCCCAGCAGATAAAATTGGTCTGCTTTTTGGTTCAGAAATGGCCACTTGGCTGATTAGACTTTAGTAGTTTCTGGTTTTCTGGGATGTATGTCAGCAGACACAACGAGACCTCATACTGGGTTGGAAACCACTTGACTGGATTTTAGGATACTTTTTCTCGAAAATATGGACATGTGAGCTGTAGATGGAGGTTTTTGAGCTCTTCGCACTGATCAAGTCCTACATAATTACCTAGAAGGTGGTGACCTAGTGTGAGGGGACCGTGAAGTGCCATCAGACAGACGGTAGCGGTGTGAACTGGTCTGCAGGCGGCGTAGAGGTTTTAGTGTGGACAACTCTCAGCTGAACAGATCAGGTCCCATGATGGGAACCGTTATCACAGGTCAATGCGTCGTCCACATGTCTCAGTGACATCAACAGCCGTCGAACTGAACCACAGACGGTGTTTGTGTTTGTTACAGTCACGGGACTGCAGGACGTCCACTGTTGGACTGCAGTGTCTTGTTAGTGTGTGTGTGTGTGTGTGTGTGTGTGTGTGTGTGTGTGTGTGTGTGTGTGTGTGTGTGTGTGTGTGTGTGTGTGTGTGCTGGTGTGTGTGTGTGTGTGATTGACTCATGGATCAATAGTGTAGTTCGTAACAAAAGATGCTATTTCACAACTCACTGGACAGCACGCTATGGCGACACACACACACACACACACACACACACACACACACACTCACAGTGTGGACAATGTTTGGGTGTCAGAGGGAGCACCAACCTAGACGCTCTGAAAGACCCGACCCCGTCACTTCACCTGGAGCCGCTCAGGAGCGATGACATGCAGAGTTTCACTGTGTGGCAGAAGCAGCTCAGAGAAGAAGAACCGGCGCCCGCCGTCATCTGAACCCTCAACCTCGAATCCTGCTGAAAATCTTTAGCCTATTAACATAAGTCCAAAATAGAGATGGAGCGATTTCTTAATCAATTTAGTTTGTTTGCTTCTAAGATTGACTCCTGTTTTCTGTCTACAAATGATAACATAACTTTTTCTGGCCAGATTATTTTCGCTTACTCACAGGTGAAGATGCAGAGAATGAAATGAAGAGAAATGAAACCAATCAGAGTTCACCCTGGTCTACGCACCTGCTCATAGATTTTGATCTTTTCTTGCTTTTTGCTCTCCTCAAATGTAAAAGCCAACGAGAGAACAGGGGAAACGCTGTCTTTCACATGCTTTAAATGAAGTAAACCTGCAGCTGAGAGTGTAACGTGGTAATGCCTGGTTTCCTTACGCTTCACACTTGTGTGGCTGCCGATTCCTGGGAAGCACAGCGCAGGGAGCTCATGTTTATGCTCAACGGGTGACAGCTTTAAGAACGCGTTGTCTCCCGCCGCTCTGGACCCTCACAGCAGAATCCGTCTCCGCTCGAGACGTCCTCGCTGTGCCGTGAGGATATTTACTGACCGTATCCCAAGCAGATGACCGACAGTCCCAGGTGGTTTCTGTCAATCGTCTCGTCCACTAACCTTTTCTGTTCTGTGGCGGGTACTTTAAACCAGACCGTGACCTTGCTGAGGAAGGTCATCTGTCACTCAAGTTGTGTTTTCCTTTACGGTTAAACTGTAGTTTACTCTTGCTGAGTCCAAATGTACTTAATACTTTAATTCAAATTTTAAAAAGGCCTTTCCCACATTTGTAGGACGCGTCTCTCCAGAAAACGGCTCCACCGGTGGTTTAGGCACCACTCAATGGCGTTGGCTGGTGGTTTGTGCAGGCGGCTGCCGGAGGGCCTGAGGGTGGGTTTATCCAGCTGGTGGTTCCTGGTTTCCCTGTTTTGAGATTTTCCCCAGATCCCATGAATATGTTCACAACGTCAAGTTTATCAGCTTTAAGACTCGGCGGTGAAAGTTGAAGCAGCACTTTTGTTCAACATGAACTCTCAGTGTCAGTTTCATTTGAAGACATATTTGAGTTGTCAAGCTTTAGTGAACTTGTCCCGACTATTGAAAAAACCCAAAAACAGCCAATCCTGGTGGATTTGTATTCTAGAAGTGTAGACGTACTGCCACCAAATGTAAATTTCCTTTGCAGGTACATCTTTCTAGATGTGGGACTGACCTGTCTGGCCTCCTGTGGCCAGAGTTTTACTTTAGCTCAGATGGGGGTGGAAAATATCCATTTTTGTTACTGAAGTTATTATTTAGTGATGTAAATACTGTTTGATATAATAAGAAGAGTGTCTGAGGTCAGTAACGCGCAGGAGCAGTGTGCTCTGTTGTAATTGTTGGTCCGGTCAGTCGGGGCTCGAACCTTCACTGACTCGGATTCTGAGACTCAAGAGGACGGATGGATGCTGCTGTGGTCGGGATCAGACTCAGACACGTACACCTCTGTGCTTAGTGATGCGTAGCTGAGAGATGAACAACCAAAGACCCCAGATGCCTGAGTGGATGAGTGTGTGGCCTGGCCCCTGCCCTCACACACCCACACACACACACACACACACACACACACACACACACACACACACACACACACACAGACAGGACCCAGCTGGAGGAGCTAAGAGGTGTTGACAGAGAAAAGAGCCCTGCTGCTGCAACACTGATTAAATTCAGAAGGTTGTCCTCTGCCTTCTTTCTTTGCCTTTCTGTTCTCTTCTTTTTTTTTCTTTAATCTCTTGGTTCCCCTTTTTTTGGTGTTTGTGTCCTTCTCAAATTTAACAGATGACACGCAGACACAAGCGCACACTGAAGCCGCATTGAAATGCAGTTGCTTGACTTTGAACAGAGGAGCAGCTGCTTTCAAACGACTCCTCTGATGGCGAGTGTAATGAGGGATGCTTGAAGGTCCAGTCAGATCCAGGGTCAGACCCACAGCTGACTAATCGCACATAAACACACAATTACACACACTCTGAGCTGGGGTCAGTGTTTTGACAGAGCAGAGAGCCCGACTTCAATCCCATCCCAATCACAGCGTAATTACTTTGCATTACTGCAGGTTTATCTCTAATTCCGCCGCGGTACATCATTAACTAGAGGCTTTTCTTCGTTTAGATCGTCATTACTCTGTATTACTGCCACTTTTACTTTATCAGCCAGAATTATGACATTACACTTTTCATTAACACCAGAATTGGATCCAAATTAGCTGGCAGGACACACTGTTTACTACTTGCGCTCTGCAAAGCTGAGCAGTGGGAGCTCATTTACATTATCAGCTCTAATTACTCCATTACACTTCCCTGTCAAATTACTTTTGGCTCAACATTTGGAGTGTAATGGCAGCAGATAGAGACACTGAAATGAAGTCAACTTCCACGGAGCGAGCTTCTCTCTGACAGCGGTTCTGTTTTAGTGGGAAGCAGCATTTTTAAATTTAGATTCTCTAAACAATACGAACATAGCATCTGCGGCAGCGGTGGCCGCGGCCTGGTCGTTTGTCTGCCTGGTTGGTAAGCAGTTAGGACATTTGACTGACTGGTGCAATGTGGGCGAGGCTTGTTCAGCGCCGCCGCTCGTTTCGCCGGGTGCTGCATGAAGAAGAAAAGTACAATTTGTTAATTGAAAAATTACTTTTTTTTTCCAAAATGCCCACGAAGGATCCTGAATGATGTTTCACGGTCTCCACCCAGTTTGTTGTTGTTTTGTTCTTCCTGTTTCTTGTCCTTTTTGTAAACTTTTTGGATAAATTCTCTTGTTGTGACCTCACATCAGTGGGTCGTGCCCAGGGATGGACCGGAGTTCGTCTAGGCCAGTGATCGGGGCTGGTATTTATCACTTTTATGGATATCCGTATTGTTCATTTTTCTTAATGGCCATCATTCCAGAGTTTGCAGAAGGAAGCAGCGCCGCCGGCATCAACTGGACCTCGTTTAATGGAAGTCCAAGCAGAACAGCTGCAGCAGCAGCTGTCCATGAATTTAAAGATACAACACAAATGTCGACTCCAAAGTTGCAAAACACCACAATCACATTGTTTTCTATGATGGCATTCGTGCCCCGTCCTCAGACATGCACAAAGCGTGCACTTTGCTGCAGCTACCTGCGAAGAGACTTTTGGACGTCAAAAGACGTCAAAAGACATCAAACAGGGTGTCTGTTTTTCTTCTCTGCCATGTTACCGGGTCTGTCTGCCTAAAAATGGACAGACGTGCAGACACGTGCACACCTACACACATGTGCACACCTACACACACGTGCACACACACACTGAGTTGGCGTTTTAATGCATGGCCTTTTGTAATATTGTATGTAGGTTATCTGCAGTTAAAATAATTTCTGCTAAAATCAAAATTTTTAAAAAGTGCACGTTCTTCTAAATTTTGGCACCAGGGTTTTGATTATTGTTGTAAATGTGGTTTTAAATATCAGTTTCCATGTGTGATAATGGGCCTCAGCCCCGAGTGATTCCTGTTGGCTGGTAGCCGCGCAGCGACAGTGAAAGGAGGCTGACGCCACTCGAGCATTGTTACAGGACGTTTTAGGCATTTCCGCCACCATCTCTGAGGCTGTTACTGCGGCTCGTTCAGTATAAACGTTGTCTGCTCATGTGGCTGCGGCTCATGTGGCTGCGGCTCATCCTGCTTTTATTGCTTACTTTTACTTTTTTCGAGATGCAGTCTGATCTTATGATGTATTTTCTTAAAGTCCTGTTCTCGCTCTCTCTGTTGCAGACTGGCGCGATGCAGACCTGATGCGTGACATTGAAGCGGCGACGGGAGAGGACCTGGGCTCTAATCGGATCGGTGGGAAAAAAACGGAAAGGCAAGAAGAAGAAATACCCCAACCTCAGTGATCTAAAGCAGAGCAGCAACACGTCTCGCTCCAGGCTGGAGAAAAAAGTCTTCAACAAGTACGTGTTGCAGTTAATATTATTTTATTGTTGTGTGAAAACGTCAAAGTATCTGTACTGTACAAAACAAGTACAATACATTACACATTACTGGGACTGGAAAACCGCCTCAACGTATACTTGTGTAGAGAATCTCCAACCACTTGATGAAGTCCACCTGAAAGCAGCACAGGGCTCCGCCCCCTCGTAATTCCTACAGGAGCAGTGAGCGTACCTCGTTTTCACACTCTGCTTCCACATGTAAATAAGACATGAATATGTAAATGTGCTCACTTCCATCACAGGTGGCATTTACCTCATATTTACCTCATTTAAGATCTGGTTCTGGACCAGATCTTTTCTATGATGCCCTGATATGTGAAATACTTTCGTATTCTTCTTTCTACTTTCTTTTTGCTTGACTGAATCTATTAATGCAGTTTAATTTGTCCTACTTAAATAAATAGTGGTTCAAAACCACCACAAAAATCCAGCTTAAATATCAAATATCAGCAGACATGGTGGAACACTGATGCTGCTGGTGGAGCTGTGGAGCTTCATCCGTTTTCTAACTTAGATCATCACGTCTCCATCTCCTCGACCTCTCCTCACTCCTCTCCTCCTTCCTGCAGAAAAACCATGTCCAGAATTGCTCAGGTGATGAGTAAAGTCGACAAGAGAAAACACGAGAAGTTCTCCAACCAGTTCAACTACGCCCTCAACTGAAGCCCAGCCACCGTCACGAAGCTGAAACTGAGCAGAGGTGGGCTGCGACCTCACGCCCGCTCGCTGTGAGTGGGCTGGTGCTGAGGCGAGGAGCGCAGAGTGGGAGGAGACACAGCAGCAACATGACTGGGGATGGCACATGTTTGACGCCCACTAGAAGCACTTTCATGTTCTTCTTTTAAACAAAAAGCTGCATCCACACCAGTTAACAAATATATGGTTTTAAAGGGAATTCATTCATATTCAGAAGTGATGAATACATACGTGCAGAAGGTGAGACGACGTTCTACCTCACAGACCTTCTAACCACCTTGATGTTTGAAGTACAAGCAAATAAAGACATTTCTCTGGTTATTGACCACATTTTTCAGCTCCACATTGTTTTTTTCTGTGACAGATTGTTTTTTTAAGTCTGTTTCTGCTCTTCTTTTGTCTAATTTGTTCATTGATATTGTGCTATGGGGTGATGTAGGAGTTCACTGTGTTCATTTGCGTTTTTAAAGCTTTGTGCCAGAAGAAAGCTGTGAGTCTCTTTTTTCTTCTCAGTCTGTTGGTTTTATCTTGGTCTCATCCTTCATTTTAATAAGCTTCATTCAGGGTTGATTCACAAAGATCTGCAGCACAATACAGACTGAGTTTACACGCGCTGCTACCTAACAAATAATTAAGAGTAAATGTGAACGTTAATGTTTCAATTAAAGCAGCTGACTTGGGATATCATTGAGTTACTAATACACGTAGGACCTGCAGCACAATGATGATGTGTATCTCACACGAGAGACTAAAGGAGACTGTTGACGTTTCTTCTCATCCACCCTGAACGACACCACCAGTCCGTTCTGTTTGGTAAAAGCTTGCAGCTCCAAACTGTCTGGTGTGCTGGTGTGAACGCACAGAAACGTGCAAATGTGCATCACGACATCCAGCTGCATAAGCCGACCACTTTCCAGCTAACAAAATCACAAAATAACAAAAACAACGAACGTGCAAAATGTCTGAAAAGGACCTGCCAGAAGAGGAAGAAGAACTGGCCGGCTATGATGACATCATTTACATGTGAAGTGCCAAAATGCTCCAGTAGGAGCAGAAAAGGCAGTGGGAGGAGGGCGATGTTCTCGGTACTGCTGTGTTGGAAAACCCGGCATTCTTTCGGGCGCCGCTTTGACAAGCAGCATCTGTTTAAACGCAGCTGCAGCTTTCACGTCGGTGGAGTTCCCTTTAAACGGTGAACCTACATGGAGTGCATGTTCATCTTCTCCAGACGGTCTGCTTTGAGATCTCAGTTTATGATGACTCTACTTTAACCTCATTCTCTTCCTATGTCTTTAGTTTTTTCTACATCATTAGAAGTTCAGGTTAAGTCTGGTAAGTAGCCTTGCAATTAGCAAGTACATTTTCCTGACTTTTCATCCATCCATCCATCTGACTGCGGGCAATGCGAACCAAGCTCCTGCTTTGACTGAACAGAGACCGAACACCCCATAGCAGAGAACCTTGGACATCATACTCACGGAGCACCCCCACAGAATACCACGAGGGACACGGTCGAATGCTTTCTCCACATCCACAAAGCACATGTGGACTGGTAGGGCCTACTCCCATGAACCCTCCAGCACCCTGCAGAGGGTATGGAGCTGGTCCAGAGTTCCACAATCAGGACGAAAACCGCATTGTTCCTCCTGAACAATGCTGTTCAATGTGCTTTGAACGGCTAGTCATGCATCACATCAAGGCTGCTCTCCCCCCCTCTCTGGACCCCTACCAGTTCGCATATCGCTCCAACCGGTCCACTGACGACGCCATCTCCACTCCCCTCCACACAGCCCTCACACATATGGACACCAGAAACGCCTATGTAAGAATGCTTTTCATCGACTTCAGTTCAGCATCCAACACCATCATCCCCCAGCAGCTCGTTCACAAACTGGACCAGCTGGGGATCAACACCTCGCTGTGCAACTGGCTGTTGGACTTCCTGACTGGGAGACCACAGGCAGGACGGGTCGGCAGCAACACATCCAGCACCATCACACTGAGCACAGGGGCCCCCCAGGGATGTGTGCTGAGCCCCCTCCTCTTCACCCTGCTGACCCACGACTGCACACCGATGCACAGCTCCAACCTCTTCGTAAAGTTTGCGGACGACTCGACTGTGGTGGGTCTCATCAACAACAACGAAGAGTCAAACTACAGGAGCGAAGTGAGCCGCCTGGCTGAGTGGTGCAGCGACAACAATCTCTCCCTGAACGTGGAGAAGACCAAGGAGATTGTTGCTGACTTCAGGAGACAACACACCCAGCATGCTCCTCTGACCATCAACGGTGCCACTGTGGAGAGGGTGAGCAGCACCAAGTTCCTGGGTGTCCACATCTCAGAGGACCTCTCCTGGACTGTTAACACCGCATCACTCGCCAAGAAGGCACAGCAGCGCCTCTACTTCCTCCGCAAACTGCGAAGAGCCAGAGCCCCGGCCCCCATCAGGTACACCTTCTACAGAGGCACCATCGAGAGCATCCTGACCAGCTGCATCACCATGTGGTACGGAGCTGCACCGCAACCTGCCGCAAGTCTCTCCAACGCGTCGTGAGAGCAGCTGAGAAGATCGTTGGTGTCTCTCTCCCCTCACTTCAGGACATCTACAGACCCGTCTGACTCCAAAGCCCTCAGCATTGTGAGAGACCCCACCCACCAGGTGGGTGGAGGAGGAGGCTGCGGACCCTCCGGGCCAGAACCAGCAGACTGAGGGACAGTTTCATCCACCAGGCCGTCAGGAAGCTGAACACTCTCCCTGCTCTTCCACCGTTTCCCTCCCTGCCCCCCCCCCCCCACTCACTCTGACCTCAGTCTCTGCACCAGGAACTTTTGGCAGAACTGGACCACCTACTTGGCACCAGGTCACTTTAATCAGACTGAAAAACTGTTGTACGCTTAAACCAAACGTCATGCTATAACTTGTTTCTTTTTAATTTGCACTTTGTGTTTAAAATGTATTTATTGTGTAGCACCGAAGGTTTGAGAGTAACGTAATTTCGATTCTCTGTATGTATCTCACGTGTGGTAGAATTGACAATAAACTTGACTCTGACTCTCTGACTCTGAATCCGAGGTTCAACTGTTGGTTGAATTGTCCTCTCCAGTACCCTGGCATAGACTTAAGAAGTGTGATCCCCCTATAGTTGGAACACTCTGTCTGGCCCCCCTTCTTAAACAGAGGAACCACCATCCCAGTCTGCCACTCTAGTGGCACTGTCCTTGAACTCCATGCAACGTTGCAGATGCATGTTAACCAAGAAGTCCCTACAACATCCAGACACTTGAGGTACTCAGGGCGAATCTCATCCGCCCCCGGTGCCTTGCACCAAGGAGTTTAGGGACTACCTCAGTGACTTTGGCTTGGGTGATGGAAGTGTCCACCGCAGAGTCCCCAGCCTCTGCTTCTTTAGTGAAAGGCATGTCGTTGGGATTGAGGACATCCTCAAAGTATTCTTTTCACTGTCTGACAATGTCCCCAGTTGCAGTCAGCAGCCCTCCACCCGCACCGTAAACGCTGTTGGCAGGGTACTGCTTCCCCCTTCTGAGGCGCCGGACGGTTTGTCTGAATCTCTTTGATGCCGATTGATAGTCCTTCTCCATGGCTTCACCGAACTTCCCCCAGGCTCGAGTTTTTGCCTCCCGGACTGCTCGAGCTGTGACTTGCTTGGCCTGCCGGTACCCCTCGGCTTTGTAACGAGTCCCACGGGCCAACAAGGCCCGATAGGACTCCTTTTTCAACCTGACAGCATCCCTTACCACCGCCGGGTTTGGGGATTGCCGCAGCGACAGGCACCAGAGACCCTGCCCTGCGTCCACAACTTTGATCTGCCACGGTAATAATGGAGGCAGAGAACATATTCCACTCTGACTTAATGTTCCCAGCCTCCCCCGGAATCCAGACGAAGCTCTCCCAGAGGTGTGAGTTGAATACTTCCCTGACCGAGGGCTCGGCCAGACATTCCCAACAGACCCTCACAATACGTTTGTGCCTGCCCGGTCTGTCCCGCTTCCTCCTCCGCCAGTGTATCCAACTCACCACCAGGTGGTGATCAGTTGACAGCTCAGCCCCTTTCTTCACCCAAGACATGCGGCCGCAGGTCAGATGAAACGACAATGAAGTTGATCATTGACCTCCAGCCTAGGGTGTCCTGGTGCCACGTGTACTGATAGACACCCTTATGCTCAAACATGGTGTTTGTTATGGACAGACAGCGACTAGCACAGAATTCCAACAGAAACACCACTCAGGTTCAGATTGGGGAGGCTGTTCGTCCCAATCACCCCCCTCCAAGTTTTACTGTCATTGCCTATGTGAGCATTGAAGTCCCCCAGTAGAACAATGGAGTCTCCAGATGGAGCACTATCATGTAACCCTCCTACGAACTCCAAGGAGGCCAGGTACTTTTTCAGTATTTACTAATTTTGAGAAACGCAGACAAACAGTTCTTTCTTATAGGTCATTGAAGAACTGAAGACTAATGCAAGACCCTGTTTTATGGCACAACTGTCCCGCTGTGAAGTTTCTTTGCGATTAAACCCAGTAGTTGACCAAGTGCTGGCTCCGTGGTTCTCACACTGCTGAAAAGACTATTTTTCAACAAATGATTCAACAATTTAAGACACAATGAAGATTCATTTTACTTACCAGCAAAACAAAAAAATCTGAGTCATACCATACCAACACTATTTTTCAGCCGGTCAAAGTCATAAATAAACTGATTTACATTTTTAAGATCCCAAACAAGCTGCTATATTGGGGATTTACGCTTTTAATTCAGCTCCTTGTACGTTTATCCTTATACGTTTTATCTCAGATACAGTTCCAGAAGTGTTTCAACAGTGACAGAACTGATTGTGTCTTAATATGCCACCAGCCTGGATCTGAAATAAAACAATCAAGATGAAAACCTAAAAGTGTAAACCTAATGATGGTAATGATGGTAAAGATAGTAATAGTGATAATAGTGGTTATGATGGTAATGATTGTAATGATGGTTATGGTGATAATAATGGTTATCATGGTAATGATGGTTATGATGCTAATGTTGCTAATGGTGTTAATGATGTCATGATCGTAATGGTGGCATGGTGGTAATTTTGGCAATGACGGAATGGTGACAATGATAATAATGGTGGCAATGACGGTAACTATTATTATGGTGGTAAAGATGGTGCTGATGGTTCTAATTGTTCGAATGATAGTTATTGTGGTTATGATGATAATGATGCTAGTGGTAATTATGGTAATGATGGCAATGATGGTAGGGTGGCTATGATGGGAATGGTTGCATGGTGGGAATTATGATAATTTGGCAATGATTGTATGGTGTTAATGAGGGTAATGATGGTAATGTTGGTTATGGTGATAATGGTGTTAATTATGGTATGGTGCTAATGGTGGTAATGATGGCAATGGTGGAAATGATAGTATGGTGGTAATTTTGCCAATATTGTACTGGTGGCTTGGTGTTAAAGATGTTAATGGTGGTAAAGATGATAATGGTGGTAATGATGGTAATGATGATAATTATGGTAATGGTGTCAATGACAATAATGATGGTAATCATGGTAAGGGTGCTCATGGTGGTAATGATGGTACTGATGGTAATTATATTAATGGTGCTAAAGATGGTAAAATGTTAATGGTGGTAAAAATGATAATGGTGGTAAAGATGATAATGATGTTAATGTGGTAAAGATGGCAAAATGTTAATGGTGGTAAAGATGTTAATGGTGGTAAAAATGTTAATGGTGGTTATGGTGGTAATATTGTTAATGGTGGCAATGATGGTAGTGGTGGTAATGATGTAAATGATGTTAATGGTGGTAAAGATGGCAATGGTGTTAATGGTGGTAAAGATGGCAATGATGTTAATGGTGGTAAAGATGTTAATGGTGGTAAAGATGGAAAAAATGTTAATGGTGGTAATGGTGGTAAAGATGTTAATGGTGGTAATGATGGTAATGATGTTAATGGTGGTAAAGAGGTTAATGGTGGTAAAGATATTAATGGTGGTAATGATGGTATAGATGGTAATGATGGTAAAGATGTTAATTGTGGTAATGATGGTAATGGTGGTAAAAATGTTAATGGTGGTAAAGATGGTAATGATGTTAATGGTGGTAAAAATGTTAATGGTGGTAAAGATATTAATGGTGGTAATGATGGTATAGATGGTAATGATGGTAAAGATGTTAATTGTGGTAATGATGGTAATGGTGATAATGGTAGTAATTGTGGTAATGATGGTATTGGTGGTAATGATGTTAATGGTGGTTATGATGGTAATGATGTTAAGGTGGTAGAGATGGTAATGATGTAATGGTGGTAAAGATGGCAAAATGTAATGGTGGAAATGGTGGTTAAAGATGTAATGGTGGTAAAAATGTTAATGGTGGTAATGATGGTAATGGTGGTAAAGATGTTAATGGTGGCAATGATGGTAAACATGTTAATGGTAGTAAAGATGATAATGATGTTAACAGTGGTAAAGATGGCAAAAATGTTAATGGTGGTAACGGTTGTAAAGATGCTAATGGTGGTAAAGATGGTAATGGTGGTAATGATGGTAATGATGGTAAAGATAGTAATGGTGGTAATGGTGGTAAAGATGCTAATTTTGGTAATGGTGGTTGATAGGTTTAAACTTTAACACACTCTTTGTTTAATCTCATTGTTATTTTACGCACGGTATACTGCTTGTCATATAAGATAGTTGTACACGTCAGAGAATATATCTTGTACAAGTTGCTTATCTTCATGTCATCTGTGACCTCCTTACTTTCAATAAAAGCCTCAAGAGGCCATCAGAGGGGGGGGCGCGGACAGAGAAAAGAGCAGCTGAGATGAGGCTGAGTTCTCTGTCCGTCCTCCGTGATGATGTATGAAAAACTTACTGACTTTGTCTTCCTTCCTTATTGTGTGTTTAATAAATGTTAGGTCGTTTAAACCTGACATTTAATTGGTCCTTCGAGCCGGATCCCAACAAACCAAGGAATCCAGCAGGTGTGGTGGACTTCAAGGAAACTGTGGACGTTTATAAATTTCAAGACTGATCTTCCGCCTCACCGGCTGGACTCCAAGGTTGACGGGAGAACCGAAGGAAGACAGAGTCGGTAAGTGAAATCTTGTTGTGTTACCCTGAAAGAATAGGGTGTTGAGGGGCGCCGGAGTCCGATAAAGTCCGTGTTAAAGGCCGTGGAATTCTAGACACTGACGGTAAAAGAGGGGTGCCGGAGTCCGATAAAGTCCGTGAGAAAATACGTGAAAATTCTAGATACTGACGGTTAAAAGAGAAAAATAGACGACGGAACCGATAAATTCCGTGGGTAAAGTGATGTCATTTCTGTGTTGAGTGATTGTGAGTGTGACTGGAGATACAAAACCAGCAGGTATTTTGTCTCATGTAAAACCAGTAGGAATGTAAACAGCAACCTGTTGTGGAAGCAGAGGCAAGAATCCTTCGCTTGCAAGTCAAGTTGAAGTGAGGATTACCACTTCAGGTGATTTAATTGCTGTCCTACTGACAAAAAATCCAGGTGTTAGAATACCCTAGGTATTGAGACCGACCTGGACTAAAACATCTAAAAATAAAAAAATAAAAATAAATTAAAAAAAAAAAAAAAAATGGGGAAGTTGATCAGTAAAATCGACCATAAAAGAGGATTGGTTTGTGAGGACTGGAAATACATGCAGAAAAAAGATCCGAAGTCAATAAAATACCTGAACCTGTGGATCAGTAAATATGGTTTTAAGGGAACTCTAAACTCACAGAAAATAGTTGAACTGCAGGATAAGATAACAATTGACACGAAACAGAACACCAAGAAGATGCGGAAACGTGGTTTTGCAGAAAGCCAGATATGGTTGAACGAGGCGACGAGGCGTGAACAAGGAGAAGGGAGGGGGGACTGTAGACAGAAAAAAACCCGAGGTCATGTTTTACAAAGCAGATGAGACGGGGCCTGTACAGAGAAGACAGAAAGAGGAAAAAAGTGACGACGATAACAGAATTCTTTCTCACAGTATCCCGATCTATCCACTGTTACCGCCTCCTAATCTTGAACTAACCCTGAAAAACACACCTACTTCTCCGCCAGCTGCTGACACTGTTCCTCTCATTGAAGTTGCAAATCCTAACACTGACGATGTTAAAAAGGCTGAAGAAGGCCGGACCTCCCATGGGGAGGATGTGGAGGGATCTGTCCATGACGTGGAGGACCTCGGACGGTCCTGCCACCTTGATGACGGAGAGGTCCAGCGGGTTTGGATGACTGCTCTGGGCAGTGACTGGCGTCATGTAGGAGGTGACTGGGACCCCCAGTATGACGGTAATGTTTTGGATCCAGATAAAATGCAGCTGCGACGCAGAGTGAAGGAACTCGGTGACGGAACAAAACAACGTTTCAACGCTTCATCTGTCTTCACAGTGGTGGACATCAGGAACACCGTTTCCTCTGTCCCCATTCATAAAGACAGCCGATCTTGGTTTGGTTTCAGATTTCTGGATGGAAGAAGAAGGAAGAAGAAGAAGAAAAAAAAAAAAAAAAAAAAGATCTGTACCAATGGGCTGCTGTGTGAGCCATGATGATGATCATGTCTCAACAGGAGGGAAGGGGTCAGAGGTCATTTGGATTGAAAACTCCGATAGGAAAGGTGAGCCAAAGTCTGATAACAGGGTGGATTCAGACATTTAGAGTCTGAATAGACCCGAAAGTCAGTGAAGCATTTTAAGACACCTGACCAAGTAGAGGAGATAAAAATTCAATCGAAATGACACCAAACGGGTAAGAAATGCTGCAGGATGCTGGATGGTGACTTTATTCCTCATCCTGAGTTTTTGTTGTTTGTGTCACCCTGTTGCTTCCTGTTTCAGTGTATCCTTATATCTCAGCTGAAGAACTGACGACTGTCTGCCGTAACATCAAGAAGCCTTCGGAGAGCAAGAGATCCAGCAGCTCCACTTGGACCTCTGACAACGATCCCACATACATTGATGTCATCAGATTTCCACGAGGTGTCAGATGAGTATAAATTTGTAAGACCAGATAGCAGCAGGATTTGAGTCCTCTGTTTGGTGCACGTTAAACAAAAATGAACAACATCTACTACAATGTTCAGAAATTAGGAAGCTGGACACAGAACGGGTTCGAGGCTGTATGTGGACAGCTGTCTGCCACGTCTTTTATGACTTTCCAGAACAGGATTGCCCTGGAGAAGGGAGGTGTGTGTGTGCCATGTTTGGAAAACAGTGTTGCACTTTTGATAACGCCGCAGATGGTAGTCGTACCAAGGACATACGAGGGCTGCGGACCCTGAATGGTAAAAGTGCTGAGAAGCACTCCGGTGTTGACACCTCCATGTGGGACTCCTGACTGGATGCGTGTGGCAAGTACCGAACCTTGGAATCTTCTGTACTGGTATCCATCGCTGTATTTTCAGCATTTCTGACATTGTGTGGTTGTTGTTGCATTCTGATGTCTTCGTGCACTGCTGAACTGATTGATCACCACAGCCATCTCACCCGTGGAAGACCGTGTGGCACAAATGTATCTGATTTTGGGTCTTGACTCTGACAATGATGATGAAAATGACTCTGATAATGATGATATTAATATCTCTTCTTTTTTTGCCTTATAGAAACCCCTCTGAGCGTAAATGTCTTTGTTCTAATGAAAAATGACTCCATGACTGAAGACCACCTGAAGTGGTCTTGGACGACGTGAAATAAACAAAGATTGTGTTAAAGCAGGAGGGAATGATAGGTTTAAACTTTAACACACTCTTTGTTTAATCTCATTGTTATTTTACGCACGGTATACTGCTTGTCATATAAGATAGTTGTACACGTCAGAGAATATATCTTGTACAAGTTGCTTATCTTCATGTCATCTGTGACCTCCTTACTTTCAATAAAAGCCTCAAGAGGCCATCAGAGGGGGGGCGCGGACAGAGAAAAGAGCAGCTGAGATGAGGCTGAGTTCTCTGTCCGTCCTCCGTGATGATGTATGAAAAACTTACTGACTTTGTCTTCCTTCCTTATTGTGTGTTTAATAAATGTTAGGTCGTTTAAACCTGACAGTGGTAGAGATGGAAAGGATGTTAATGGTGGTAAAGATGGCAAAATATTAATTGTGGTAATGATGTTAATGGTGGTAAAAATGTTAATGGTGGTAATGGTGGTAAAGATGGTAATGGTGGTAATGGTGGTAAAGATGTTAATGGTGGTAAAGATGTTAATGGTGGTAATGATGGTAATGATGGTAATGGTGGTAAAGATGTTAACAGTGGTAATGATAGTAATGGTGGTAATGATGGTAATGGTGCTAAAGATGGTAAAATGTTAATGGTGGTAAAAATGATAATGGCGGTAATGATGTTAATGGTGGTAAAGATGTTAATGGTGGTAAAGATGTTAATGGTTGGAAAGATGGCAATGGTGTTAATTGTGGTAAAGATGGCTATGATGTTAATGGTGGTAAAGATGGCAAAAATGTTAATGGTGGTAAAGATGTTCATGGTGGTAAAAATGTTAATGGTGGTTATGGTGATAAAGATGTTAATGGTGGTAAAGATGTTAATGGTTGTAAAGATGGCAATGGTGTTAATTGTGGTAAAGATGGCAATGATGTTAATGGTGGTAAAGATGGCAAAATGTTAATGGTGGTAAAGATGTTCATGGTGGTAAAAATGTTAATGGTGGTTATGGTGGTAAAATTGTTAATGGTGGCAATGATCGTAATGGTGGTAATGATGGAAATGATGTTAATGGTGGTAAAGATGGCAATGGTGTTAATGGTGGTAAAGATGGCAATGATGTTAATGGTGGTAAAGATGTCAAAAATGTTAATGGTGGTAATGATGTTAATGGTGGTAAAGATGGAAAAAATGTTAATGGTGGTAAAGATGTTAATGGTGGTAATGATGTTAATGGTGG
>CM026205.1:29446455-29453955 GCA_014839995.1 Xenentodon cancila
CAACACCACCAAACAATATACCAACAAACTAAACACACACACCAGCACACACGCCAACACACACCAACACACACTCCAACACACACGAACACACTCCAACACACACCAACACACCAAAACACACCAACACACGCCAACATGACAACAAAAAACACAACACACACCAAAAACCACACAACACCAACCCACACCAACAGACACCAACACACTCCAACACACACAACACACACAACACAACGCCAACACACACCAACGCACTCCAACACACAACACACCAACACACACTCCAGCACACGCCAACATTACCAACACCACCAAACACACACTCCAACACACGCCAACACACACCAACGCACTCCAACACACTCCAACACACACCAACACACACCAACACACGCCAAAACACGCCAACATACACCAACAAACACCAACATATACCAACAAACGTAAACACAACACACCAGCAACACCACGCCAAACACACCAACACACACTCCAACACACACTAACACACTCCAACACACACCAACACACACCAAAAAAACACCAACACACACCAACATACTCCAACTACTCCAACACACACCAACACACACCAACACACACCAACATACTCCAACACACCCAACATACAACAAAACACCAAACACACCCAAAACACACCAACACACTCCAAACACACACCAACACACACCAGCAACGCCAAACACACCAAACACACTTAACACACGCCAAACACACTCCAACATACAACAACACACACCAACACACTTCGACACACACCAACACACACTAACAACACCAGCACACGAACACACACCAACATAGACCAACAATACCAACACACTCCAACACACTTAAACACACACACCAGCACACACGCCAACACACCAACACACACTCCAACACGCGCTAACACGCCAACACACACGAACACACGCCAACACACCAAACACACACCAAAACACACCACACACACACAACACACTCCAACACACACCAACACACTTTAACATACAACAACACACACCAAGACACGCCAAAACACTTCAACACACTCCAACACACACCAACACACACTCCAACACACACCAACACACACTACCACACTCCAACACTGAGCTAATATTATATTCTCAGCGAGACAATTCCCTGGAAAGGCCCTTTTTTTTATCCTGGGAGACTGAAGTACCAAGTCCACGTGTATGTAGATGACTTAGATTACGAGCGAGCAGGAAGCGCAACAGGTTTTGGACAGAAATAAACAGCCATGGTCCTGGGGGAGCTAGAGTTTTCTACATCCTCCTTTTCCCTTTCACTGCATCATTATCTGTATAAGACACATATCTGCTTTGTGTTGCTGCAAGACATGGTTTACATCCTGGAGTTCCATCCAGAAGATGATGGTGTTTGTCCACTGACCCCATGCAAGAGACCACTGACACCCATCGAAGACAACTATCTAAGACGTCTTCCTTTCACTTTCTTCCTTTCAACTTTCCTTTCTTTTACGTTTTTCCAACTTTACCCCCATGAAGTAAAAACGTGAGTAAGTCAGGACTTTGCTCAATTCTCAACTTTTTTTTAAACTTGATTTAGAGGTTTAGAGCACAGGGAATACAGTTAATATTGATATGGTTTTACACTGCCACCAGAGCAGAAGATGTGATGGGAAACATATCAGGTCTCTCTGACACCACTTTCTCAGGTGTAAATGAAAAATCTGTGACATGATTTATAACACAGGGACACAGTACAAGAGCTCTTTTGAACCATGGGTCCAGATTTCTGATTCTAGCAGCAGGGTTTTAAAGTTGGATGGAGTCAGACACTCGCTGCCCCTCTCTCTGTAGAGGAGAGCACTCTGAGGGTCTGAGGGTCAGCAAATCACCTTGATGTGAATACAGATAATGAAGTGGAGGGTGAATAACTCTGGGTCTGTAATGTCAAGCCAAGGCAGCCCCAAACTAAGTCTCAAGGTCTTTTATGCCAGATCTTTTGATTTTGAAGGCATTTCAGAGCCCAAGATGTGTGTTCCCATGCATAGAACAAAAAAAGAAATATAGTTTTTATTTATTTTTTTGTATTTCATGTTCTATTCAGTGTATTGTTTGCAACTAGAAGTGCACGATATTTATCCAACAACCATCAGACAGATTTACTGTTTGTTTTGTTTTCTCTTTTATCTAAAGCAGCTGGCGACAGGGAATAAATTTAAGTTTTGCAAGGCCTAACATAGGAGTTGCACACAAATGCACTGTGCAATCATAGTGGATTTGTATGTAGTCATATGTTTTATCTGCTTTACTATGTGTTGTATTTGACACATCCCAGGTGTATCACACACACCAACACACACAGATGACCTCTTAAAGAGACAGGGCTGTTACGAGCTGCTACAGTTGGACCAGAGCTACTAAAATATGCTATAATATTTTTCTTCATTGCACCTTAGACTGTTTTATTTTCCTTGGTGCAAAAACTGCAGATTTTGGGATAAATATAATAAAAGTAGAAATATTAATGTATCAGATATCTTCTATAGGAAGCAGTTAATTATCACTATAATTTTAATTTTTCACGTCGTGCATCCCTCTGAGCAACACGTAAGTACAGTTCTGCTGCCTGTTTGTACACAAAAACATTGTGTGTTATCTTTGAGCACATCTTCAGGTCAACAAGGTCCCTGTGACCTTCCACCCTGAACATATTCACCCACCCCCATTATTTATCCCCTCATGCACCAGACGAACAGAGACTTCAATGTCAACAGCTTTTTGAACTCTCACAATCAGCTTTTGGAACTGCAGATGGAGGGTTTATGCGCTAGACTACATGAGTGACACTACATCTGTCTTTTGATGGCTTTTTATTCTTTTGAAAGGGCCATCTGGGTAAAAGCAGTGGAATTTGAAGATTGTTTTCTGTTGGTCACATCGTTTCATTGTAGCTGAACTGTCAGTGTCAGTCTGAGGAGACTATTGATTTTAATTAGTGAATGCCCACAGGGAGCTGTCTGATGATTGGAGAAGAATAGGATGTCCTCAAAACTATGATAAAAATCACACACACACACACACACACACACACACACACACACACACACACACACAACACACACACACACACACACACACACACACACACACACACAGATCTAATTATTAGGTTTAATCAGAGGTGGAATGGCTGTAGGTTCTGTCCAAGGTGCTTAGAGGTGGAAGGAAACATGGAGAGACAGAATGAGAGAGAAAGAGGAGCTAATTGTCAGGTTTGGTGGTTTGATGGTCTTCTTAAAGCCATTCAACCACTTGATTTATGCAAATACTAATCTTCAAAAATTCTAACTCAAAATTACACAATTACAGGAGTAACAGGAAATACAGACTTGTCTAGTTCTGAGTTTTGTAAGCTGCCTGCATCCATAGAGAGCCGCCAGCCATGTACAGATACCAGCTGTAAAAGCACATGGTTGACTGATGTCTGAAGACAGCACAGTGGTCAGCGTTAAGGACGGACCCATCGATAGGTTCTAATCAAGTAAAGACGTCTAACCCTAACCCTGCACGGTCCAATGTGCAGTTAATAATGATACAGAAAGTTAGTTTTATTTGAATAAAAGTTGAATACATTTGTGAAGTAGAAACACAAGTAATCACTGATTTATACTCCTGAAACTGAGTGCGTGGATTTATGTTCAGTGAAAGAACGTTTGCTGCTTTTTGGCACTAATAAACATGGAAATAAAAACATAGTGAGCCACCTCTCCGCGAAGGGCTTGTGCACTTTTCAAAGGAGATTTGAAGAAGATCAGAAGGGTTGGATGGTGGTGTCCCTCATCAAAGCTGGGTACAGTCTGCAGCCACCTTGGCTCAGCCTGAGTGGACTACCACCGAACGGCCGCTATAAAACCGAAACACCAGCGCTCACAGGGAAGAGGGCATGTATAAAGTGAACGCTAAGGAATAAAACTGCATTTACATGCTAAAACAACAGAAAATCTGTGACGTGAACCAATCGGGATACATCATGAAGGATTCTGGATGAGTCGGATCAGCTCTTTGATGTCATATGGATCCACATCTTTAATAATAAAAGCCGTACTAATAACAGAAGTGAAATTCAGAGAGGATTTTAACTTGATGTGGCGTGGTAACACCTTCTTAAAAACGTCTTCACTAGTTCACTAATGTAGCTTCGAGGTCACGGCGTGGTCGTCCAACGCACTTTTTGATTTTAAAATAAATCAAAATGTATTTTACTTACAGCAAATAGTGGAAGTGAAAAAATAGAAAGTGAATGTTTTTTAAGAGTTTTAAAGGTTTTTTTTTAAGGATTATTTGAGAAAATGTTGAAATTATCATGTATATAGATGTGTGTCTTTTGCTTAATGTAAGAGAAAAAAAAGCAACCAAAAAAAACACAAACCAAGCACGTAAAGATTGTGAAAAAGAATTGCTTTTTGTTTTATGATGCTCAGAAATCCAAATCCCTCAATGTTACCTCTTTCTATCTCTCCAACCACGGAAAGCTGAGGGAATCTGTTTTACTGTTATATCTGCCTTTAACCACCAGGAAGTGTGACCGGTCATGTGTGTGTGTGTGTGTGTGTGTGTGTGTGTGTGTGTGTGTGTGTGTGTGTGTGTGTGTGTGTGTGTGCGTTTAACATCCTCATCCAATCAGAGCAAGAGAAGGACCAGATCACTGTCGCCACACAATTACCGTCAAATGTCAATTTCACAGAGACAATATTGAGGAGATTAATACTTACTCACACTTTCTCACACTCGCACACCCCTTCACCCACACCCACACACACACACACACACACACTCACACACAGCACGGATGCAGTGAATTGTAATGTATGGCCTGAGGAAGGGTGAAAGTGAAGGTGACTGAATGCTGTCCAGGCTAATGGAAAGCTAGCCAACCTTAACCCTATCACTGGAAATCACCTGCACACCACAAAATATCTGCTAAACACACCTCATGGGTGTCCATGAGGCAAACAAACTGTAATTTACTGGAATGCGACATTTCCCAGCACACGGTTTTCACTCCGTGCTGCAACATTGTACTTCTGTGCTGCTTCCCTCCCGCTGACGCGTCAGGTCCGAACTTCCAGTCAGATGGAGCGAACTCCGGTGACGCCTGTGAAACCTGGACAAAACCAACCCGATACCTACGCCCTTTTCTTTCTTACACGTTGCTTCCAGTCCATCCTCCAGCCTCTTAGCCCAAAGGACTAAGGTAAACTTCTATGAAAAAAAGAAACTACGGGTGGAACAAATATTAGGTGCTTGTTTACACCAGGTGCAATTACATGTTACACAATCACAGAGCCTGTTTATGGAGAGTCTGGGCACTTTCTATTGATCCCAGCGTACCACAAAAATACTGCAATTCACCAAGGGATTATGAGATAGTCCTCAATAAATGGATGTATGGGCCCAAATGGCTGAAGCAACGTTTTACTCCTGGATAAAGGCAAGAAGGCGTCAAATGAATTCTGTTTTTGGCAAATACAATGTTACGTATCAGTGCTGAAATGGAAACGAACAATGCCCCTAAATGATTAGGATTTTTCTAAAGAATGCTGACTGGCCATGGATGTTGGCAGATTGCATCAGGATCTCTGACCTCGACAGCACTCTAAAAGATTTTTGGAGAAAGGAACACGATAAACCTCGTTTGGAATATTGATTCAGTTAAAACACATTTCTGATCTAAGCATGCAAACAAACCAAATCAACTGACTCAAACCAAGTAAAGCGCCTCGTGATATGTGACGTGGTTTTTAGGTGTGTAGTTTGAAGCTCTGTGGTGACCTGTGATTGTTTCTGTTTGGCTCCAAAGACAATTACATCAGCTTTGTTTTTATTTAGCTGGAGAAAGTTGTGGCACGTCCAGTCATGAATCTCCTCAACACATTTACCAAGAGTCTGTACAGGACCTCGGTCTCCTGGTGACATTGTAATATATATCTGCGTGTCATCTGCATAGGTATGGTAGTTTATTTTGTTCTTTATGATCTCTGCCAGTGGGAGCATGTAGATGTTAAAAGAAGGGGTCCCAGGATGGAACCTTGGGGAACTCTCTCTTGTCTGCTCAGATGTAAAGTTACCTATTGACACAAAGCACTTCCTGTCCTAAGTACGTTTTGAACCAGTTTAGTACAGTTCTGTAAAGACCTGCCCATAAACGAAGGGTCTATGTATCCTCCCAAGGTATCAGTACCTGTGCTTGTTAAGCTGCTTTAAATTTGACTTTATTTTATTTGAAACCAACAGTACCCTAAAGACTTACTTACTTTTTATTTTTTTTTATTTTTTATTTTTTTATTTTTATGTCACCTCATCAAGTTCAGGGTCGTCAAGGGGTGGAGAGTATCTTACCTGTCAGTGGGGGAGACCATCCCACTCTCTTAACGTTATAAAAGAAAGTTCATGTTGATATTCTGCTTTCTAGGAGCCCATCATTTCCACATTTAGGGTTAACCTCTATCAGACTAAACGAGTGCTACTGTGCTTTTAAAGAATGTTACTTGTTGATAATACTGACAAAATAATTGCTCTAATTTTTACTACCTTTTTGATACATTCTCTCACATAATAAATGAGATGGGGAGGAATGAATAAATAGACGTAAGTGGTCACACTTAAGGAGCCAAAGAGCAAATTGAATTAGGTGTTTTTAAATAATTTTCTTTAAAAAACAAATAAACAAAAACCCTTAAACATATATTTCCTGTCCTGGTAATTTAGGGTAAAACACATAATCCATTGTCAGACCCCGTGGCGGCTGGCTGGGAGCAGTCCTGGATGGCCATTCTTTTGTTACGACTGCACTCATCACTCCAACACACTCACAAATTCACACACAGCCTCACACACAATCACTCCTTCACATGGTCTACCAGGCTTGACTGGGGGCTTCAGAGCTTTGTTCTGAGTGATTGACCGGCTACTGACTCCCTGGCTTTGTGTGCGCCAGTGTGTGTGGGGCCTAAAGTTGTCAGTCCACCTGACAAACGCACATTTAGAGTACCTGACTGATCCCACAGTCCATGATGGAGGATTTTCCTCTTGAATGAAATGGTCCCAGCATTGACTGTGGTGTTAAATAGGTGTCAGACAGCTGCAGTGTGGATGCTCAGGTCTTCGGCAGGAGGCCATGCTCCTGCAACATCTATTTGATTCAGCTCTATTCTGTTCTACTTTAGCTTTAATATTTGGTGTATACTCATGCTGGAGGAGAAATGATCGCTTGTAATAGTTACTACACATTACAAAAAGAAGTGGTCCTAGTGTCATATATGGATGCATTTCTGCAGATGAGAGTAGAGCAGCTTCTGAAACCACTTCCATGTGTGGCTTGAATCACTTTGGAAACTCACATTTTACGGGGTTTTAGGTTTTTTAAAAATCACTTTCAATACAATATGAATATGCTAAAAAGTGAAATTGGGCTGGCAATGCGAACATAGACAAAGTCATG
>CM026205.1:29458955-29486455 GCA_014839995.1 Xenentodon cancila
TTCCAAGAAGAAAAGAAATCAGCAAAAAGATTAGAGGAGTAGCTTTTTCTCCTCCCAAACTGGGAAGTGTTTTTCCAAACAATTTATGGTGATTCAACCTTATCAAAGGAGCAAAAACACAGTGCAGGAAGTTTATGTGGGATACATGAAAAACAAAACAAAACAAAAAACCCTGGTGTGGCTTTGCCCCGGTGTAGGAATAACCGAGTCTGCAGACTGATGCCATCGTGGCTTATTCTTTGACAGGTCATTCGGTGGTGTGGGTTAATGGTATCTGGGAGCTTTGCTCTCTACAACTTCACTGCAAACGCCACAACACATGGGTGATTTTAAATGGCTACAGCGCCAGATGTCGCTTCAACTAAAGTACAATCGCTGATTTTTCTGGGAAACTCAGCTTGCAGTTGTAAAGGTACATAGTTGCCCACATCCACTCATCCATAGCATCTCCATCTCACTCACGGCACAGGATCTGACAGCCGTACGGGAGCCGCAGCCCGGGTGTCATTCTCAATCAAAATTAATCCCTAAATGGCTTCCTGCTTAAGTAAAGGTTAGATTAAAGGAGACAAATTAGTGGAAAATGTTTAATCAAAATGGAAAATATTAAAGTTATTCATCGGTGAGTTGTCAGTGTTGATAACCCACTTTAAGTGCACTCCCATTGTCCCGATTCATTATCATAGCAATAATCCCTCTATTCCAGTCTCGTCAAAATACATTATCTACCTGCAATGACATTATCTCTGTCTACTTCAATGATATTAACATGTTTCTTTGCTTGAGAGGCGTGCAGCCAATCCAACACATGGCTGCATTCTGAGGCGCCACAGAGAGCCAATCAGCTGTCAGGGCCACAGATGCCTCCTCCTCTTTGGTTGATGAGCAGCCGCTCAGCCAGATTAGGTCTGCGCAAGGCCACGAAACACCAAAACCCCATCAACTCTCATGTACAGATGTTGATATCCCTCAGCTAGATTCAACACAGTAGCCTCACTCTGTTGGCCTAAATTAGTAACGTTACTCCTCTAGAGAAGCATCAAAAGATATTCACATTCACTTCAGTTTATTTGTGTAGCACAAATTCATCTGAAGGCACTTTAAACAGCCTATTACTACTACTACTAATAATAATACGTATCACATTTATTGGCACCTTTCATGACACTGCATGTCACAGAATGCACAAAAAGATCATGTAAATCAATTCAGTTCAATTTAAATAATTTATATATCAGGTAAATTTAATTTAGTGTTCATTTACAATCCTGTGGTCATTTCACATGTAAATGTCATGTCTTGTAAAAACTGCTCTCAGTGTACCAGCTTCAGTCCAGACATGGTTTAGACCCTGCAGCCACCCTCACTGTCACCGTGCCAGCCAAATCCCTTTCACTGCCACTGTGCCACTGCTACCAAATATAGGCCCCAAACCTGATCCTAACAGCGAGTCTGCAGGAAGGGGTGCTCCCTGTGGAGATGCTGGATTTTCTATAACTATGAATTAAAGCACATTTATGTGGACTGTAGGAACTAACTGACAAAGAAAAGACTGATATGAATATTTTAATCAGGAAAATCAAAGACAAGTAGAAGCAAATAACAATGTTCTGTTAAACTGGGAAATAGAAAAGGAAAATTACTCGTTGACTCAGCCTGGACTACACTCGTCTCCTGTGTGTCAGGAGTATTCGAGGAAATATCAACTGTAAAAATTCACTCTTTCTCATAAAATCCACATTCCTTTTTATTGTTAAATGCACAATACAAAAGGTATAAAATGAGCCAAAGTTGTATCTTGTTTTACTGCTCAATCTCCTAAAGCATCATATGGATTTCACATCAAAAGAAGGTCATGAAGCAGAAAGAATAAAATGAAATAAAAGATATTAACAATGCAGCTTACAGTCCACATGTGTCATGGAAGGAGAGGGAGACGGACACATTCCTGATTTGATTTCTGGTTTAATTGAAATAATAAAAAAAGTGAAAATAAGCAGAATCTCATCATCAAATGATAAAGGTGTGTCCTGCTCTGTGAAAATGTCACATTAGCTGCCTGCTGGCTTCCATTTCAGCATACTGATGTCCAACTAATGTCGAACTCAGCGGGAGGGCAGATCTGGAAAAGATGAACAGATTGTTGTGAAGGTAATTCACTCTCAGCGTATAATATCATCTCAAGCTGCTGTACCTCCACTGGGCTGCACATCTCCCAGCCATTAAGATAATTAATTTGTAGATTTTACATGTCTGCTGAACGTTTCATGTTGATGGGCAGACACATCGGGATACAGATTTGGCTGGAATGTCATCAGATAAGATGATGAGAATTATTGATATATTTTGAATCTGCAGCCTCAGATGTAAGGACTTATGGAAAAGTGAGATTCTTTTTTATTGAGGTTAGTTATTTACGTCATTTAGGGGGGTGGGGGCAGAAAACAAAAAAGGAGATTACATGTGCCACAGTTGGCTGTGATTGACCGAAACACCTGTCAGTCAACAGAACCAACACAACAGCATCTATTTGGAGCAAGAAACCACAGAAAAAAAACATCCATGCAATGCTTTTTTTCCCATCTATTTTCAAAATTCACCTTTTCCGTAGAGACCCCGACAGTTCACCTACAGATACTCGTTCTCGTAAATCCAGTCTCATGCTGTGGTCATCAGGACTTTTGGTTAAACCTGGACACTGATTACTCCACTACATCACCCAAGTACATAATACATATGCATACGTGGTTTTCTTTCTTTGGTCGAGGTTCATCCCAGCAGAGTAGTTTGGTGGTTGACATACAACAAGAAGGTTCCTGGTTCGATGCCCTGCTGAGTGTTCATGTTCTCTCTGCACCCTGGCGGGTTTTCTTGGTCCTCCAGCTTCCTCCCTCAAACCATAAACATACATGTCAGAGAGGCCTAAATGTGAGCGGGCGTGTTTTTTTCTGCTCCTGTGAATCTGTGTTGGACTGAGGACTTATCTAGGCTGCACCCTTCCTCTGGTCCATAAATCAGCTTCAGCTGATCATTTGACACCTGCAGCAAACACATTCTGTTCCTTTGTTTTCACTTTATTGGATTATCTGTGGTGAAAGATAGAAGGGGGTAAAAAGGGGAGAGAGAAAATCAATAATTAAATGTATATTTTGTTTCATACTACACATTTTTGCCCAATCAGGTTTTATCTGTCCCTCAAGCCTGCAGACCAGAGGTAAAAGCCACAGAGGCTACTCCCTTCGGGTTGCTGAGCGTACTTCTTTTGCTTTTCATGTCAGTATCATGTGAATTGCTATTTAAATTAAGGCATTAATGTTATGAAAAGACTAGGCGGTTGTGGACTCTGTTTAAGATCTTATACAACAAGCATGGTTTCAATGTGTCTGCACTTTTTTACCCGTAAAGTGTTGTAGGCTTTTAAAATTAAATTAAAGATAATAAAGATTAAAAAGTATGCGTACTTACCACCACTGTGACATGTCTGCATGCAGCAGCTGTTTGAGAGGGAAAAGCCTGACCGGGCCGAACCATCACATTTTAACAAAGGCTTCAGTTCAAGGCCGAAGACGGTGTGCAGGGTCTTTTCATTTGCACCGTTGAGTGCAAATCAACACAAAGAGAATGATAATAATGGAACAAATGAAAGAACCAGACATTGTGGCCATGGCTGCATGTGGATCGGGAATATCTGGAGAAGAGCATGATACTGGTACTTTAGGTAATAGACTTAGCCCTGATATGCTATTCCAGTTAATCGTCTAATCCAGTCCCTTGCCTGCTCTCGCCAGGTTATAGCCCTATCCCTGCCACCGCCTATTCACAGAGATAATAAACGAGCATGGAGATGGGCTGTATATCCCTCCTTAGCCTGATAAGACGCCAGCAGGGAAATGAAATTCTGCTTTTGCTGAAACACTATGATTTATGGACCAAGAGCACAGCACCGTTGGCCTCCACAGTGTACAGCAGCGTGTGTGTGTGTGTGTGTGTGTGTGTGTGTGTGTGTGTGTGTGTGAGGGAAGGGGGGTAGAGAGAGAGAAAGAGAGAGCAAGGGAAGAGTAATGTTTGAGCGCTGTAAGCATCTGTGTAAAAGAGTGTTGTGGCCATTGTTTGTGTTCGTGTGCCTGAGCGTCTCCTTTACACTTTCTGTGATTGTGACTAAAACCAAATAATTCACCGTTTCCAGTGAAACGCTTTAATTCAGTGGAAGGTCAAATAACTAATCTACACTGAAAAAATTAACTTCTTCATCTATAATAATAATAATGATAATAATGATAACAATAACCATAACAATAACAATAATAATAATAATAATAATGTCAAGTAAAAAGGATCAAAAGAATAAGGAGTATGTGGTGTGTTTGATGTGAGTTTTCAGGCTAAGTGTGAAATGTTATTAACTCTTTAATGTCTGACAATGAAATAGCCTATAAAAAACTATTTTTTTAATTATTTAGTATTAATATTAGTATTTATAGGACAGTATATTGAAATCAATAACACCCAGAATTGTGTATTTTACAGTTTCTAAATAATAGATTTGAAGTGTTACAAATACATTGGGTACTTTTATGAATGTATTATATACTAATATATTAATAATGTGGGGAAATGCATGCCTCACCGTGACACAGCAGGCTTTACGTGGTTAAAAACATGCAGTCACAACAAGGTTCAGGGGTTAATGAGAGTAATATTCGTCTAAAGCAGCTCAAAGCTGGAGCCCAGATTACAGAAAAGTCCCGTCAGTCTCTAACCAATCTAACCAGTCTAAAACCGACCGTCGTTGATAGATTTTTTCTTTTCAATCACTTAAAAATCTGTACTTTATAGGTCCCCCTTGTATCTGATCAGTATTTTAATTTTAAGTGTTACAAAATATCTTTCTTTTTGTGACTGGTAGGATCATAAAGACAAAAATAAAGAAAAGAGAACACATACAAACACGGCAGATCAGTGAGAAGTGGAATGATTAGTGCAGCAGCATTATCAACACATTTTCAGCTCTTCATATCCTATTAAAGTGATGTGTGCACATTATGTGTGTATGTGTGTGTGTGAATATGTGTGTAAGAGTGTGCAGGAGGGAGGGCAGCGACACTCAATTGACCTAGGGGTCAGATCACTTGACCTCTGACTTCCCTGAGGCCCGTCTCTCACGTGCATCCACCCGCAGAGAGCAGGGACAGTGTGGATGCTGGAGCTCCAACCTTCAAATCTAGGAAAACGGCACCGGTCCACATCACTGCTGAGGCCGCCGCCACCGCCTTAGTTTCTTATTGATTCTGACTGGACATTTTCTGTTAAACATGAAATCTTGGGTTTTCTTCGTACTGCAGTCGGCTCTAGAGAGAATCAAAAGGTCAAGGCTCTTATTACTTCCATCAAGAATGAATTTGTAGCATTTGTTAATCTATCCAAAAAATAATAATTCAAATAAACTGAGGCACAGAAGCAAAACGTATCGTAACTCTACAATACCAGTTCCTTTACTTTCAACACCATAACTTGTGCTGTGATGGCTATAAATAATTCTTAAGATGTACAAAGCAGGTCAGTCTGCTTTGCTTTTGAACAGTTCATTCAAAATAATATATTCAGCACTACGCCCTCACCTTCCTCCCGTCTTCCTCTCTCTGACGTATCCTTGTAGAAATACAGGGAAATGATCCAAAACAAATCTCAAAACAGAAGGCAAAAGCAAAAAACAACCTGTCAACTTAAGATGTGTTAAGATTCAGTTTCTCTACAAAAAGACAAACGTTTAAACTCCACAAGTCAGTCATCACTGATTACTTCACTTGTTACTTCATGACATAGTTCAAAATCTATTTATTTTATTTAAAGTTAAAACATTTTCACTTTAAAAAATGAGCATTTCCCACATCGGCTGAAACATGTTGGTCCATCGGATGCAGCATTAGTTCACTTTTCACCAATAAAACCTCACAGTTCACTGATATGCAAATGAACATGGGAGCTTCAGTCATGTTGGGATCTCGTCAAAGCATTTGATCAGAATTCCTGGTCCGACGTCGGCTGGATGCAGGGTCAGTAGTGTGCCTCCCTATAACTGAAGCTCATTTGAAGCAGATCTTTTAAACTTTTGAACATCTACATGATAGAAACTACACTGTGGCCACCTGCCAGAGAGAAACAAGGAGAGGTTGCGAGTGTTTCCACATATTTCTTACGGAGCTTATGAGTATCCACTTGCTTTAAAAGACAAATAACACTTCAAGAGGGTGCACGTGGGAATTTGTTTTTAATATCTCTCCACTCCTCATACTACAAAACTCCATGGAATTACATGTACAGCAGTTTCCGGTTGTACCGCCTATGAAACACTGACTATCATATATTAAAGTTAAACATTTTCTTCATCAGCTTTCTAATAAACATTCTGTTGATGGTTCAACACCTTTTCAATCTGTTGTTTTCTTGGTCTTTTATATTTTCTCAAATATGTGAAGAGAGCTGCAGGAGCCATGAGGCTGTTGGGATATCAGCCGTTACTGCTTTGCAGTGATGACTGTAGTTTGGGCTTCGGTTTTGCGCCACCTAGTGCTGCGGGGAGGTAACGCCTCAATCACAGCCGCCCAATATTCATACTGGTTTGCTGTGTTTTGGCTGGAGCTGTTCCACCTTGAGCTGCTGCCCTTGAGTCACTCATGTCCACGATCATCATTTCATCATCAAACAGAGGTAAGCGTGGACACCACGGGGCCAGTTCATGAGTGATACCAGCCAGGAAAATTACATAATACATACAGTTCTTTTGTAAAGATCAATTACATTTATATAATAATATTATTACCAAGTCTGCTGAAATGAGATAAAACCATCGTGAGTTTCTAGAACAACAGCTAGATGTGAGCAGTTTTAGGATACTGGTTGGGAACGCTGAACAGGTGGAGGCTTCCTGTATTTTGCTCACTTTTCCCTCCCTGAGCTGCAGCCTCACCTCTTTATTCCTCCTCATGTTCAGCTGCTGAACCTCCAGGTGAGCTGCTGAACCACTGCTCTTACTACACTCGTCCCCGACTCGCTGCTTCACCCCTCCTGCTCTCCGCCAACTGCCTCCCTTAGTCTTACCATTTCCTCGCTTCACCCTTCCTCCACTCAGCAGCTCCTTTTTCTTTCCACTTCCTTGTCTTTACATTTGTCTCAGCTCCCTTTCTACTTTTTCACACATCCCTCCTTCTCCTGCCTCCCCTCATCACCTCCCTCCCCTCCCTCCTCATCTCTGTCGCTGTTGGCAGCCTATTTAAATGCTCCATTGGAGAAGGATTAAGGTTTATGCAAGGTCAGTGTGGGATGTGATAATTATAATCACAGCTTTTTGCCTGGCCAATGACGGCCATTTGTTATTCTCAGCTCAGTGGCTTCAGAAGCCCCTGGGGGGGAGCTGGTGGGAGGTGTTGACAAGAGGCTGGCTGATTTACTAGGCCTCCTCCTCCCCCTCCCAACCTCTCTCACCCAGCACAGAGCTGGCTTCAGGCTTTGCATGCCCCGTTCTCTTCCCTCTTTCCATCGCTCCTCATCCCTCCTTTATCTGCTCTGTGTTTTTCTTGGTAGATTCACCCCTGTGTGTTCTTTTTCTGGTATGCAGCTTTACTTTTAACCCACCTACTTTGTCACCTCCACTTAACTTACTTTAATCAAGTACAATTTAGGTGTGAGCTTTTGTAGCTCTGAGGAATGACCATGAGAGGAACGAGAGCTTGATACTGCAGAAGGAAACAGCCAAAAGACAGCAGAAATACCTTTTTTACTTAATTCTAGTCAACATGCACACAGACTGTGAAAGAGCACATAGTGGTTTAAATTACCTTTAATGCCACATATCTTTGGCAGAATCCCCCCAGAAATAACCACAGATGCATGATTTACATGGAATCATATTTGAGCTATGTTGCAAATAAAGCTCATACATTTAATTGGAAAAGGTTTAGATTTTCTTCACCACCACAGTAACATTATAGATGTATTTCCTTCACTGGGGTTCCAGTTAGTTTTACAGGGCCTCAGTCGTTGGAGTGTGTCCCTAGTACCAGGAACGGCTCAGCAACAAGAATTTTTAGGACCTTTAGGGTCCAAAACAAATTAGATATTAGATATTTGGAAATACAGAGTGACCCTCAAAAGCTGCTGGTGTGAGTGGTCGAACCAGGGTCTACCGAGTGTGCTCTAGGCAGCGGGTAACGTTTATCCATTTCAACATCTATTTGGAATATTAGTTCTCATTCATCCCCACAATTAGTATGCAAATAGCAAAGAGAAACGCAGTAGCCATCTCAACTATTTCTATAAGGAAATTCTAGTTTTCTTAATAATTCTATTTAATTATTTCTTTGACATCTTTTTCTTTTTTTTAATTTAATGTGAGTTGATAAACAGCAGAAGCGGTGAACAAGTCATTGGATCCTACCGGGTCTGTCACTGAAAATGTAGACGAGACAGGAGCAAACCCCTTTGCATTAGTTTAACACTCGGAGGAGTGTGTGTGTGTGTGTGTGTGTGTGTGTGTGTGTGTGTGTGTGTGTGTGTGTGTGTGTGTGTGTGTTAGAAGGAGGTGGGGGGACTGATATTGACTAAACACAGACCACACAGAAGACGATGCATGCTCATGGATAAACCTTTTTGCTTGATTCCATTGAGATTTATTGGGTTTATAGTATTATTATTATTATTTGAACAGTAACTGTTTACGTTCTGTTCGTGTTTTAATGATAATGATAATAATAGATCTTTTTATCGTAGTGGTGTCAGTGCTGAGGCGGACATCAGCCAGCTCCACTCCAGCAGCCGTAGACGTTTTGGATCAGCAGTCCCTTCATACACCCAAATCTATGCTCTCAAGAAAACATTTTTCAGGATTTGTCTCCTTTTGCATCTCTAAAATGTTTTCATGGTTTGCCAGTAGAGTTGCGCCTTATATTAATGACCCATTCAGGACGAACCTGAGCAGTGTGTAGAATCAATACCTGCCACCTGAGATGGGACATTTGCTTTATTTAACTGAGGTATGTAACATACAAACTACCTTACCTACCTTAGGAGTCTCGTGAAGCCCTGCTAATTAGGCTCCAGGCAGTCCCGGTGTGGTATGACAGTGACTTTCTGGTAGCTAATGTTAAATAGATTTGGGCTGATATTTGTATAATGAGCATTATTGAGTCATTTCGACATGAGGAATCCTGTGTTTTAGTTACAATTGATCAGTAGCGCACAGTTGTGGCTAACATCCCTAGTCTTTAGTCTTTAATGTAAGCCTAACCTTTGTAAATATAATGACATCAACACAATGGAGCATTGGCCAGCAAAGTCCTAATCTGGAGCTAGGGCTTCTGGGAGCTGCCCCTTACAAACTAAGTCTATACTGCTGTCTGCTGGGACCTGCCCAGCTTACAATAGAACAAACCCAGCCTTTCCCACTGGGAACTACCCAACACAAGCTTCCTTGTGCTGCATTTGAGTGTGTGTTTCCAAGGGGAAGGGGGTTGAGGCGTTACTTCGCCATCCCACCATCCCAGGTTCACTCGGAGATTTCCATATTCTTCCTAGAGATGTTGTAGCCACAGATCTCTATCAGCCTTCCATATGTGTTCTTTATGTTCAGAATATGATGCAGAGCTAACCAAGCCTCCATCCATCATCCCTCCAGTCAACCAGCACTGCCAGCCATGTCTGACTGGTCAGGACTGCTGCTGGGAATAGATTGATAGAATTGTCCAGAGCTCCCTCTCTCACACACATACAAACACAAGGGACAAGTCATGGTCAGAAATCAGATTGTTTTCTAGCTGACTGGTGTTAGAACCTGGACCAAGCATTGCTGAGATAGTACGACAGAAGGCCTAGGGTCAGAAAGGGTTTTGGGTGAGTGGCTCCTTTAAAGCCCCAGAACTGCTGCTGAGCCGTCAGACTGTCATTCAACAGCAGACACGCGGTAGCTGAGAGGCAGAGATCCAACTGGGAAGATGTGAAGGTTTGAGTCCTAAAAACTCATAAATACTGTCTGACAAAAATAAATAAATAAAATCCCCACCAGAGAAGTTTAAACTGTCCAACACACTATTAACACCTGGAACGTGAACCATCATGTTTGAGGAAGAAATGTGGTCTGGAAAACATTTTCAGTGACTGTGATGAGAGATCATTAAAATGTTTGGAGAAATCTCGTCAACAGTAGAACTCACAGCAATGCTTAACCCACCGAGTTGGATGTGTCATATTTGATTTGTGAATTTCTGATGACTGTACAGCCCATCATAAAGTAAAAACAGTTTTAAAAAAAAGTAAATAAAACCAAACAAATAAAATCAAATACCCAATGTGTTCACAATGAGACAAAAAATATTTAGAAACTAAAAATTGTTTGTTTTTTTTTCAGATTAAACTCTTCAAAGAAAAGAATAAGACTTTCTGTGTATGATTTTACATGTCGGGCATTACAGGGTTAACAATGAAAGTAAGGGTAAGTAAGTAACTAAAAAGCTGTGCAGCCTTAAGAAAACCAGGTATCCATGAAGGTGATAAGAAATGACTCCAACTGACATATCAGTAAGACCCGTCCCTCAACACTGGCTGTTGAGAATCAGTTGCACAGGGACCAGAGCTCAGACATCTGTGGCTTTCAGCACCACACAAAAGCACTGGAAGATCCTGAACTCTCATCTTACCTTCTTATAAAACCGTGGAAAAATGATTTGCCCGGAGTACCAGTAATACTGTTTCAGGGTTTCTCTAGAGCACGGGCAACAGACAGGAGTTGATTTTATTCCATTTCTTAAACCCAGACAAAACAGAGTAAATGTCAGCTTTGGATTAAGCTGCCAATTCAAACTCCACAACGTCAACAAGGTATCTACATTCGTTCTAACCTGAATCAAAGCGCAATGCTTTTAACGGCTCGTGGCACCTAAAGTCATTCAATCACAGTCATGCAGCCTTTCTGTGCAGCAAAAACCCACACAAGAACAGGAAGAACATTGTTGGGCTTCCTCTGGATACCCCAGCTTCCCCTGGATACCCCAGCTTCTCCTGGATACCCCAGCTTCCTCCGGATACCCCAGCTTCCCCATGATATTCCAACTTTCCCTGGATACCCCAGCTTCTCCTGGATACCCCAGCTTCCCTTGGATACCCCAGCGTCCCCTCGATACATCAGCTTCCTCTTGATACCACAGCTTCCCCTGGATACCCTAGCTTTCCCTGGATATCCCACCTTCCCCTGGATACCGCAGCTTCCCCTAGATACCCCAGCTTCCCCTGGATATCCCAACTTCCCCTGGATACCCCAGCTTCTCCTGGATACCCCAGCTTCCATTGGATACCCCAGCTTCCCCTGGATACCCCAGCGTCCCCTCGATACATCAGCTTCCTCTGGATACCCCAGCTTCCCCTGGATACCCCAGCTTCTCCTGGATACCCCAGCTTTCCCTGGATACATCAACTTCCCCTGAATACTCCAGCTTCCCCTGGATACCCCAGCTTCTCCTGGATACCGCAGCTTCCCCTGGATACATCAGCTTCTCCTGGATACCCCAGCTTCCCTTGGATACCCCAGCTTCTCCTGGATACCGCAGCTTCCCCTGGATACATCAGCTTCTCCTGGATACCACAGCTTCTCCTGGATACCGCAGCTTCCCCTGGATACATCAGCTTCCTCTGGATATCACAGCTTCCCCTGGATACCCCAGCTTCCTCTGGATACCCCAGCTTCCCCATGATACCTCAGCTTCCCCATGATACCTCAGCTTCCCCTGGATACCCCAGCTTCTCCTGGATACCCCAGCTTCTCCTGGATACCCCAGCTTCTCCTGGATACCCGAGGTTCCCCATGATACCTCAGCTTCCATTGGATACCTCAGCTTCCCCTGGATACCCCAGCTTCTCCTGGATACCCCAGCTTCTCCTGGATACCCCAGCTTCTACTGGATATCCCAACTTCCCCTGGATACCACAGCTTCCCCTGGATACCCCAGCTTCCTCTGGATACTCCAGCTTCCCCATGATACCTCAGCTTCCCCTGGATACCTCAGCTTCCCCTGGATACCTCAGCTTCTCCTGGATACCCCAGCTTCTCCTGGATACCACAGCTTCCCCTGGATACCCCAGCTTCCTCTGGATACTCCAGCTTTTCCTGGATACCCCAGCTTTCCCTGGATACATCAACTTCCCCTGGATATCCCAACTTCCCCTGGATACCTCAGCTTCCTCTCACAGTCCAGATTTTAGGTGATTCTAAATCGCCCATAGGGGCGAGAGTGTATGGTTCTTGTCTATATGTGGCTCTGTGATGGACTGGTCTGGCCGTGCTCCTGTCTTTTGCCTGAAGAAAGCTGGCATACAGTCCAGCAGAGCTCTGTGACCCTGCATTGTACTAAGTGGGTACAGAAAATGAATGGTGGATGGAGAATTTAAACTTACCCTGCAGTGCATGAACATCCTCATCCTAGATGAGGCTTCTCCTGCATTTGCATCTTCTAAGCCTTGCCTCCAATTTAACCTCATTACCAATTGTATAATTTTTAAGATTTTGTACATATTCCTCCATGGCATTTTTAGGTCCCATTTGAATTTTTTGTCCAAAATGTATGTAAAACATCTTGGGACAGCATTTTCATGCAGGGAGTCGTCAGTGTAAAAGTGTAAGCAGCGCCATCAGTTTGTCTGAGTTAGCTACAGTAAATCCATTGGCGAGGGGCGGGGACTTGCTGATGGGTCCGTTTGCACAGGAGAGACAAGATTGAACTCTGGAGCAAACATATTTAATCCTACCCCTTCTCCAATATTTCAGAATTACACTTTACATTCATCCGGTTTTTAAAATCTTAAATTATGATCTGGGGTTGCAACGGTTGCTCAGGTCTACGTTCAGCAACACGACGAACCTAAAAAACCATGTCAGCTGCCACCTGAATTTACTGAACAAACAGGTTTTTCCACAGATAAATACCATAGATGAAAAACATCTTGGAGAATCAGAGTAAATACTTGATAGAATGAAAGGCAAAGTCAACAATATTGTACTGCAGTTGTTGAGGCAATATAAGTGCAGGTTGTAATCCAGCAACAAACATAATGTGTGAATAATTAGGCACAAACTAATTTAGCAAAAAAGTAAATGCAAAAGCAAGGATTTCAGGGTCGCACAGCTGCACCAAGAATCTACGTTTCTGGACTAGAGATGCTCACTGGATTCATTTAGAACAGCCACAGCGAGGGAGCTGAAGATGACCACCCACCTACTTACTTTTACAAATGTCTACTAACGAGAGTAGATATTAACAGATTCATCAACACCCAGGTTAATCACAATCAGAGTGACTGTCTCTCTCTGGCTGAAATCGCCACCATGGCTCATCTGCACCATTAAAGTTAAGTTGCATGAATTAAAAATACTGCAATCTTAGTGTATGTTTTGTGATTTCACATCCTTCACTCTGTTTGTCCTATTAGTGCAGTGAGTTTAGGTCTGAAAACTGTCATGTCCAAAGCCACCATCAGAAGTTTTCTCCAGGTTTGGTCTCCGTACAGGTAGGGAGACCCATGTGCCCCACCTCACTACCCGACCCCCCAATCAAAACACAAACCCATTAAAAACCCACTAAAAAAGAAAGCTGACACACAACTGATGTGTACACGTGCATGCTTAAAAAAACCTTAAGCTTGTCAATCTGTATCCTACATAGCATCAGCTGTTGCATCATGTTGTAATACCAACAACAAATGTGCAGACTGTTGTTGTTTGATGGTGATTTCAAATCAGCCTAGAATCAGTTTAGCTTTGCTGAAGGATCTTCAAACCTCGTCTGAAGCCCTGGAGGTTCAGCTGACTCCCCCTCAGCCCCCTACACAGCATCTGTGACCGGTCCCCATGGGCACTAATGCTTTCATTAATAAGGTACCTAAATTTAGGGTCTATATATTTTTGATGGAGTAATATTGAGTTTCGACCTCATTTTAAACTTAGATGCTTGTTTGTTCAGCAACAACCTGCGTCACTGGGCTGCTGGTACGTTTCCAACATACAGAACATTTCACTTTAAAACTAAAAAAAAAAAAGATTCTTTTTTCGTGTTTTTTTCCGGTTTTGCACCTGGTCTCACGTCAAAGCTTTAGTTCTTGTCTTTGAGCTCGTCTTATAAGCTCAGGAAAGTGTGAGATGGCCAGCATCAGCTTCTCCTTCCCGAACTTTGTGGGCACTTCTAGTGCTGTACCCAAACTTTCACTTCATTGTATAGTGCAGGGAAAGTGATCCTTCACTCAAAGATAGTGTAAACAAGTTTGCTTCAGTATTGGTGAAGAAAGTTTTGCCAATCCAAATTTTTGGTTAGGCATGTCCCTACCATTCGTACCTAAAGCTATGCCCTTACCGAGTAACGTTAAGCAAGTTTATAAAATGCGCTCCCAAGTTGCTCCTAAAACAAAGGAAGAAATAATTAAAAAGAATGTAAAACACATATTTTTCATTTTCATATGGCATTGCATCATCATGTACTGCACATATTGACATATTGCATACTTTATTATTTTCAGCATTTACTGTTTTTTTTAATTATTTTTAATCTATTGTTTTTTTAACATGCTTGTCAAAGTTTATTTTTGTTCTGAGCCGTCCTTGGTAGCACAAGAGTTCAAACAGGGAGTCAGTTAACAGGATGAGATTGATCTTTTAGAAAGCTTTGGGCTCTTCTGAAGCCCGTAGAAACTGTACAAAACGTCCAGTACGGGAGAGGGCAGCCTCCGGTCTTCCGGGCTGGAGTGATGACAGCTTTTTTTCTCTACAACTGTGATACTAGAGAACCATATGTATATTCAGTATGTTGAGGTGCTGTTGACAGAGCAGCGCTGGAAGGAGATAAGGTGGGTCTTCCTGACAGTTCTTGGAAAGTGTTGTCCCTCTGCACCTTCTTAATGAGACTAGTGGAGTTGGAGCTCCAGGTCAAGTCGTCTTTTACACCCATAAAGCAGACCTCTGGGGCTCCACGCAGTCCCCTCGGACAACAGGGACTAAATGTCCATCTTTTTCCTCTGAAGTCAAGAATCATTGCTTTTTCAAGTGCCATGTGCTGAAACCTCCAAAAGGCTCTTGAACAAGCATCGATATGCGAAAAGCTGGGATGGGAACATCGTGATTGTTTCTTAAAGTGAGTGGCAGGTCACAGATCCCAGGAGCAAAATATTACTTCCTGAACAGTACACTGTCTAGTGAACTGTTGGTATGTGCTTTTTTTTTATATAAAATAAAATGTTTTATCTCAGTGTAGGCATAAGAAAAGGCTGAACATGTGAGGTGTTAATGGTTCGCCCATTTCACTGTAAACCAGTGGAGAGAATTTTCAGTGTGTCCGGTATGGTGCAAAGCTGGAACATAACCCTGTAAAAAAACAGGAATGGCAATTTTTTTTCTCCTGCCACCTCTCTAATTGTCTCTGCCTATGTTCGACAGAGCCTTTTTGAAGGACAGGGTCTCTCATTAGGCATTCACACCCAGGGCTGGCTCCAATTGGGCAGCCTAAAGAATCTGAAGGCAATGCAATTGTGTAATTTGCACACAAAGTGGTCTGGATTGATCCAAAATAAACCTCTCAACTTTAAATGTGGGGGTGAGGAGAGGGAGGGCGTATAATTGCATCATTTAGTGAATTGATTGGCTGAGAGTCGATGGAAGGGAATCAGGAAGCAGCAGATAAACGGTGACAGCAGCGCCTTTTAGAGTGGGGACCCATCGACGCAAAGCCACACACAACTGGAGACTTGGACACACACGGGTTTAAGGCACTGAAGCAAAGACACACACACACACACACACACACACACACACACACACACAAACACACGGAAAACCAACACACCTAGAGACACAAACACAGATAAACTGCAAAACAAACATATAGAACAGCCATGAGAATGACCCACACAGAGAGTAAGATTAGACAACACAAAGAGAGCCCAGGTCCACATCACACACTGAGCACTGCAGGGCGGGACAATGGAAGAAAGAATTAGAGGTTACAATAGATTTCATTAAGCCAAACTAGACTTAACGAGACAATCGATATGTCATAATTAAAGCAAGGAGGCTGAGAGCGACTTAGACTCTAAATGATGACTGCTCTTATTAAGATGGAGCAGATAGAGAAAAGCTGTGTGACAATGGAGCTCTATAACTACCTACCACAGAAGGCTTTTGTGCTCAAACTGGCCTTTCACCAAGTCAGACAGATAGGAGAGGGGAGGAGTGGAGAAGAGGGCAATATAGGAGGTCTATGTCTTTCAGTTGGTTGCAATTGTAGAAAAGAAGAAGTGATCTGGGATGATGTGAATGATGACACTCACACACAATGTCTGTTCTCCTCCTGTAGACCAGATCTTCCTCTCCAAAGCCTCCTTTCTCAACCAGGTTTCTATAATGTACATCAGGATATGTGGTTTACTGTAGCTGTGAAGATCAGTGATGATGATCAGGAAGGAACTCGCTCATCCAAAATCTGCTTTGTACCAGCCACATAATTAAATAAATACCAGCTTTTCAACTGTACACCTCCATGCTTTTACTTATGATAATTAGTTGCACTGAGTCATTTGTTTCTTGGTGTCTGAATTAAATGAACGAGAGGAAACACTTTAAAGTGTTTAAGGTAATCTGAAGTTTCTACTGTCACTTTAACAGATTGATGAAGCCATTAATGTTATGTGTCTCATGTCTGGTAACGGCGGTGGTGACCGGACCAGTACTGAGACTATAGATGCCGTAGCAACAGAAGCATGTTTTATACGGGGAGCTGGTGAGTGGAAGGAAGCAGATGTGCAGATGACATCTGCACACTGCAGTGCATCACTCATCTGCATGTGCATCAATTGTTTGGAGACGCTCCATCACAAGTACATATACCTGAAACATGTCAGATTCAGGAGGTAGACAGAGACGCTGCGTACAGAGAGCGCTGACTGCTGTCACTTAACAGTCAGCCATCTCCAGCTTGCTGTCCTCTTCAGTGTTGGTGCAGGGCATTAGTGAAGCCTTACTCCCGACTTTGATTCTACATGTGAACATTTCCAGTTAACCTTCCTCAGAGGCAGCACGTGATGTGGAAGTTCAGATCTTTTCGGGGCCTGTCTCTGTGGAGTGCATGTTCTCCGCAAGCCCCAAAACATCTATGTAGATTGGTAATCCTACATTTGAGCATGGATTGTTGTTTATGTTGTTTGTCCTGGTGATGACGGGTGACTTGTTTGGATGTAACCTGCGTCTTGCTCTGTGACAGCTAAGTCAGGCGCCGACGCCTGTGGCCCTAAACTGGACTGAATCTGGAACAGGAAAGTAAAGGGATTAAAGCGCCTCAGGTAAGTGAGTCCACAGAAAGCTAGAACGCAGACAGGATGATGACCACTACTATTACTAAAATAAAATGTATAGTTTTGTACTTTAGTCATGTTAAATCAAAGTCTGTTCAAACATGACTGATAAAGGTCTTTTAGAATTTTAATTTGGTAAAACTGAAGTTTCTGTATTTCTGCCTCAAGCTGAACTTGAATTATGGAATAAAATGATCAGTAAACTGGAAGAACTGACCTGCAGCATGCTGGAGTGACCAGTACTACCAAAACATCTATTCATCTAGTTATGGAGGTGAGATGGGGGAGAGATGGAATAGATCTCTTCATCACAGCTCGCTCTGATGATGAGGATGAAACTGGATGAAATGGAGGAAGAAGAAGGGGAGGGGATGAGGATGGGGACTGGGGTTAACTGGGTCAAGCACAGGTCAGAGAGCTGAACCCTCAGGCTAAGTGTTACATCAGTGCAGACACACTGTGGCCACCACTCAGAGGCCTATCTCCTCCATCACTTCTGATTCACCGTTTAATTAGCTCTTATCATTAATAGACTGGTTCTTGTGGCCTCTGACTGCACAGACTGGAGACTCGGCTGCCGTCTTTGCAGCTCGTACAACATTTGGGTACAACCATTTGCTAGCTTTGACTAGATTATTTGGATAAAATAGCAGTTTGAGATAATGGATTTTATTCTGTGATTATTTTATTTTATTATTTTCAGTAGCTGTCTTTAACTTATTTTGAATGTACGATGAGCATTTCTAGTTAGTTATATGTTTTGACCTAATCTGAACTGATTTATTACCATTATTTGATGATTATTGTTTCAAATAACTGATGAAATCATTGCTGGCAGGGGAGATCCCGACCAGAAGACTAGGTTGTGAGTCTGATAAATTATTTACAGACAAATGCTGACGACCAGGTAACATGTAGTTCCTGAAGGATGGTGGTTACCTCTGCAGGACCACCCCAGACCTTCACGGAGCGACATGACGAGGAGAATCGTGTAAGGACGACCCCGGATCAGATGAAATCTTATATTCAGCAATGACGGACGGAGATTCTACTTGTAACTGCAAAAATCTGTGATGTGCTACTGACAAGACATGCTGCATTTATCTAAATGTTATTATTACATTGATGTCATTCTGTAAATAAATAAATAAATATATATATATATATATATATATATACATACATATAAATTGCTTAATGCCGTCTCAGATGAATTAAACAATTTCAGATTTCTTGCATAATAATAATGGTATTCACCCACCAACTCTTCATTAGTTACACCTTGTCAGTAGCTGCCAGGTTGGACTCCTTTTACTTTTTAAACTGAATTAATTGTTGGTGTAGGATAATTTACCTTCAGATGAACACTGGTACACTGTGGTCACAACGGGTTGGACAGATGGACATAAACAGAGATGCTCACTTGTAAATAAGGGGCATAAAACGTTTCCAGAAGATGCCCCCTCAACATTATACCACCACTATCAGCCTCAATCATTGATAAAAGGCAGGACGGAGTCACACTTTTATGTTGCTTAAGTCATCACTTCAGATCATTTTCAATCATCTATTGTCAATTTTCTTAGTCTATTTTCTTTACCTCTGTGAATCAGGTCAGGCCAAGCGTAAATGTTCTAATCGGCCAGGCCTCACTTCACACAGAACATCCTTCAGGTCCCACTGTTGGGCTGATCCTCCCTCTGACCCTTCACAAGGCTGTGCCATGGTGGAAACATTGCACCGCCCACTTGGTAAGATATCCATCGTGTGTGGGTCATCAGCGAGGGAACGAAACCTTCTGGGTGAACGAACTGAACCAAACCCCTGACTGAAACCATCCATTCACTTCACAGCTCAGCTGAGCTCAGTTCTGACTGCATGAGACTGAACAAAGGTGATGGTTTCTCCTCGAACTATTCACTTTAGGTAATCACTATCCCCGCGTCGCCCATGCTTACAGCTAAGTACTTAGAAGATGGCACGTCTCGCAAGATGTCACGAACACAAATGCACGCCTTATTTAAGAAGAAGCTAGGCTGGCCATTGGCTGGCCATTGATGCAGCTGCATCAGCATCAGTGCTTCGTTTACTGAACGCACTAAAACAGCATACCTCTGAACATACCACTGCAATGGTGAACATGAGTCTTGAATTATAATCAGTGGCTTCAACTGCTAGAATCAGGCTCAGCAAGTCCAAGACCAATGCAGAACTGTAGGCAAGTAAAAAATACATGCAAAAACCAGCACTCATCTCCAATATCCAGCAAGGAAACGTATGTAATGTCAAGATTTTCAAGAGAAGCAACAGCACTGGTGGAAACAGAGAATATTGTACAGAATGATACCAGTTCAGCCTGTATGTAGAGTCTGGTATGGAGCCGGTGAACGAATCCATTTAATGATTATAATGTGTCAGTACACTGAAGGGAACGGCCGTGCCCATCACCAGGCAAAAGTAGCAGGATGGGCGTGAGCGAGTGAACGCTGAGACAACGCAAAATGTAAGTTAATCAACTGTATGTGACTAGTCTTAATCTACGTCGTATCGTTAACAAACGATGACATAGTTAATAAGGAGAGTTGTAAAATGAACAAGAGAAACGCTGATTTCTAAAACTCCCACTTCTACCTTGATACTGCCTCCAGACCCATTCAGCCCTACTTGGCTGTTCAGAGGAGTGAGACCAGGGACCAGAGACCAGAGACCAGGGACCAGGGACCAGGGACCAGGGACCAGGGACCAGGGACCAGGGACCAGAGAACAGAGAACAGAGAACAGAGAACAGAGAACAGAGACCAGAGACCAGGGGCCAGGAACCAGGAACCAGGAACCAGGGACCAGGGACCAGGGACCAGGGACCAGAGACCAGGGGCCAGAGACCAGGGGCCAGGGACCAGGGACCAGGGACCAGGGACCAGGGACCAGAGACCAGGGACCAGGGACCAGGGACCAGGGACCAGGGACCAGGGACCAGAGACCAGGGGCCAGGGACCAGGGACCAGGGACCAGGGACCAGGGATCAGAGACCAGGGACCAGAGACCAGAGACCAGGGACCAGGGACCAGGGACCAGGGACCAGGGACCAGGGACCAGGGACCAGGGACCAGAGAACAGAGAACAGAGACCAGGGACCAGGGATCAGAGACCAGGGACCAGAGATCAGAGACCAGAGACCAGGGACCAGGGACCAGGGATCAGGGACCAGGGACCAGGGACCAGGGACCAGGGATCAGAGAACAGAGACCAGAGACCAGAGAACAGAGAACAGAGAACAGAGACCAGAGATCAGGGACCAGGGACCAGGGACCAGAGAACAGAGAACAGAGAACAAAGAACAGAGAACAGAGACCAGGGACCAGGGACCAGAGATCAGAGACCAGAGATCAGGGACCAGGGACCAGGGACCAGAGAACAGAGAACAGAGACCAGAGACCAGGGACCAGGGACCAGGGATCAGAGACCAGGGACCAGGGACCAAGGATCAGAGACCAGGGATCAGAGACCAGGGACCAGGGACCAGGGACCAGGGACCAGGGACCAGAGACCAGAGACCAGGGACAAGGGACCAGGGACCAGAGAACAGAGAACAGGGACCAGGGATCAGAGACCAGGGACCAGGGACCAGGGACCAGGGACCAGGGACCAGGGACCAGGGACCAGGGATCAGGGACCAGGGACCAGGGACCAGGGACCAGGGACCAGAGACCAGAGAACAGAGATTAGAGATCAGAGACCAGAGACCAGAGACCAGAGACCAGGGATCAGAGACCAGGGGCCAGGGACCAGGGACCAGGGACCAGGGACCAGGGATCCGAGACCAGGGACCAGGGATCAGGGACCAGGGAACAGAGAACAGAGAACAGAGAACAGAGACCAGGGACCAGGGATCAGAGACCAGGGGCCAGGGACCAGATACCAGGGACCAGGGACCAGGGACCAGGGACCAGGGACCAGAGACCAGGGATCATAGAGCAGAGACCAGAGATCAGAGATCAGAGACCAGGGACCAGGGACCAGAGATCAGAGATCAGAGATCAGGGACCAGGGACCAGGGACCAGGGACCAGGGACCAGAGAACAGAGAACAGAGAACAGAGAACAGAGAACAGAGACCAGGGGCCAGGAACCAGGAACCAGGGACCAGGGACCAGGGACCAGAGACCAGGGGCCAGAGACCAGGGGCCAGGGACCAGGGACCAGGGACCAGGGACCAGGGACCAGGGACCAGGGACCAGGGACCAGGGACCAAGGATCAGAGACCAGGGATCAGAGACCAGGGACCAGGGACCAGGGACCAGAGACCAGAGATCAGAGATCAGAGACCAGGGACTATAGACCAGAGACCAGAGACCAGAGATCAGAGATCAGAGACCAGGGACCAGAGACCAGGGACCATAGACCAGAGACCAGAGACCATAGATCAGAGATCAGAGACCAGGGACTATAGACCAGAGACCAGAGACCAGAGACCAGAGATCAGAGATCAGAGACCAGGGACCAGAGACCAGGGACCAGGGACCATAGACCAGAGACCAGAGACCAGAGACCAGAGACCAGAGACCATAGATCACAGACCAGGGACCAGGGACCAGGGACCAGGGACCAGGGACCAGGGACCAGAGACCAGAGACCAGAGATCATAGATCAGAGACCAGGGACCAGGGACCAGGGACCAGGGACCAGAGACCAGAGACCAGAGACCTGAATATGCTCTGCTCTGCATAAATAGTATTGACAGGTTTGGCCCCTGGTGTGGTCTCCTGCCCTGGTATCCTTTCGGTTTTGAGGTGGAGCATGTTGTGGTTTCAGTGATTGTCTTCTGCCTTGGTTGTAACAAGTGATGATTTGAGCTGCTTTTCTATCATCTCAAGTCAGTCTGGTTGTTTCCCTCTGACCTCTAGCACCAACGTTGTTTATGTAATAATTGCTCGGGGGTCATGTTCTGGGTCTCTGGAAAGCGCCTAGAGACAACTTGTGTTGTAATAGACGCTATATAAATAAAATTGAATTGAATTGAACAAGCCAAGTTCACCCAGAGAACTGAATCTTACATCGGTTTCTGTTTTTCACATCCCTCTCTGTAAACCTTAGATGGTTGTGTGACCTGATGCAGTACATCAGCTTTCTCTAAGGACCAATCCACGTGGCACCAACAACCATGCCATATTTAAAGTCACTGAAATCCAGTCCCCTTTCCTCATCCAGTTTGTACTTCGACAAGTAGACGTGGTCTAAGTGGTCATCTGACTTCTGACACATCTACTTCGCAGGTGAACAGGTCTACCTAACAAAGTAGCTTGTGAGAGTAAAAGTTACAACTTCAAAAATATTAGATTCTGGATGATTCATAACTGACCCACCCACCTAGTGGTCATTCAAAGAACTGCGCTTCTGCGTTGGCTTCAGAAAAGAAAACTGATTTCGCCTTTGTGTTGAATAAAACTGTCAATAATGTTTTAATTAAACCTTGGAGCTTCCTTACGTCTGTTTGTCTACACTGAAGCAGGTCAGACAGCCCGACAGACAGGCCACAGCGGCTTTAACATTTAACGTACGCCCTCCACTCTGTCTGGGTCCAGTAAGGTCTGTGACTCACGATTGCCTACGTGAATGACAGCTTTCAACGAGAGCTGGAAAGTTGAGCTGGAGGGAAGTATGCCCACACAGCAGAAGGTGAATGAGCAGAATACATCAGCGCGTTAGGCAGAATAATGTGCTGCATTGAAACCTACTGAGGACATTACGATATTCATAAAATGGTCTTTTGAAAAAAAAATCTTGTTCTCTCTTCTTTTCTTCCTTTCTTCTTTTGCAACAATAGAAAACCGACTGAAATAGGAGATGCAGTTGTGTGCAGAAGTTGGTATAGGAACATATTCATTCAAGCTGGTTTCCAAATCATGTTTTTTCAACAAAACACAGGAAATAAAGTATAATCATGTACAAAAAAGAGGGTCTTTAGTTCAAACTGGATGGAAGGTAAAAACAAAATGAATGAAATGGACTAGCACTTGGATGGCAGGGACTGTCAGTGCTGCAGCGAGATGGAGGTGTGAAGATCCTGCTGGTATGATGTGCTTGTATCTCACTTGAAGGATCATTGATAGAAAGATATTTGTCTCTGAAACAGAGGTAACTGTACTGCTCGTCAGTAGGGTCTTTATGTGATGTTTCTGAAAGGATCTTGACCTTTTAGATGTGTTGAAATTCTCCACATGATGAAATGAGGAGAGATTTGGCTGATCTGGAAACACCACTGACAATCAGCTGTCATTGTTCTCCCATCTCTCCATCTTTCTTTCCTACGCCTTCTCCATCTCTTTCAGGCGACTATCATTTCTGAATTATATTTTATGGCTCATTAAGCATCTATAGCACAGGAGCACAGACACAAAAGCAAAGGGGAGGAGGAAGGATTGATGAAAAGCCTCGAGAAGTACTGAGAGGTGAAAACCTCCTCCTGAAAACATACAGTATTTACACTAATGAAAAGATGTGTTTAATTAGCATCAATTATGTTCACGCAGGGCTCACAGCACAGCCTGACACGTGGTTAATGGGGATTTAATGTGTCTAATACACTTATGTCAAAATGAAATTCTCATAAGAGAATTTCTTTTCCTTTCATAACATTTTTTATGTTGGTATCTAGTCTGAAAATGACCAACAGAATACACATATCTTTGTTTAAATCTTTGCTACTTTTGGAAACCATGTCCGAACTGCTTGTAGGAACATCACAATTATAAAACAATAAACTATCGACTTGCTGATTCCCGTCCTTTCCAAGGTTATGGAGCAAACAGTTTCTAAACAGGTCATGGACTTCCTCACACAAAATAACCTTAATATAAATCAGTTTGGGTTCAAAAAGGCCCATTTCCCCTGAAGACTCGTCTGTCTGTGACAGAAGCCCTAAGAACAGCTGGAGCAACAGGTCAGTCCTCTGTGCTTATCCTTCTTGACCTATTTGCTGCCTAACATACTCATATCTACACTTCTAAGCCTGAGCAGCTCAGGATCAGCACATTATTGGTTCTGTTCCTACCTTACCGGGTGTTCCTTTGAAGTGTCATGGCAGGGGAAAGCATCTTCATTGCATCAACTCTCCATGGGGATGCCCCAAGGATCGGTTCTTGGGTCCCTTTTCTTTGCCATAAGCGCTAGGCCAGAATATTTATTCATATGGGTTCTCATATCACTGCTGTGCAGATGATACACAACTCTTATCTGTTATTGCCTCTCTGACCTGTCACCATGGATGGAGGATCACCACCATCAACGTAACCTGTCTGAGACTAAAGTCCTGGTTATCCCTGCCCATCATTCCTTCAGCTGTAATATTGAGATAAATATTGTCTCTACTACTGTCACTGCCACGAAGGTTACAAAGAACCTGTGTCATGTTTAATGACCAGTTGTCTTTCTCTGACCATGATGCCTCATTGTCCTGGTTGTGCTGCTTTGCTCTCTGCAACATTAAAAAATGAAGACCTGACCTCATATGCAACTCAACTCCTGATTCGGGCCACGGTTATATCCCGCCTCCATTACTGCAATGCCTCGCCAGCCTTCCAGCTTTTGCGATCAAGCCACTACACAAGGTCCAGAAAGTGGCGACGCGTTTGGTTTTAAATCAACCCGGAAGGACACTCATCCCACCTCTGCTCATTGATCTTCCCTGTCTACCTGTGGCTGCTCCAATAAAACACAAGTCTCTGTCACTTGCCTACAAGGGGATTTTGGGGTCTGCACCTGCCTATATGAACTAGATCGTAAAGGCTTACACCCCTTCATAACAGCTGTGCTAACTGAACACAGACTGGCCTTGTCCTCTTCTCACTCAAGGTGATCCCAGTCCAGAATGTTCTCCCACATTGTGGGAGAACCTCAATGGTGGAACAGGTTACCAGTGGAGACAAGAGCAAAGTCTTCCCTCTATGTTCAAGAAAGACCTGAAAACTGTCCTCTATCAAGAACACCTTCTGTCATGAATTGTGCTCCCCTTCACCTTCCCGAACACTTGAATGTTGTCTTAGTGGCGCTTATTTAAACACCGTTTTGTCTGCACCTGCTTTGTGATCTACTATGTCACTGTGGCTTGATTGGTTTCCTCTGTTGTAAGTCACTTTGGGTAAAAGCATCTGCTGAATGTGATGTGATGTGATGTGATGTGATGAAGACACTATACAATATCCTAGTAAGGAAACAGTACCGCCTGCTCTTTATTTCAATGAACAAATTAGAAAACACGTGAAGCGTTTGTGTTTGTATTGTAATTAAATAATGGTTTATATACATATAATAATAGCTATGTTTTTTTTTTCCATCCCATAATCCTGGTTAAGACATCTTAACCAGATGGCTCCTCCCAATGTGCAGGAGAAGAGACTCCTGCCCAAATAAAATGAACCCCTCATCCTTTCTCTGAGGGGCAGTTCGGGAACCCTGGGCAGAAAATGCATTTCAGTGATCTGGTTCTTTCAGACAGTCCCCACAGTTTGTGACCTTTGGTGATGGTAGGAACATAGATCAGCTGACAAAATGAGTCCTCCCTTTTGAATCAACTCTCTCACCACAAAACCCTTTTTTGAGCTTAAAAATATATCATCAATAAACCAAATGGCTCAAATCTTTTGAGGTTAATGTGAAAAGTTAGTTCCCCACCAGTCAGCATAAGAGTTAAGAGAACAGTACATTTGGGTTTGTATGGTACAGTTTGGACCGGTAAGCTCCGACCTAGGTTGCGTCTCCCCTGCCAGGTGTGTAGTCCAGCTGCAGCTACCGCTGCTGTGTAACGGCGCCACATGTGTGTCCCAGTGTTCCCAGTCAATAACACGAAGGAAGAAGGAAGCAGCAGATAACGGAGGAGCACACCCAGCACATCCCATCCTTTCTTCTTGGGTTTGGTACACTGCAACTTTTGATGATGGCAACACAAATAACTTAATTCTGTCCTGTACCAAACCGTACTGCGCTGCTTGGTGGACGTAGGCTGTTAAACTAATCAAATAAAAGAGGAATGTCCTTAACCACAGAAACAAAACCAACGATCCATTTTCTTTTTTTCCTTTCATTACACACCAAGTTATATTTCAGTTGAGAAAACTAAAATCTCACTTGGTGACATTTCATGGTTTGCTTGTTACTCGTTGCTTGTCTCACGTAAGGAGAAGGGATAAACCATATTTGTTTTGTGCTCAAGTATCATTACTTTAAGTAACTGTGGACATTGGTACTTATAACTTTCACCCTTTAAGCGCCATAAAAGCCGTTTGAGGAGGCAGCGTGGTGGGTGACTCTCCATCGCTGCGGTTCTTCTTGTTACTTGCATTTTCCTCCTCTGTGGGTCCTTCCAGCCACAAGGTCACGGTGTGTTTTTAATTGTGGTGCCCCTCCCTCCCCACACCCCAACATACCACCCCATCCCACCAACACCCAAGCCTAAATGATGAACGACTGCACCTTGTGAAAAAGGTCTTCTCCAATAAACAAGCTTATCTCTCCCCCCTCTCTCGCTGCAGCCTTTGAATAATGAGCTGTGGGTATCGCTGTTAATCACTATAATTGTTAATGTTAAGAGGGGGCCGCTTGCTAGTTGCCCAACGCCCAACGCCTTTATTGATTTCATTTTTTTACATTAAAACGCAGCGTGTCTTTGTCAGAACAGTGGGTCACACCACCCCACCACCACCATTCTCACCCCCAACCCCCTCCAATCCCCGGAGAGAAGCTAATTAGTTATTTAGTGGCCTGTGTGTGTGATGGTGTGTATGTGGGATGGCGGAGCAGAGCTAAAGCCTTTTATCAGTAGCCTGATAAAGGGAATTGGTTGTCCCACAGTAGCTGTGAGAGGCTATGGCTGATAGCAGCGTGGCTATTATAGAGAAGACAGGCTCACATGCACACATTTATACACACTGGTGGACCACTTGGACATGTAAATACACCCAGCTCATAAACACACGGAGGCTAGACCATTCTGCCTGGAAAAATACTCATTTACTCCACTGTCAGCAGACAGCATCATTTTTCCTGCAGATACACAAACGCGTCTCCTCGCTCATTTACAAATATTACTGGGAAACATATTTGACTGGTGTTGAGCTAAATGTTCAAAAACCT
>CM026205.1:29488955-29538955 GCA_014839995.1 Xenentodon cancila
CGTGAACTGATTGGACGTCCTCGCAGATGTGATCAAAGCAGGTTCAGGTGGATCAGCGATCAAAACGGTTTAATTAAAACAATTATTGCACAATAATTATCAGTAAAGTATAATAATCAGGACTGGACAGCACACAGGACAAGGCACTAAAGCCTTACATAAAGACAAATTACAATATTAAAAACGTTTAAATGTTCCTATCAGCTTACAGTTCTTCCCTGGAATACCTGTAAGAAGCTGCTTCTGCAGAAAATGAAGGCATGAGATCATAAAGCTGCAGCGCTTCACCGTGTTTTCAGCACCGAGTCAAACATTCCTCCGAGGTCAGGAGGACAGATGCAGACGTGTCAATAACACACCACTGATTACCACAAAAAAGGAATATTTTGGAATCAACACTCTCGTAAATACATTATGCAACAGGTCCGAACAAAAAGGTCGCGCGCTTCCATTTGACGTGTCATACGCATGGCGTTGCCTTCAGTTCGGCTGCTCATTCGTGATCCTCAGACGCATCGGTTGATAAAAGCTGAAATCTCCTCCTTCCTGGAGCTCTTGGATCATCAGCAGCAGACGGAGCTGGACCTGTCATCATGAAGCCAGAGTCTGACTGTTGTCTTCCTCTCTTTTTTGGCTTCAAATGTGTCCCTGGCGGGTTGTTGGAACGTTGTTTTCAGTTATGTAGAGAACAGAAGACTTACGGCTCATGAACTCAAACTGTGAATCAGTCTCAGACAAACCGCTGTTGCTGATCTTCCATGCCCGCTTGTGCAGGACCTGTGCTCTGCACAGAACTTCACGTTGTCAATATATGAAGTAGACGTTTACACAAACCCACTTTAATCCAAGTGCCATTTTTCTGTTCGAGTTCAGTCCAGTTCCAGGAAAGATCCAGTCCAACACAACCAAGCCCCTTCCAGCAAAGTCCACACCGGTTGGTCCGGAGAAGGAAGTGATTTTAATTAAAGATAAGTTGCTCAGTGTGCGCCCATACTGAGCCTGTTAATCTGAATCCAATAGGCTGGATGTAGCAGCTAGGAGGCCCTTGTAAAGCAAAGGCTCTATTGAAGCCCACTGCATTTCATTTGGCTGGGAATCAATGCAGATTGACACCACTTAACATGCAAATGGTGCTCAGGTCAACCAGCAGCTTCCGGACTGCTGGCGGTGGTCCAACATGTACTGCCCTCGCTTTCTCCTCCTCCTCTGCTTCTCCAACTGTTTCTCCTCTACGTCATCTTTCGTCCCCTAGTTTTCCTCCCTGAGATGTTCTCCTCTTCTCTGACTGCTGGCCTCATTTTGTCTCTGTTTCCTTTTCCACCCATCTCCACCCTCCCTCCCTTCTTTTCCATCACATTTCTCCCTGCTGTTGTTAAAATCATATTCAGGATATTCGTCCATTTAAAGATATGAGAAAATAAAAGACTATTGATTGCTTGATAAAGTGCCACTGGTGGCAGCGGTATGGGAGTAAAGTCAGTTCGGGCCCTTGCTGCGGCCGTACGTGAGTGTTAGCTGGGGGCTTTTTATGGGAGATGCTGCGGATCAATAAAGCGTATTTGTGTGTGTCGGTCCTCAGCTATACTTCCAATTACACATTTCCAGCAGCGCAGCCGAGCACAGCTCTTTGTTAACGCCTTAATGGATCAGCACAGAGAAGTGTCCACACAAACACACACACACAAATACACACAAATAGATACAGCTTTACAAGGTAAGCATTCTCAAATTGATTTGTTAAACAGCGTTTTGAGCCCCGGTGCTCTCTGCAACTGTGTAATTACTGTGAGAGCTGATGCCAGATCTGTGTGCGGTTGGTGTGCCTGCATCAGAGTGTGTCTGTGGATAATTTCACGAAGAGGCGTGTGTTTGTGTTGGTAACAGTTTCCAGATGAAGGAAGCTCCATGTGTCTGATTATCGAAGAAGAGAACGTTTCGTTAGGAATTTAGTCCACAACAGCACACGTTACAGCTGGCAGCATCTCCTCAGTACGCCACGTAGATCCTCCCCCCGTTTCACTGCTCTGATGTGAGGTGAGTGGAGCAACATGTGGCGAAGTTGACTGATGATAAATGTGTTGAATTAACATATTCAGATATTCAGATAACCTGATTCAGATATTTTGCCTGCTCCACTTAAAGGTAGAGTAACTTATCTAAGAAAAATGTGCACATACAGGAATTCATTTTAAGGTATCTGCCTAAAATGTGCAGCCTGCCTCTTTCGGCCTCCATCAGGAACCACTCCTCCAAAATCACACCTGAAGATCACAAGTTAACTGAAAATGATGATGCGCTCTGACCTATGTTAATGTGGAAAGACTGACTGCAGCTAGAGATGAACAATGTTTTCCATGTGTTTCCTTTGAATGACAAAGTATCAAACCACCTGAACTTTAAGTGAAAAGGTGAAAGGACAAATATCAGAACAGAAACACGAGCTTCACGGCTTCCCTTTTCCCATCAGTCTGTCCCCGGTTGCCATATTAACTCTTGCTTTACTTCTTGAAACATACAGTGTATTTTGATTGAATGATGTTTGTTCTGGGTCACTGAGCTTTTCTGCTGTGCCAGTAATACAATTTGCTGCCAGTGGTAATGGCAGTGATAATGGCAGTGGTAATGGCAGTGGTATAGGCAGTGGTAATGGCAGTGGTAATGCCAGTGGTAATGGCAGTGGTATAGGCAGTGGTAATGCCAGTGGTATTGGCAGTGGTAATGCCAGTGAAAATGCCAGTGGCAATGCCAATGGTAATGCCAGTGGTTATGCCAGTGAAAATGCCAATGACAATGCCAGTGGTAATGGCAGTAGTAATCCCAGTAGTAAAGCCAGTGCAAATGCCAGTGGTAATGCCAGTGGTAATGCCAGTGGTATTGGCAGTGGTAATGGCAGTGGTAATGCCAGTGGTTATGCCAGTGAAAATGCCAGTGGTAATGCCAGTGTTAATGCCAGTGTTAATGCCAGTAGTAATGCCAGTAGTAAAGCCAGTGCAAATGCCAGTGGTAATGCCAATGGTAATGCCAGTGGTTATGCCAGTGAAAATGCCAATGACAATGCCAGTGGTAATGCCAGTAGTAATCCCAGTAGTAAAGCCAGTGCAAATGCCAGTGGTAATGCCAGTGGTAATGCCAGTGGTATTGGCAGTGGTAATGGCAGTGGTAATGCCAGTGGTTATGCCAGTGAAAATGCCAGTGGTAATGCCAATGACAATGCCAGTGGTAATGCCAGTAGTAATGCCAGTAGTAAAGCCAGTGCAAATGCCAGTGGTAATGCCAGTGGTAATGCCAGTGGTAATGGCAGTGGTAATGCCAGTGGTTATGCCAGTGAAAATGCCAGTGGTAATGCCAATGACAATGCCAGTGGTAATGCCAGTAGTAATGCCAGTAGTAAAGCCAGTGCAAATGCCAGTGGTAATGCCAGTGGTAATGCCAGTGGTAATGCCAGTGGTAATGGCAGTAAAAATGCCAGTGGTAATGCCAATGATAATGCCAGTGGTAATGCCAATGATAATGCCAGTGGTAATGCCCGTGGTAATGCCTGTGGTAATGCCAGTGGTTATACCAATGATGATGCCAATGAAAATGCCAGTGTTAATGCCAGTGAAAATGCCAGTGGTAATGCCAGTGAAAATGCCACTGGTAATGCCCGTGGTAATGGCAGTGGTAATGCCAGTGGAAATGGCAGTGATTATGCCCGTGGTGATGCCAGTGGTAATGCCAGTGATAATGGCAGTGGTAATGCCAGTGGTAATGCCAGTGGAAATGCCAGTGGTAATGCCAGTGGTAATGCCAGTGTTACTTGCCAGTGGTAATGCCTGTGGTAATGCCAGTGTTAATGCTAGTGGTAATGCCCGCGGTAATGCCAGTGGGAATGCCAGTGGCAATGCCAGTGGTAATGCCAGTGGTAATGTCAATGATAATGCTAGTGGCAATGCCAATGATAATGCCAATGAAAATGCCAATGATAATGCCAGTGGTAATGCCAATGACAATGCCAGTGGTAATGCCCGTGGTAATGCCAGTGGTAATGCCAGTGTTGATGCCAGTGGTAATGCCCATGGTAATACCATTCCTTATACCAATGATAATGCCAGTGAAAAAGCCAGTGGTAATGCCAGTGACAATGCCAGTGGTAATGCCAATGATAATGCCCGTGGTAATGCCAGTGGTAATGGCAGTGGTAATGCCAATGATTGTCACGGATCGGAATCCCAAGCTCCCAGTCGCCAGTGAACGCACCACCTGATTTCGATCACCGACACCTGGTTTCTCCTGTATTTATACAGCGGAGATTCATCGTAACGGCGCCAGATCGTCTTTGTTTTAACACTGTTCGTTTCCAGGCCTTGTTCTCTTATGTCTTAGTATACGAATGTGGAATCCTGTTCTGTCTGACCTCGTCTCTGCCTGAACCCTATTGGAAGTTTTGATCTCTTGGTTTTTGAATCCTGCTCTGCCTGACCTCGTCTCTGCCTGAACCCTATTGGAAGTTTTGATCTCTTGGTTTTTGAATCCTGTTCTGCCTGACCTCGTCTCTGCCTGAACCCTATTGGAAGTTTTGATCTCTTGGTTTTTGAATCCTGCTCTGCCTGACCTCGACTTTGCCTGAATCTCATGGGAGATTCGGACTGAGCTTGAAATAAAGAACTCAAAGACTATCTTGGTGTTGTGGTCGTCTGTGGCTCGTGACAGAACGATCTGGCCAATATGGAGCCAGCAAGGGATCGGGAATGGAGATCTGAAGTGGAGTCGGCGCTAACCCAGCTGAGGACTCAGATGGCCACTCAAGCCGAAGGAATGCGGCAGCTTATGAATAGGGTTGCAGAGCTAACTCCTTCTCCACCCGTCCAGCAGCCTCCACCTGTACCCACCACGAACGACCCACAGACGCATCGGGAGCCTCGGGTCGACGCCCCGGAGAGGTATGGGGGCGAACCGGGCCATTGCAGGGCCTTTTTGGTCCAGTGCTCTTTGTTGTTTGAGCTGCAGCCGTTCTCTTTCGCTTCTGAGAGGGCTAAAGTGGCGTATGTCATCTCCCTTCTAAAGGGGAGAGCGAGACTGTGGGGAACCGCTGAGTGGGAGCGTTCCTCTCCAGTCTGTCAGACGTTCGAGAGCTTTTCGGAGGAATTACGTCACGTTTTCGACCCGGTCCGGCCTGAGAGAGAGGCAGCCCGCACCTTGTTTCACCTCAAGCAGGGGAGTAGCAGGATCACGGACTATGTTATTGAGTTTCGCACACTGGCAGCAGATAGCCGATGGAATGCTGCCGCGTTATGGGATGCCTTTTACCAGGGACTGGCCGACCACATTAAAAACGAACTAGCAGCACGGGAAAAGCCAGGAGACCTTAATGGTCTCATAGCCCTTGCCGGTAGCATTGACTATCGTTTCAGGGAGCGAATACAGGAGAAAGGCGACTGGGGACATCCCAGAACCGCAACCTGCAGCGCTGTCCCTGCCCCGCTGGAAGCACCCGAACCTATGCAGATTGGAAGGTGCCGACTCACGCCAGGCGAGCGTGAGAAGAGAAGGCAGAACGGTCTTTGCTTCTATTGTGGTGAGGCAGGTCACATGATAAGCACCTGCCCCGTGAAGGGCCCAGACTCAGTAGGGTTTGTAAGGAGACTATTGACCCGGTCCTTCACAGATTCTTCACGGCCAACCATTCATGTGTCTCTAGGAAACTCAGGCCATAGGGCTCCCGTGTTTATTGACTCTGGAGCCGATTATGAATTCATAGATGTTCAGTTAGCCCAGCGATTGGGTCTGAAGTTAGTTCCTTTGGACATTCCTGTATCGGTGCGCGCTATTGATAACCGGGTAATACATAGGGTCAGACGGAGAACCGAACCGGTGCTAATGACTACGGAGGGGGGTCACCAGGAAAAGATTCAGTTTCACGTTGTCTCGTCACCGCGAGTTCCGCTCATTCTAGGGCACACTTGGCTTCAGACCCATGACCCATATATCAGCTGGCGAGAGGGCAAGATACTTGACTGGAGCGTCAACTGTCGGACCACTTGTTTACGGGCCCCTCATGTATCTTCCTCGACTCCCTCCACCGGCACGGCTGAGAGTTATCCCAAACTCTCAGCAGTCCCACCTCAGTACCAGGACCTCAAGGAAGTGCTTAATCAGGATCGCGCCAGTTTCCTTCCTCCTCATGGGTCATTTGACTGTGCAATCGACCTTCTCCCAGGTACCATCACAGCACCGCTCCATGCCGAGACATCTGTCAAATCCAGTCCAGTCCAGTCCAGTTCAGTCGAAGCCAGTCCGGCCCCGTCCGGTCCCGTCCGGTTCTGTCCGGTCCCGTCCAGTCAAGACCAGTCAAAGTGTTCAGTTCCGTTCAGTCCAGGCCAGTCCAGTCCGGGCCCGTCCAGTCGGGTCCGGCCCCGTCCGGCCCAGCCCAGTCACGTCGGTTCACGTCGGTTCACGTCGGGTCACGTCGGGTTACGTCAGGTCATGTCGGGTTACGTCACGTCAGGTCAAGTCAGGTCACGCCAGGGCAAGTCACGTCTCAACTTGTCCGTTGCGTTGGCCTTGTTCTCTTATGTCTTAGTATACGAATGTGGAATCCTGTTCTGTCTGACCTCGTCTCTGCCTGAACCCTATTGGAAGTTTTGATCTCTTGGTTTTTGAATCCTGCTCTGCCTGACCTCGTCTCTGCCTGAACCCTATTGGAAGTTTTGATCTCTTGGTTTTTGAATCCTGCTCTGCCTGACCTCGTCTCTGCCTGAACCCTATTGGAAGTTTTGATCTCTTGGTTTTTGAATCCTGCTCTGCCTGACCTCGTCTCTGCCTGAACCCTATTGGAAGTTTTGATCTCTTGGTTTTTGGAATCCTGTCCTGTCTGACCTCGACTTTGCCTGAATCTCATGGGAGATTCGGACTGAGCTTGAAATAAAGAACTCAAAGACTATCTTGGTGTTGTGGTCGTCTGTGGCTCGTGACAAATGATAATGCCCATGGTAATGCCAGTGGTAATGCCAGTGGTAATGCCAGTGGTAATGCCCGTGGTAATGCCAGTGGTAATACCAGTGGTAATGGCAGTGGTAATGGCAGTGGTAATGCCAGTGGTAATGCCAATGATAATGCCCGTGGTAATGACAGTGGTAATGACAGTGGTAATGCCAGTGGTAATGGCAGTGGTAATGCCAGTGGTAATGCCAATGTTAATGCCCGTGGTAATGACAGTGGTAATGACAGTGGTAATGCCAGTGGTAATGCCAGTGGTAATGGCAGTGAAAATGCCAGTGGTAATGCCAGTGGTAATGCCAGTGGTAATGCTAGTGGTAATGCCAGTGGTAATGCCAGTGGTAATGCCAGTGGTAATGCCAGTGGTTATGCCAGTGGTAATGCCAATGATAATGCCCGTGGTAATGACAGTGGTAATGCCATTGGTAATGCCAGTGTTAATGCCAGTGTTAATGCCAGTGGTAATGGCAGTGAAAATGCCAGTGGTAATGCCCGTGGTAATGCCCGTGGTAATGCCAATGATAATGCCCGTGGTAATGCCAGTGGTAATGGCAGTGAAAATGCCAGTGGTAATGCCAGTGTTAATGCCAGTGTTAATGCCAGTGGTAATGCCAGTGGTAATGCCAATGATAATGCCCGTGGTAATGCCAGTGGTAATGCCAGTGGTTATGCCAGTGTTAATGCCAGTGGTAATGCCAGTGGTAATGGCAGTGAAAATGGCAGTGGTAATGCCAGTGCTAATGCCAGTGGTAATGCCAATGATAATGCCCGTGGTAATGCCAGTGGTAATGGCAGTGAAAATGCCAGTGGTAATGCCAGTGTTAATGCCAGTGTTAATGCCAGTGTTAATGCCAGCGGTAATGCCAGTGTTAATGCCAGTGTTAATGGCAGTGGTAATGGCAGTGAAAATGCCAGTGTTAATGCCAGTGTTAATGCCAGTGGTAATGCCAGTGGTAATGCCAGTGGTAATGCCAGTGGTATTGGCGTTGTTAATGCCAGTGAAAATGCCAGTGGTAATGCCAGTGGTAATGCCAGTGTTAATGCCAGTGGTAATGCCAGTGGTAATGCCAGTGGTAATGCCAGTGGTAATGCCAGTGTTAATGCCAGTGGTAATGGCAGTGTTAATGCCAGTGGTAATGCCAGTGGTAATGCCAGTGGTAATGGCAGTGAAAATGCCAGTGGTAATGCCAGTGGGAATGCCAGTGGTAATGCCCGTGGTAATGCCAGTGGTTATGGCAGTGGTATTGGCGTTGTTAATGCCAGTGAAAATGCCAGTGTTAATGCCAGTGGTAATGCCAATGATAATGCCCATGGTAATGCCAGTGGTAATGCCAGTGGTTATGCCAGTGTTAATGCCAGTGGTAATGCCAGTGGTAATGACAGTGAAATTGGCAGTGGTAATGCCAGAGCTAATGCCAGTGGTAATGCCAATGATAATGCCAGTGGTAATGCCAGTGTTAATGCCAGTGTTAATGCCAGTGTTAATGCCAGTGGTAATGCCAGTGGTAATGCCAGTGGTAATGCCAGTGGTAATGCCAGTGGTAATGGCAGTGGTAATGCCAGTGCTAATGCCAGTGGTAATGCCAATGATAATGCCAGTGGTAATGCCTGTGGTAATGCCCGTGGCTATGCCTGTGGTATTGGCGTTGTTAATGCCAGTGGTAATGCCAGTGGTAATGCCCGTGTTAATGCCAGTGGTAATGCCAATGATAATGCCCATGGTAATGCCAGTGGTAATGCCAGTGGTTATGCCAGTGTTAATGCCAGTGGTAATGCCAGTGGTAATGGCAGTGAAATTGGCAGTGGTAATGCCAGAGCTAATGCCAGTGGTAATGCCAATGATAATGCCAGTGGTAATGCCAGTGTTAATGCCAGTGTTAATGCCAGTGTTAATGCCAGTGGTAATGCCAGTGGTAATGCCAGTGGTAATGGCAGTGAAAATGGCAGTGGTAATGCCAGTGTTAATGCCAGTGGTAATGCCAGTGGTAATGCCAGTGTTAATGCCAGTGTTAATGCCAGTGGTAATGCCAGTGGTAATGGCAGTGAAAATGCCAGTGGTAATGCCAATGATAATGCCAGTGGTAATGCCAGTGTTAATGCCAGTGTTAATGCCAGTGTTAATGCCAGTGGTAATGCCAGTGGTAATGCCAATGATAATGCCAGTGCTAATGCCAGTGGTAATGCCAATGATAATGCCAGTGGTAATGCCTGTGGTAATGCCCGTGGCTATGCCTGTGGTATTGGCGTTGTTAATGCCAGTGGTAATGCCAGTGGTAATGCCCGTGGTAATGCCCGTGGTAATGCCCGTGGTAATGCCAGTGCTAATGCCAGTGGTAATGCCAATGGTAATGGCAGTGAAAATGCCAGTGGTAATGCCCGTGGTAATGCCAGTGCTAATGCCAGTGGTAATGCCCGTGGTAATGCCAGTGGTAATGGCAGTGAAAATGCCAGTGGTAATGCCAGTGGTAATGCTAGTGGTAATGCCCGTGGTAATGCCAGTGGTTATGGCAGCTCTGGTCTGCCTGCTACCCTACACTTGAAAGTAGACATAACTACCACGGAAACAAGCAGAGTTTGAAGTTTGGCTGATTGACAGAAAGAACAACAAATATTTTCTCTTATTTATAGTAAAAACAACATGCATGTGTTTGCGTGTTTTCTTTACAGCACGATGAATAATGGTAATGATAATTTTATCACTTCATAATGTAAAACGTATTGAAAAAAGTAAAGCAAACAAACAAAAAACCCTCTGGAAACGATCCCCTACTCAGCCTTCATGCCATCTTCACACTTCACAAATATGTTTATGCCTGCAAGTTGCCGAGCTTGGAGAGAAAGTCCTTTGATCAGACGCCAAAAACAAGGTGAGTGATCTGCATTTGTCACTCTACACTCAAACGTTAGGTGTTAACTCGAAGATACGTCAAAGAGGCTCGCTGACAGAGACATCTCCGTTGACAGGCAGTGTAAATATACTCCCCATCTGAGTTACAGTGAATAAAAGAGACAGGGTTAGGTGAGTGTGCGGAAAGGGGGAGAACCTTTAAAGAAATGACAACGTCTGTCCTTTTCATTTGTGTTCTGAACAAATCATCATGCAGCTTGAACTGCTTGTTTGTTCCCTCAGAGCATTTTCAATAAACGGTTCGACTTGTGGGTCCATTTATTGTGCCACTTCTCTAGTGACTTTTGTAAATGCACACTCCTGTAAAAATCAAAGGAAAAAAGGTTTCTGTTGTTCCACTGAGGCTGCATTTACCAACAACTCCAATTCACTATGATCACATGCATTTTGTGAAGTTTTTACTCAGGAAAATGAAGAAAAGAGCAGAAAAGAAAGAAGTAAAACTGACTCCTCCCTCCCTGCAACAGCCTCTTGATATTCTTTTTTTTTTTTTTGATATTCTGAAGAGACGTCCCGATACAAGTTATAGCTCCATGAGCTTCGGCCTCTTGCATAAAAACCGGGGAAAGTTGTGTGCGCACACGAGCACTTGAACTCGTCACCTCTACCAGGAACAGTACAGCAGGTGAATGTTCCTGATAGAGGCTAAGATATGTGTGTTTTATCAATAGATTCATGTCTGTATTAAATGTTTTTTGCTGCACATTTTTCCGATCTGCCCGTGTGCCTGTGCACACGTTTGTGTGTGTGTGTGTGAGTGAGGGAGTGTTTGCAACTTGGAGAAAGACAGCAGTCTACGGGATAAAATTGAAGAGATTAGCATGGTCTGCACTGCTTTTGATTAGTTTTGACTGGAAATCTGGCCGAACCACAAGGGGCCCCTCAGCAGCCGGCTCGCGCCGCGGTCTGTGTGTGCGTGTGTGTCTCCTGTTCTCGCAGCGTTTCGCGCTACGCCAGAAATTGAATTGATATTTTGTAAACCTGATTTGTGGATAACGCGATGTGACAGCGACAAATGCCTGGCAGAGAATGGTTTTCAAAGCCGGTCCAAATGAAAGTTATTACAGGGTAAATGCACATTTCTTTGTCTCGGCGGCAGCAGCAGCCCCTCCTGGCGCCGTGTATGAGTTTATATGGGTTGAATATGGATCCATTTCCTGGGTAATTGAATTGATACTGTCATGCACGGGGGCAGTGCCACATTGCTCTGCAGGGCGGATGGACTGTCTGATTGAATTGGATGGTGTGGGTGGGCGGGTGGGTGGGGGTGTCCTGGAGCATGCGTGTGTGTTTAGGTGTGTGTGTGTGTAAGGGGTTGTCAGAGAGCAGTCATAAGATAGACACACCTCAGTGTCCCTCTGATTACTGCTGTACAGCCAATTGTCTCTCCAATAATCTGCCAGCACAACCTCCTCGCACACACAAGCTCGCACACGCTCAGGCGGAGGGATACGGGTCAGGCAGCATGGAAGCCATTTCCAATTCCAGGGTAGGCGAGCGCGCCACCGATCTGCTACATATTAATTTTGTCCCGGCTGAGATTTGCTCCCATTCAGTTAGAGCCGATTGATGAGAGAGCAGAGAGGATCAGACGGCTGCTCATTCGCTCTCCTCACCTCTGATTAGAAACACTGCTGCTGTCACTGCGCTATTAGGACAGAGGAGGGAGAGAGGAAGGGAGGGATGGAGGTTTAAAAAGAGATAAGAGAGGGAGAGGGAGACAGGAAGAGATGGCTCCAGATAAGAGCAGATGGGGGAGAATGGAAGGACCGAGTTTAGGGAAGAGGAAAAAGGTAATGATAGGGAGAACAGAGTGGAGGAAAGGGAGGAAAGAATATGCATGTAAAAGAAAGAGAAGAACTGAGGAAAGGGGAAAGGAAGTGAACAGGAAGGTGTGGGAGGAGAGGGATGGAGATGGGAAAGAAATAAGGAGGAAATATGAAAGTAGGATGACAGAGGAGAGGAAAAGTTTGAGGGATTTAGCGAGGGAGGTGAATTATGGACGTAAAAGAAGATGAGACTGAGAGAAAGATGACTGCAGAGAAGTAAGAAGAGCAACGTGAGAAGGAATAGGTGGCAGAGAGTGGAGGAAAGAAGGATGAATGGGGAAGGAAAAAAGGTGGAAGCAGGAATTCTGAATTAGGAAATGAGAAATGGCTGCGTTGAAGGAGGTAAGGATCCAAGAGTAAAAGAGGATAGGATGAAAAGAGATAAGGACGAGGGGAGAAGATATAAGGAGAGAAAAGAACGTGGAATCAGGAATAACACTGGAGTAGGAGGTGAGGAGAGAAAAGAGCAGGAAAGAAAAGGGGTGCTAATGAGGAAAGAGGAACGGGACACTTACAAGAGAGTGGAGTGGGGGAACACAAGAAGAGATGGGAAAAAGAGGGAAAATGGATGGGAAGAGATGGGAAAAGGAGGGAAAATGGATGGGAAAAGGAGGGAAAATGGATGGGAAAAGGAGGGAAAATGGATGGGAAAAGGAGGGAAAATGGATTGGAAAAGGAGGGAAAATGGATGGGAAGGACAAAGAGGACAAAAAGGGGAAACATATTAAAGACAAACATTTGGGATAAAAAGAACATAAACAGTAACAAATTAGAGAGGAGGACTTGGACAGGTGAAAAGGAAGAATGTTGAAGGAGAAGAAAAAGGAAGATGTCACCTGGCTGGGTACTTGAACGATCAGCTAACAACAAAAAAAAAGATCTAAAACTGAGGGACTGAGAAAGAGCGATGAAAGGAGGGTGCAAAGGGAGATATATGGAGAGAAAAGACTATGGGAAAAGACAAATAAAATACCAACCTCCACCGGCAACAGCAAAAATCCTTCTTCTCCTCCCTGATCTTTTCCAATAAATATAACTGGACAAATGCTGACCAAGAATGCTTTAATGTCGAGTCCCGCTTCAGTATAGTTATCTGTTGCTGTTGATACAAATGACCCATGCTAAAGGTGGACTTGAGTGCCGTTTCCAAATGTCAAATCACATCTTTACCAAATCCAAGCTGCTCTGGAATTGGACAGTGGGGTTGGTCTGGTGCATGTGTTGCAAGTAGCTGTTGCCACATGATCCTAGTATTTATATGACTTTTGTGAGAGATAAGGTCTCAGAGAAGTTCTGGTAAGGGAGCCGGGGCCCAGAAAACACCCACGTGGAGACTGTGAAGCCCAGGGTCCCAGGATTACGGGCTCACCACGACACTAAGAACAATCGGTATTTCTGTGGCCAAACTGCACGAGGAAAACATAAATACGAGAATAAAATAACTAATGGATTTTTCAGTTTCATGTGTGGCTGTGCGAGCTGTCAGAGTAGATACCGTATGCTCTCAGTGTTCTGGATCAGTCATCTGTGCTCTCTGTGTCCAGAGTGCACGTTAAAAATACTGTATCTGTAATTATAAACCACATCACAGACAGTCGTGACAGGTAAAGGTGTGCGTGTCAACTTGTGGCAAAAGGCCATAACATGGATCTGGAGAAGCTTTTTATCCACTTTCCCAGAGAGCTTTTAATCACACAAGTGTGATTAACACACACATTCAAAGAATAAGTCAGTGATACTTGCAGTTCTCCTCTTTTAGAAATATAATTCCTTGTGTTTAAAGTCTTTGAAGCGAGCACAAAGAAAGCCCCGGGTCATCAACAGTCATGACACATTCATTTTTCTTTGTGTCTAACAAACAACAGCAACGTTTCCAAACAAACATCCGTTTAAAGCTGTTGCAGAGTTGAATTTGGTTAAATTTCCTTCAGACCCGTTCTCAGCTTCGGCCAGACAGAAGACCCATTTAAACCTCCCTCTCCTGGTGCCGTGTTTTCTACCATTTCATCATGGACGTTGATGCAAGAAAGCTTTAGATTTATTCCACCTGTTCACGCAGTTATAGAGGTGAGACATGAACTCTGGCCAAACCAGACTTCGAACTGAAACATTTGCAGCATGTGGGTTGGACATGTGTTGGATGGATGGCTGGTCACAGCTCAACAGCTTCACGCTGCCGCAGCCCTGACGGGGCCGGGACTCGCAGCAGGGTCACTGAACCCTGGCAGGGTTGTTGTAAATACAGATATGAGGTTTGTGTTGCACTCAACTGAATCATCACATGACTCGATCGAGGACAGACAACATTTGATCAGATCCCATTGCATCTCCAACTAAATCCCACTACAGCACATCCCTCCACTACAGCACATCCCTCCACTACAGCACATCCCTCCACCCAGCACATCCCTCCACTACAGCACATCCCTCCACCCAGCACATCCCTCCACTACAGCACATCCCTCCACTACAGCACATCCCTCCACCCAGCACATCCCTCCACTACAGCACATCCCTCCACTACAGCACATCCCTCCACTACAGCACATCCCTCCACCCAGCACATCCCTCCACTACAGCACATCCCTCCACCCAGCACATCCCTCCACCCAGCACATCCCTCCACTACAGCACATCCCTCCACCCAGCACATCCCTCCACTACAGCACATCCCTCCACTACAGCACATCCCTCCACTACAGCACATCCCTCCACCCAGCACATCCCTCCACCCAGCACATCCCTCCACTACAGCACATCCCTCCACCCAGCACATCCCTCCACTACAGCACATCCCTCCACTACAGCACATCCCTCCACCCAGCACATCCCTCCACCCAGCACATCCCTCCACTACAGCACATCCCTCCACCCAGCACATCCCTCCACTACAGCACATCCCTCCACTACAGCACATCCCTCCACCCAGCACATCCCTCCACTACAGCACATCCCTCCACCCAGCACATCCCTCCACTACAGCACATCCCTCCACCCAGCTCATCCCTCCACCCAGCTCATCCCTCCACTACAGCACATCCCTCCACTACAGCACATCCCTCCACCCAGCACATCCCTCCACCCAGCACATCCCTCCACCCAGCACATCCCTCTTCCCAGCACATCCCTCCATCCAGCACATCCCTCCACCCAGCTCATCCCTCCACCCAGCACATCCCTCCATCCAGCACATCCCTCCACTACAGCACATCCCTCCACCCAGCACATCCCTCCACCCAGCACATCCCTCCACCCAGCACATCCCTCCATCCAGCACATCCCTCCACCCAGCACATCCCTCTTCCCAGCACATCCCTCCATCCAGCACATCCCTCCACCCAGCTCATCCCTCCACCCAGCACATCCCTCCACCCAGCTCTTCCCTCTTCCCAGCACATCCCTCCATCCAGCATATCCCTCCACCCAGCACATCCCTCCATCCAGCACATCCCTCCACCCAGCTCATCCCTCCACTACAGCACATCCCTCCACCCAGCACATCCCTCCACTACAGCACATCCCTCCACTACAGCACATCCCTCCACCCAGCACATCCCTCCACCCAGCACATCCCTCCACTACAGCACATCCCTCCACCCAGCACATCCCTCCACTACAGCACATCCCTCCACTACAGCACATCCCTCCACCCAGCACATCCCTCCACTACAGCACATCCCTCCACCCAGCACATCCCTCCACTACAGCACATCCCTCCACTACAGCACATCCCTCCACCCAGCACATCCCTCCACCCAGCACATCCCTCCACTACAGCACATCCCTCCACCCAGCACATCCCTCCACTACAGCACATCCCTCCACTACAGCACATCCCTCCACCCAGCACATCCCTCCACTACAGCACATCCCTCCACCCAGCACATCCCTCCACTACAGCACATCCCTCCACCCAGCTCATCCCTCCACCCAGCTCATCCCTCCACTACAGCACATCCCTCCACTACAGCACATCCCTCCACCCAGCACATCCCTCCACCCAGCACATCCCTCCACCCAGCACATCCCTCTTCCCAGCACATCCCTCCATCCAGCACATCCCTCCACCCAGCTCATCCCTCCACCCAGCACATCCCTCCATCCAGCACATCCCTCCACTACAGCACATCCCTCCACCCAGCACATCCCTCCACCCAGCACATCCCTCCACCCAGCACATCCCTCCATCCAGCACATCCCTCCACCCAGCACATCCCTCTTCCCAGCACATCCCTCCATCCAGCACATCCCTCCACCCAGCTCATCCCTCCACCCAGCACATCCCTCCACCCAGCTCTTCCCTCTTCCCAGCACATCCCTCCATCCAGCATATCCCTCCACCCAGCACATCCCTCCATCCAGCACATCCCTCCACCCAGCTCATCCCTCCACCCAGCACATCCCTCCACCCAGCTCTTCCCTCTTCCCAGCACATCCCTCCACCCAGCACATCCCTCCACCCAGCTCATCCCTCTTCCCAGCACATCCCTCTTCCCAGCACATCCCTCTTCCCAGCACATCCCTCTTCCCAGCACATCCCTCCACCCAGCACATCCCTCCATCCCTCCATCCAGCACATCCCTCCACCCAGCACATCCCTCCACCCAGCACATCCTTGCTACTAGTCTAAAATATTTATTGCAGTCTAAAAGTGAGTTTATTCCTTAAAAAGGAAAAAGAAGTTTTCATTAGCAGCAGATAAAACATATACTACTATCACTCGGGTCTAACTAAACATTTCCCAGCAGATGCAGCCAGGGTTGTCCTCAGATCCAACACACCATTAACTCTTATCAGCTAAATGCTCCCAGCTCCAGCTGCAGCAGCCTCTCCACCTAATAGTCTCTTTAACTTCAGCCCTTAATTGTATCCACAGCAGCTAATCAGGTGGCTGCCATAAGAACTTGTGAATGGTCCAAATGGTCCACCGCCATGTAATGGCATAAAAACTTAACGATCATTATCATCAAACTCTTTCCATTCTTGTTTTTTTCATCTGTCTTTAATTCATTTGATCTCTCACTCTCCCACTCTCTCTCATTGGTTAAAGAGTTGCCCATTAACGCGGTCGGAGGTATAGACTTATTAAGTTCACTTAACAGTTAATGCTCCATTCAGAGGATATTACCATTTAAAGGTCCAAGTGGTTCTGCCGTCTTTGATCACAGCTGAGCCCTGATTACACAGCCGCTCATTCTGAAGTTGGGGCTCACGACACTTTTGCCTGAGCGATTAAAAGATAGATTTAGCATGTCTCTGGGAGGTTTCACATCAAACACAACAGAAAGCTGTTGATATTCTTTGCAGTTCCTGGCTAACCTCTGGGTTTTGTTCAATGGCTTAAGCATCCTTCCCATTTCATTTGATGATTACAGTTAATGTACGGTATAAAAATAAAACCGGCTGTGTTTCTATCCAAACGCACACTTCAAAAGCCTTACACGATAGCTTCACCTCGGCTGAATGTCCCTGAAGTGCACCGTGAACTTCTGTACGGCCCATCCTGCACCAAACACAGGCTGCACTGTGTATCTGGTTTTTCTTCAAAACCAATGTCTTAATATTGCCAGTCTGCATATAAAAAGGTTCCTTAAACATCGGCGGGTGTGCACCAACAGATGTGTCAGTTGCTGAACTACTTTTGAACACCACTGGAAACAGCTTTTAGAGGGATCCATGAATGCAAACAGGTGACAACATGCAAATACTAGTTTTAAATTCAGCTACTATTGTGAATGTCGCTTTACACGGGACATCTAACAACGTTCACAAACTTTGTCAATTTAAAATCCTTTAATCTTCTGTCACTGCTGTTCTTTCAGTTCTATACTAAAGCACAGTTTCTATTATTATTTATTTGATTTTTTCTTGACTTGGTTTAAATAATCCAGCTCCTGACATAACAGGTCCTGGGATCCGGAGTAGCAACACTTTTCCAGGCTCTGAAAAGATGCTTTCTTCATGGTTGGCTCTTAAAAAAAGCTGTTTTCACGACTAATATTTGCCAGGCGCTTTTCGTACTGCCACCAGCTAAACAGGCTGTAAATTTAAATTAAAAAACCCACACAATTCAAAAGATTTTGCTTTGCAAGACTTTCCTAAACTGCCATGAGATTTGAGGTAAATAAACTTAGTATTGGCTCTACGCCGTGGCCTCATTTTATTTTTCCTAAGACCCTCTTATGTGTACCATCCTCACTTTCCTCTTGACTCTACTGGTTGGTTTATGGCCAGATTTCAACATTTGCCAGTGAAAGACGGTGTACAATACATTCCCATGGCTGACGTGCTGAAAGGCTGAACTCTAACGGTATTTTTTGTTGCCTGACAGTGTTAATTAGTTGTTACACATATGAGGAACAATTGAATACTCGGGAAACCCTCTACGGTTTAAGGCTGACTGGATGTGTTGCTGGGAGAAACCATCCGCTCAGCCGTATCGCAGCTCCTTGGGTCAATACTTCCACGTCATCACACTTAGTAGACTATTACTCAGAGGCCAGACTCACAGAAGGAGTTCACGTAAGCTGCACTGCAATCTAAAAACAGCCAGCCTTTCAGAAGACTGGCTGCATGGCCGACTTTTTGATTCGCTCACTTTCGAGCAGCAGTCGAAAGCAGAGGCTGTCACAGCAGGCAATCATAACATCTGAAGTCATGGTGGCTACTCACTGCTGTGACTGTACCACACATGGCTTTTTTTCATGGCAATTGTGGTAAAGAGAGGTAAGTCTCCGTGTCTGCTTTCAAATGCTCCTCGGTGGATCCGAAACTCTCTTTGAGAGCAGTATCACCTTATACCCATCAAGTAGCGGCTGATCTTTACATCACACTGGTTTAACTGTGTTTATTTTAATGCACCACACATACAGCACAAATTAAACTAAGACGGTAAAAACAGAGTTGTTAAAGACTGAGCTGGAAGCTTGAATCCAGTTAAAAGGTGTCGTTAGTATAGCTTCAGTGACATCAACAGTCTCCAACAAGCCAGCAGGAGTCTATCGATCACTTGTCTATGATATGAAATCAAAGTGCATCATAACACCTCGTCCCTTCCCGCCCTCCTTCTGTTCGCCACAGTTCTCTCATGTATCACACCATAATTAAAGAAACCAGCCAGCAGATCCAATTTAAGATTACTGTCTATGAAGAATGTGTGCAGTGCCTGCCGTACCCCCCACCCCCACCCGCCGCACCCCCACCTCCCATCCACTCAGCCTCAGTAACGCCTGCAGAATGCCTATTATACAAACTGTGAACGGTGATAATAAACCTGGAGGAAATCAAACACCCTGCTCCTGAACAGACTTATCTAGTGTTTAAGGTTTAGGGAAGGGTTAACTCAACACGGGAGGCTACAGTTTTCCTTTAAATATAAATGCTGGGTGGTTCAGTCAGCACCTACATGATGCTGTTTAAAGATAAATGATCTGCTCCTCTTATTTTGAAATTGAATTAAGCTGAGCTGTTGCTATAATGATCTTTTATAGTTTTTCTGCCAGGATTTGCAGGTGTGTGGCTCAAATGCAGGAGACCAAAGCAGGCATAAATAAATAAAGTTATTTAACCAAAATCACTAAGACAGGAAATTTGTAAATCAAAACTAAAAAAGAAGAGAATAACAGCAAAAGGAGCAAGAAAGGAAACAGACGGAGCGAGACAGACAGGAGAGTACTCAAGAGCAGAGTTTATCACTTAAAATGCTCACTTCAGAGCAGACAGTAATTTTCTGTTCTTAAAAACATTACTAACAAACACTATGGCAACATATAATATAACCTAGTTCTGTTCTGGTTATGCTGAACCTTAACTGAGGGGTATTTCAGAAATCAGCATTTATAACTTACCATAAATTCAGTAAATTCAGAGAAAAACACTGCAAAAAGCAGCATATGGACATTAATCACCATGGTAACCGACCCTCTGATCTTAATCTGGAGGGAGTAGGTTTTGTTTGGATTATTTTGAGTATTTTAAGTCCAGGTACACAAAAGCTGCAGCTTGGTCACCATCACAAAATGGCATTACTTTTTGAGGATCTACAAAGGTCACATAAAAGCAGAAGTCTTCTGTGTGAGAGGGGGAAAAGACCTCGGACTGATGCGCCAACAGTTGTTTTGGTAAAGTGCACCCATTTCTTTGACAAATCTTTCAAATATTCAAACAGCTTTTTGCCGTCAGGTACACCCCACCAGGTGGCTGCCCATTGCCTATTGATCACTGCTGTTCTTCTGTGCTTTTTCCTCTACTGAGTAATTGGTACAGCGCAGGTCAGCATTTGCCAATTCTGGTCGTGTTTTAGATGTTTCCCAGCTTTGTTATTGGGGTTTCAACACTCCGTAGACTTATGTAGACACATGATGTCTACATAAGTTTGCCTCGAACACATAATCTAACACACAGTTTACCTGATTCATAACTGATTCACAACTGAGTCATAACTGAGTCATAACTGATTTATAACTGATTAATAACTGGTTCATAACTGATTTATAACTGGTTCATAACAGAGTCATTACTGATTTATAACTGATTCATAACTGGTTCATAACTGATTCTAAACGGATACATAACTGAGTCATAACTGATTCATAACTGATTAATAACTGGTTCATAACTGATTCATAACAGAGTCATTACTGATTTATAACTTATTCATAACTGGTTCATAACTGGTTCATAACTGATTCATAACTGGTTCATAACTGATTCTAAACGGATACATAACTGAGTCATAACTGATTCATAACTGATTAATAACTGGTTCATAACTGATTCATAACTGTTTCATAACTGATTAATAACTGGTTCATAACTGATTCGTAACTGATTCATAACTGGTTCATAACTGAGTCATAACTGATTCATAACTGGTTTATAACTGAGTCATAACTGATTCATAAGTGATTCATAACTGAGTCATAACTGATTCAAAACTGATTCATTACCTATTTATAACTGATTCATAACTGATTCATAACTAGTTCAAAACTGATTCATAACTAGCTCATAACGGAGTCATAACTGATTTATAACTGATTCATTACTGATTCATTACTGATTCATTGCTGATTCATAACTAATTCATAACCAATTCATAACGGAGTCATTACAGATTTATAACTGAATCATAACTGGTTCATAACTGATTCTAAACGGATACATAACTGATTCATAACTGATTCATAACTGGTTCATAACTGAGTCATAACTGGTTCATAACTAGTTCATAACTGATTCATAACTGATTCATAACTGAGTAATAACTGAGTCATAACTGATTCATAACTGATTTATAACTGATTCATAACTGGTTCATAACCGATTCAAAACTGAGTCATAACTGAGTCATAACTGATTCATAACTGGTTCATAACTGAGTCATGACTAATTCATAACTGGTTCATAACTGAGTCATAACTGATTTATAACTGATTCATAACTGATTCATAACTGGTTCATAACTGATTCATAACTGAGTCATGACTAATTCATAACTGGTTCATAACTGAGTCATAACTGATTTATAACTGATTCATAACTGATTCATAACTAGTTCATAACTGATTCATAACTAGTTCATAACGGAGTAATAACTGATTTATAACTGATTCATTACTGATTCATAACTGGTTCAAAACTGATTCATAACTGATTCGAAACTGATTCATAACTGGTTCATAACTAGTTCATAACTGATTCATAACTAGTTCATAACGGAGTCATAACTGATTTATAACTGATTCATTACTGATTCATAACTGGTTCATAACTGGTTCATAACAGGTTAATTACTGGTCCATAACTGGTTCATAACTGATTCATAACTAATTTATAACTGATTCATAACTGGTTCATAACTGATTCATAACTGATTCATAACTGGTTCAAAACGGAGTCATAACTGAGTCATAACTGATTCATAACTGATTCATAACTGATTTATAACTGATTCATAACTGATTCATAACTGATTCATTACTGATTTATAACTAATTCATAACTGGTTCATAACTGATTCATAACTGAGTCATGACTGATTCAAAACGGATCCATTACCTATTTATAACTGATTCATAACTAGTTCATAACTGATTCATAACTAGTTCATAACGGAGTCATAACTGATTTATAACTGATTCATTACTGATTCATAACTGGTTCATAACTGGTTCATAACTGATTCATTACTGATTCATAACTGGTTCATAACTGGTTCATAACTGGTTCATAACTGATTCATAACTGATTCATAACTGGTTCATAACAGGTTCATAACTGATTCATTACTGATTCATAACTGGTTCATAACTGGTTCATAACTGATTTATAACTGATTCATAACTGATTCATAACTGATTCATTACTGATTCATAACTGGTTCATAACTGATTCATTACTGATTCATAACTGGTTCATAACTGAGTCATGACTAATTCATAACTGGTTCATAACTGAGTCATAACTGATTTATAACTGATTCATAACTGGTTCATAACTGGTTCATAACTGATTTATAACTGATTCATAACTGATTCATAACTGATTCATTACTGATTTATAACTGATTCATAACTGATTCATAACTGATTCATAACTGAGTCATGACTAATTCATAACTGGTTCATAACTGAGTCATAACTGATTTATAACTGATTCATAACTGATTCATAACTAGTTCATAACTGATTCATAACTAGTTCATAACGGAGTCATAACTGATTTATAACTGATTCATTACTGATTCATAACTGGTTCAAAACTGATTCATAACTTATTCGAAACTGATTCATAACTGGTTCATAACTAGTTCATAACTGATTCATAACTAGTTCATAACGGAGTCATAACTGATTTATAACTGATTCATAACTGATTCATAACTGGTTCATAACTGATTCATTACTGGTTCATAGCTGGTTCATAACTGATTCATAACTGATTCATAACTGGTTCATAACAGGTTAATTACTGGTCCATAACTGGTTCATAACTGATTCATAACTAATTTATAACTGATTCATAACTGGTTCATAACTGATTCATAACTTATTCATAACTGGTTCATAACTGGTTCATAACTGATTCATTACTGATTCATAACTGGTTCATAACTGGTTCATAACTGATTTATAACTGATTCATAACTGATTCATAACTGATTCATTACTGATTCATAACTGGTTCATAACTGATTCATTACTGATTCATAACTGGTTCATAACTGGTTCATAACTGATTCATAACTGATTCATAACTGGTTCATAACTGATTCATAACTGATTCATAACTGGTTCAAAACGGAGTCATAACTGAGTCATAACTGATTCATAACTGATTCATAACTGGTTCATAACTGATTCATAACTGATTCATGTCTAATTCATAACTGGTTCATAACTGAGTCATAACTGGTTCATAACTGAGTCATAACTGGTTCATAACTGAGTCATAACTGATTCATAACTGATTCATAACTGAGTCATAACTGATTCAAAACGGATCCATTACCTATTTATAACTGATTCATAACTAGTTCATAACTGATTCATAACTAGTTCATAACGGAGTCATAACTGATTTATAACTGATTCATTACTGATTCATAACTGGTTCATAACTGGTTCATTACTCATTCATTACTGGTTCATAACTGATTCATTACTGATTCATAACTGGTTCATAACTGGTTCATAACTGGTTCATAACTGATTCATAACTGATTCATAACTGGTTCATAACTGGTTCATAACTGATTCATTACTGATTCATAACTGGTTCATAACTGGTTCATAACTGATTTATAACTGATTCATAACTGATTCATAACTGATTTATTACTGATCCATAACTGGTTCATAACTGATTCATTACTGATTCATAACTGGTTCATAACTGAGTCATGACTAATTCATAACTGGTTCATAACTGAGTCATAACTGATTTATAACTGATTCATAACTGGTTCATAACTGGTTCATAACTGATTTATAACTGATTCATAACTGATTCATAACTGATTCATTACTGATTTATAACTGATTCATAACTGATTCATAACTGGTTCATAACTGATTCATAACTGAGTCATGACTAATTCATAACTGGTTCATAACTGAGTCATAACTGATTCATAACTGATTCATAACTGATTCATAACTAGTTCATAACTGATTCATAACTAGTTCATAACGGAGTCATAACTGATTTATAACTGATTCATTACTGATTCATAACTGGTTCAAAACTGATTCATAACTTATTCGAAACTGATTCATAACTGGTTCATAACTAGTTCATAACTGATTCATAACTAGTTCATAACGGAGTCATAACTGATTTATAACTGATTCATTACTGATTCATAACTGGTTCATAACTGATTCATTACTGGTTCATAGCTGGTTCATAACTGATTCATAACTGATTCATAACTGGTTCATAACTGGTTCATAACAGGTTAATTACTGGTCCATAACTGGTTCATAACTGATTCATAACTAATTTATAACTGATTCATAACTGGTTCATAACTGATTCATAACTGATTCATAACTGGTTCAAAACGGAGTCATAACTGAGTCATAACTGATTCATAACTGATTCATAACTGGTTCATAACTGATTCATAACTGATTCATGTCTAATTCATAACTGGTTCATAACTGAGTCATAACTGGTTCATAACTGAGTCATAACTGGTTCATAACTGAGTCATAACTGATTCATAACTGATTCATAACTGAGTCATAACTGATTCAAAACGGATCCATTACCTATTTATAACTGATTCATAACTAGTTCATAACTGATTCATAACTAGTTCATAACGGAGTCATAACTGATTTATAACTGATTCATTACTGATTCATAACTGGTTCATAACTGGTTCATTACTCATTCATTACTGGTTCATAACTGATTCATTACTGATTCATAACTGGTTCATAACTGGTTCATAACTGGTTCATAACTGATTCATAACTTATTCATAACTGGTTCATAACTGGTTCATAACTGATTCATTACTGATTCATAACTGGTTCATAACTGGTTCATAACTGATTTATAACTGATTCATAACTGATTCATAACGGATTCATTACTGATTCATAACTGGTTCATAACTGATTCATTACTGATTCATAACTGGTTCATAACTGGTTCATAACTGATTCATAACTGATGAATTACTGAGTCATAACTGATACATAAGTGATTCATAACTGGTTCATAACTAATTCATAACTGTTTCATTTGTTTGTTTAACCTCGTTTCTGGAACAACCGCGGGTTTGTACTGACTCTGAATATGCTGAACCTGAACCTGTGAGGGAACTTACACCCTGAAAAAGTGTTAACACAGGATGTTTCAGAAACTGAGGCAACTTACGCCCGGAGTCTGTTACCATGGTAGGCAGCTTTTTAAACGTAACCTGGTCAAGGGCAGGTCGTTTTTAACAACCTTGAGTTCCCCTTTAACTCCTCTTCATACAGCAGAAACAGGTTTAATTTGCCAAGGCAACTGATCTTATCATGCACATTCTGACTTGTTGACTTATTAATGAAGAAGCTGCACTGGTCCAGCACCCAGGGAATAATACTTTTAAAATAAGACGAGATCTAAAGCAAGCCAGTTAACCCTTACAAGGTGCTCAGGGACAGGAAGTCCTCTGAGGACCTGAGGGCCTTCGCTTAGAGCCTTGCAGGGGTCAAACAAAACCAGGAGACCAAACCAAAGATAAAACTAAAGAGCAGATGCTTAATTAAATGTAACATAAAATCAAGCCTCGTTTTGAAGAGATGACCAAAACAAACCTGCTAAAACCACTGCAGTAAAACACAAAGCAGAGGACATGGGAAAACCTAAACAAACCCTAGATCACTCTAGACACTCATTGCTTGATGGTGACATAAGTCTGTCTACTGTGTAATGCAGGCAGCAATGTAGAAGACGCAGGAAGATGTGCGTTTGTCTTTTCTAAAAGCAGCCAAAGTGCAGATAATCTGACCCCAGAACACGTGTGACTGTCTGTCTGTCCATCTGAGGCTTTTCTGAGTTGGTTACTCGGGCTTGCTCTTTGCAAAAACAAGAAAAACAAAACAAAAAAACCACGTTTGAAATGACATTTCTTGGCGCTGCAGTGTCTTTGACCTCCTAACCCCTGAGGTATGACGGTTTCTCAGAGCAGGGCTGCTCGAGGGCTTGAAAGAAACACTCATCCTAGTTTTCTCACCTTGACACCTATACACACATCTTTTTACTGTATTCTGTCCTGTAGATATTGAAGACACACAGTTTTTGAGTTTGTATTTTTATTTGATTCTTACATGGAGAACATAAAGTGGGGAGCTGCGGCCCACCTTCGCTTGGAAAGTTTTAGACACGTTTTTTCTGTCCATGTAAGATGAGCTGGCGTCCAGAGAAATTAGTGCCACTTATAAAAAAATAAAAAATAAAAAAAAGACTGTGTTGTAGAAAAAATAACAAAAATAGCTGGAACAGTTTAAAAACCTGGAGCGTTTTCCCAGTGGTTCCGTTTGTTTTCACACTGATGAAAGTCCAAACACTTCAAACCATGCAAGAACCTTCTCACTGAGTATGGGTCAGAGCCAAAACCCGAAGCCCAATCCCTCTGTAGCAGGAACAGAAAATGTAAATGTGGAGCATATCCGTGTACAGCTGGTTTTATGACAGGGACCTCCAGAGACCAGGCGTTGCCTTGGTGAGTCCTGGCACTGTTTGTATGAATCCCTCTGTGATTCTGCATGAAACATACAAAACTGTGACCGCCAGCGTAAGGTACAGTAGATCATGTGATCATGGTGTCACCTCATTCTAAGTTTTGGTGCTGTTTTAGTTTGGTATGCTTTCTTAGAGGACTGCACAGGAGTTCAACAGATCATGTGGGTCAAGACCACGTCTAATCGAGGAGCTCACGTGGGATTATCGTCTTCACACTGGACCAATCTAATGCACCAAAAATCACTGAAGGGGGTTTTGAGTCAGCTAGAGCCTGTAGGTATGAAATCTTGTGATTAAAAATCAAAGGTAGAAATGTAAAAGCTTGACATACAAAGAAAAGTCAGTGAGTAAAAACCGTGGCGCCCACACAGTACCCACCTTTATCACCTAGTTATCAAGACTCGTCTGGTTTCTGTCACACTCCCAATACAACCTCGTACCACCTCAAAATGCCTTCAGACATGTTTCACTATAATGACATACTTTCCAAATAGAAGTACAAGTATCTTCAACAGGCCACTTAAAGCTGTGGATAAAAGCAATGAAGTGCAGAGGCGAGGACCTTATTGCGTTTGATGGAGTCTGTGGTGATGACCTGAAGTCTCTCACACACTCAGACTGTAAATGCTTCATTTGATCATTCAATCCTGCGGTGCACTAACAGACTTGGCCCAATGGACTGAAGACACCACTATATCTCTCTAGGTCTGGACTGTCAAACAACTTTCTGCAATAACTTCACTTCATTTGGAAAACTTGGCTTTCTTTCACCAAAGCAGCCTCTCACACAGATACTCCTTGCTGCATTAGCTCCATTTCACTTCAGATGGGGAAAAAAAACCTCTGCCTCCACTTCAAAAACTCTACTTCGATCAGTGCAGAATAATACAAAGGGCTCTCAGATTACAGAGGGCCTGCTGTACTTTAAATCCTGTAATACAAACTGAAATGAAATCCATTTTTTGCTCCGATGATCTTTCTAGGCAATGTTCAACATGGTCAGAGAGAGAGAGAAATGGCCATCTGTCTGCCACTGTTGCTGTGCCACCCGCGACTACCAGACACACACACACACACACACACACACACACACACACACACACACACACACACACACACACACACACACACACACACACATGACCCTGGCTAAAAAAATGAGCTGCTAAAAAACCCCAGAGAGAGGAATGAGATGCCGTTTTTCCATTTGTAGCAGCACGATAGCACAAAGGAAAGAGACAAAACATTATTTGAAGATAGAAGATACACACACTCCGATAAGGGGGAGAGGAAGAGTGTGTGTGTGTACGGGCGTGTCCAGGAGTGTGTGACTATTTCATCTTCCATGGTAACTTAAATGGTAGATGGAGGCCACACACACACACACACACACACACACACACACACACACACACACACACACACACACACACACACACACACACACACACACACTCACAGGCCTCCCAGTGCTGCAGCACCCCAGATGCCTTATGGGATTGTAATAATTCATGGACTTAGCCAACTGCTTGCTGGACCAGACAAATGGAATTATACTGCCCAGATGAGATGGCTGCATATGTGTGTGTGTATGTGTGCTGTGTTTTGTGTGAGTGTGTGTCTCCGGGCCGCTCGGCCAGTCAGCACCAAAGAAAAATAGCGGCTCTACTCCATAACCGCTTGCGCGCACATCAGCAGCAGCCTACGTGTGTGTGTGTTGGCGTGAATACGCTGTGAAAACGCTGTGAAAACGCTGTGAAAACGCTGTGCAGCGCAGCGTCCGACACCGTGACATTGTTAAACCATGTTCGACTTCAAGGGCTCTGGCCGGCGGTGTCACTTACACACACAGATGCACACACAAAGCACACGTCCGAGTGTGAGCAAACTTGTGTTTTTATCTGCTGCATCCCTGCAAGTTCCAGGCCGAGCCATTAAAAGCTGACAGCACCGCTCCGCTCATGAGGCAGGGACTTTCTCGGTCTGAGAGGATCCTTCCAACCTGACCGTTCACCCTGTCACCCTGTCACCTGTCATCCTGTCATCACCCAGCCAGTTCTGCGGCAGCAGGTGCTGCACTGAAGGTTCTAATGAAGATGAGAGGAGATCATATTCCTCCAATTTTAGCTTCGCTTCAGTGCTTCCTATGAAATCAGAATAGAAATGTTAATTCTTCTGCTGACATATAACGCTTGTAAGGGTCCAAGCTCCATTTAACGGTTTCATATTTTTACATCAGAAGACTTTGCTCTCCGTGTGAATTCTTACTTGAGGTTCCTGCAGTAGAAGAGGACGACGAGCCTTCAGCTGCAGGGGTCCTCTCATGTCAGACTAACTCCCCGTTCGGGTTAGGGTTTTTCTGCTGCTGCCTCGTGAATACTCACTATGGAATTAGATTTAATTGTAATATAATTATGTTCAAATTCAACTGCATTTAAAAGGACTGCTGTAGCTGCCGGTGCTGGCTCACTCCGGGGGATTAAACTCATGTGATGCAACCTGTTGGATCCACTGTTTAGGTACACTGCTGTACAAAGAAATGAACTGAATCATCTTCTAGGAGCTTTTAACATAGTGCGTGCTAATTTATTTCATTAGGACCATGTTTAACCGTGAAATTGGGAAGAAAATGTTAATAGCAGCTCTGTGCAGGCTCAAAATGAAATAGGCATGATGCCTTTTATGTGATAATTTGTATGACGGAAGCCTAGAGAAAATAATTAGCAGATCTGACATGGGTAGACGGCCAAATTCTCGCAAGTCAAAGTCAACTAGAAAAGGCTGCATGTCCTTTGAAAGTGAGAGTGAAAGAGTGAGAGTGAAAGAGTGAGAGTGAAAGAGTGAGAGTGAAAGAGTTAGAGTGAAAGAGTGAGAGTGAAAGAGTGAGAGTGAAAGAGAGCTGAACGTTGCTAAAAAAAACAGCTGAACTGGTGAAAATCAAAGAAACTGCTAAAGTCCGATGACAATGTGAAGGAAATGTTAAAACAAAGCCCATCTGAAAACTTAAAATTATGGTAAAAGAGTAAGAGGAGCTTAAGATCCAAGGAGGCATTGAAATGAGGGATATCTGAAATGAAGAAGATGGGATGAAGAGAGGATATATAGACCTCAAGAGAGGAAGATGAGCTGAAGAGACGAAGACCCTGAAGATGAGAAGGTCAGTTAAAGAGAGCAAGATGAGCTGAATGAGAACAAACAGCTCACTGCTGACAGGGGTATGGATGTGGACAGATGGACGTGTGGAGGTAGAGCAATGGAGAAAAGGCTGAAACCAGGTGAAAATGTGAACAAATGGTCAAACTAGGTTCAGACATTTGAAGCATAAATCATGGAAGAAGAGAAAAATGGGTTTAAGGTAGGAGGATGCATTGAAAAGGGAAATATCAGCTGAAGGGAAGATGGGATGAAGACAGGAAGACGAGATGAAGTAGACAATTACCTCAAGAGGGGAAAATCAGCTGAAAAGAAAATCAGCTTTAGACAGGAAGATGTGCTGAAGTGAAGCACTTGGCCTCAACAGATGAAAATCAGTTAAAGAGAAGACGAGTAGCCGAAAAGAAAAAGATCCACATAGAGGAATATGAGCTGAAGACAGGAAGATAACTGGAAGAAAAGAGGTATGGCCTCAAGACTGGGGGATCGACTGGAAAGAAGAAGACAAGATTAAAAGAAGATAAGTGGAAGAAAGGAAGATCAGATGAAGAAAATCAGCTGAAGAGAAGAAGACGAGATAAAGAGAGGAAGATAAACTGAATAGCAGCAGACATGTCACTGCTGGGTATGGATATGGGCAGATAGACATATATCAAGGTAGACACACTGAAACATAGACAGAAACATGCAGACATGCAGAGAAAGACGGACAGGTAGGCACCAGGCCGCTGTTACCATTTCTCAAGTACATTTATTGCATCAAATAGTATAATTATATCTTAGGTCCTGCCTTCCATCACAGCACCAACACCGCCAGCTAGAGAGAAGGGAGGGGTTCCAGTTGCTCCCGGTAACCAGGGGTCTGGGCACAGGGGGCCGAAAGGTATCTGCTCAGGTTCTCCACTCAGAAACACGACAGAGGTCTGGCATTTTCATCATAGGTTCACTTCAGCTATGAGTCAAAATGAGAAAAACTAAATCCAGGAAATCACATTGTAGGATTTTTAAAGAATAATTTGTAAATTATGGTGGAAAATAAGTATTTGGCCACCCACAAAAAAGCCAGATTTCTGGCTCTCACAGACCTGTAACTTCTTGCTTAAGAAGCTCTTCTGGTTACCTGTATTAATGTCGCCTGTTTGAACTCGTTATCTGTATAAAAGACACCTGTCCACGGCCTTAAACAACCAGACTCCAAACTCAACCATGGTCAAGACCAACGAGCTGTAGATGGACACCAGGAAGAACATTGTAGACCTGCACCAGGCTGGGAAGAGTGAACCTACAACAGGTGAGCAGGTTGGTGTGAATAAATCAACTGTGGGAGCAACTGTAAGAACATCTCCCTCCGTCTGGGGCCCAACACCAGATCTCTTTAGGTGGGGTCAAAATGATCATGACAACGGTGAGCAAACATCCCAGAACTACACAAAGGGACCTGATGAAAGACCTGCATAGAGCTGGGACCAAAGTAACAAAGACCACATCAGTAACACACTACGCTGATCCTGCAGGTCCAGGCGTGTCCCCCTTCTTAATTCATGCGTTCGTATCTTCTAGACTAGATTACTGTAACGTGTTGTTGGCTGGATGTCCAAGTAATTCTCTGAAGATCCTCCAGCTGATCCAAAATGCAGCAGCGCGAGTGCTGACAGGAATCAACAAGAGAGACCACGTCTCTCCAGTTTTAGCTTCCCTCCATTGGCTCCCCGTAAAATTTAGAATCCAATTCAACATTTTATTACTGGCATATAAAGTCCAAAATGGCCTAGCGCCGCGATATTTGCAAGACCTGATAGTACCGTACGTTCCTAATAGAGCTCTCCGTTCTCAGGGTGCAGGTTTACTCGTAGTTCCTAGAGGATCCAGATGTAGATCTGGAGGACGGGTCTTCTGCTATCAGGAACCATCACTCTGGAACCAACTTCCAGTTTGGGTTAAGGAGGCTGATACCACCTCCACCTTTAAAACTAAACTTAAAACATTTCTGTTTAATAAAGCATATAGTTAGTGTACATTTAGTACCTTAATGTGTCAGGGCCAGTAGTCAAAGCTGCAGCTGCAGGACCAGACTAGAGCAGCTCATCTTAAACAGCTTCGGTGTAGATATGCTGTTATAGGCCTCTGCTGCAGGGGGGCACCAACATGATCCACTGAGTGGTGCCTTCACCTTCTCTGTTTCTCTTTGCCTTCTCTGTCTCTTCTTCACCTCAACCCTCATTTATTAACAATATCCCATAAACTTAATTGTGGTCCATTGTTCTGGTAGTTTGTTGTGCTTGTCTGGCCCTTCTTTTCCTCTTCTTTGCATGTCCTGCAGACCAGAACCTCAGGAGCTGCTTGCTGACCTGCAGTTCCACCTCTGACCATCCCAGTGTCTGCCTCCACCTGTCTGTGTGGATGTCCTGATCCAGGTTTCTTCCCCCTTATGATCCAGGTCCTGATCCAGGTTTCTTCCCTCTTAAAGGGGAGTTTTTACCTGCCGTTGTTTATGTAATAATTGCTCGGGGGTTATATTTGGGTCTCTGGAAAGCACCTAGAGACAACTTGCGTTGTAATAGACGCTATATAAATAAAATCAAACTGAATTGAATTGAATTAGGCCAGTGCAGGTCCAGGCATGTCCCCCTGCTTAAGCCATTGCAGGTCCAGGTCCGTCTGAAGTTTGGGAGAGAACATATAGTCCAGAAGAAGACTGGGAGAATATAATGTGGTCAGATGAAACCAAGTCAAAGTCAAAGTCACATTTATTGTCAATTCTACCACATGTGAGGTTCATACAGAGAATCGAAGTTACGTTACTCTCAAACCCTCGGTGCTGCACAATGAATACATGTTAAACACAAAGTGCAAATTAAAAAGAAACAAGTTATGGCATGACGTTGGGTTTAAATAAAACTTTGTGGTGAAAACTCAACTGGTCACGTTTGAGGAAGAAGAATGCTGAGTTGCACCTCAAGAAAACCAAACCTACTGGGAAGCACGGGGTGGAAACATCATGCTATGGGGCTATTTTTCTGCAAAAGGGACAGGATGACTGATCTGTGTTCAGGGAAGAATGAACGGGGCCACGCATCGTCATATTTCAAGCTGAAACCTCCTTCCATCAGGGAGAACATTGAAGATGGACCGGCCTGGTCTTCCAGCATGACGACGATCCCAAACACGCCGCTCGGGCAACAAAGGAGTGTCTCCGTTAAAGCATTCCAAGGTCCTGGAGTGGCCCAGCCAGTCTCCAGACCTCAACCCCATAGAAAACTCGTAGAGGGAGTTGAAAGTTGGTGTTGCCCAGCGCCGGCCCGAAAACATCACTGGTCCAGAGGAGATCTAGATGGAGGAACGGGCCACAACAGCAGGTACAGGGTCTGCAGACCTGGTGGAGACCTACAGGAAACAGAGGACCTCTGTCACTGCCAAGGTTATGTTACAAAGTACTGAGTTGAATCTTTGTTATTAACTAAATACTTGTTTTCCACCAAAATTTACAAATTCTTTAAAAATCCTACAATATGACTTCCTGGATTTTGTTTTTGTTCTTTCTCTCATAGTTGAAGCGTAACTCTGATAAAAATTACAGACCTCGTCTTTGTAAATGGTAGTTTTCCATTGAGTGAGACTTATTTTCCTCCATAGTCAGTGGAATGAGCTTGTTGTCCTTGGTAACAGCTGCCAACTTCACCCGTTAACCTGCTATTGTGCAGTGTCAAAAAGTCACGCTCATTTAATGCCTTTCTGCCACATCAGACCTGATTTTGGGGACTTGTGTAGATGTCAAAAACACAGCTTCAAAAAGGTGCCATCTGGTGGTGTTTGACTGCCATGGTTATGAATGTACACAGACATGTTTATGTGATGCAGCATGATGCAGTAGAGGAGTGTGGGCGGGACTCACCTGAACTCTGAATGTGTTTGTGTGAGTTTAGAGTCAGGTTTGACAAGCCTCACAGCCCTGCATCAACTCCAACAACTCTGACTCTGTCATCTCCAAAACAGCATAAGCCCAGGTATAAAGGTATGAAGGTAGATGTGGGTCTAGTTCTTCTCCCAGCTCATATTATTCCTCCTCATTTCCTATTTTTCACTCTTCCCTCCCCTTTATGATTCCATCCATCTTTTCTCTATTTCCTTTTGGTAAAACTGTTTGCCCCCCCCCCAGTCTTTTCGTCTGCTCTTTCTACACTCATCCTGTCCCATCCCATTCTGTTCCCTCTTCGTCCCTCACTTCCATCCCTCCATCTTCCCACCCGTCCCTCCATTCATCTGTATTTCAGCTCCTGGTCGATAGCATCGTTGCTTTCCTGCTGCACCAAGTTGACAGTCTGTCTGTCCTCGCTGGGGGCTTTAAACACACTAAATCAACGCCTGAAAGAAATAGATATTTTGCTACTGAGATAAGCCCATTTCCTGGTGAGTATTCATTGAAATGATATAATAACTGACATGGATAGCAGAGCGGAGGAAGAGGGAGGGAGAGAGAGAGAACAGAGATAAATATGGTATTTGCAAGTTTCCTTTTGTAGAATGAAGGCGGCTCCTTTTTCTGGGGGAGGAAAAGGGGTGAGGGATCTAAACGTTGACAGGGGAGGTGGTAAATTGAATGCCATGAGCCGTCTGAGCCTCTCTGTCTCTAAAAAGAAATTCAATTAAAGTGTATTGGAGGCTTGTGAATGTGGCAGACTGGGCTCCCAGTGGCTGATAAGAGCTGCTTCTCTCAGCGAGCAGCGTTATAACTGAAGTCAGATCACTGGCTGCTAAACGTGTAATCCCCTGCAGCCGAACAATATGGGCCCCAGTCTGATTCAATACAGCAGCAGCCAATTCTCCACATTAAATCAACGCAGGGGGGCCTGAGTTTGCCGCCGCCATCGGCACAAAGCAGCGAACGCACTTCCTCCAGCTTAAGCCACACACAGAAATCAGAAAGCTAGACCATCGACAATACTTACTATTTAACACCCAATACACACACTCATACTCACATTGTATAAAAGCTCCCTTGGGAAGTGATTTCAGTCCTTTCAGTGTTAAGTACCTGCTTCACTCAGGCTAATACCACCACTAATACTGGAATTATACACAGTGTGCATGTGCATGACTGTGTATGTGTTTATATGAGTGCACACTTTTCTGATGGATAAAAAGAGACGAAAAAAAAGATAAGATTAAATGTTTCACCTTTCCTAAAGCACACACTATAGACTGGCTCATGGCCCGTAAAGCTCCAGATCCATCCATAAACCCTGTCACAGGAAACCCGTCCACCAAAACAATTTAAAAAGATACATCAACCTTTTGGTATAAAAAAAAAAGAAAAAGAGTTCAATGATCAACTTATAGTATTGCCACAATGAGCTGGAGACACACAGAGCCATGCTCCTCAGTCAAACAGCATTTATTTGTAGTGTTCTGTTGATATTATATTAAGTTTAGAGTATAAAGAGACTAGAATCATAATGGCAAAAGGGCCAAAGTCAGGGTTGATCTGAAAACTAATGAATATCCTACAAAACAACCTAAAAATGAGACCCAACTTCAAGAAGATGTAAAATCTAACAACAGATCACAAACATTTGTAATCTGAATGATATAGATCTACGCAAAATTACCAAAAAGACACATGAATGACTTCTACAAAGAGATACAAACAGCTACAAAAGTCCATCAAATAAGACAACAAAATGCTAAAAGATAAAGAAATACAAAATACTCAGGGCTGGATGAGTTTTTCATACAATTAAAGTATCTCGGTTTTTTTGATAAAGGAGTCGCTTGTGTCATCTTACTTTATCGTTTCCTAATTGAAGAAGCTGATGTAACATTTAATTTGATTTCTTTTAAAGATGTTTTCAATTATTTAGTGTAAAATATATACGTATAGATTTAAAAATGATTAAATACATCTTTAAAATGTTTATTGTGTGCTATCGCTGCAGTTTACACGTTTCAGTATAGGTAAGATGATTCAGTCATGTCTGACATATGCCAAATGTTTTGAAGACGATTGAATGGGACTCAAATATAAAAATTACGACACGACGACACGACATCAAACATCAATGCACGACATCAAACATCAATGCACGACATCAAACATCACTGACGACACAAACATCACTGACGACACAAACATCAACACACAACATAAAACATCAACGCAAGACGCAAAAATCAACACACGATATCAAAAATCAACACATGATATCAAACATCAACGCACGATATCAAAAATCGACACACAATATCAAACATTAACAAACGACGCAAACATCAACGGACAACGCAAACATCAATGCACGATATCAAAAATCAACACACGATATCAAACATCAACGCACGACGCAAAAATTAACACACGATATCAAACATCAAAAAACAATATCAAACATTAACACACGATATCAAACATCAACGACGATGCAAACATAAACGCATGACATAAACATCAACACATGATATCAAACATCAACGACGACGCACAAATTAACACACGATATCAAACATCAAAAAACAATATCAAACAACAACCCACAACGCAAACATCAACACATGACATCAAACATCAACGACGACGCAAAAATAAACGCATGACATAAACATCAACACACAATATCAAACATCAACACACGATATCAAACATCAACCCACGATATATAAAATCAATACGATGACAAACAAAAAAAAAAAAAATATCAAAAATCAACCCACGATTTCAAAAATCAACACATGATATCAAACATCAACCCACGATATCAAAAATCAACACGATATCAAACATCAATGACGACGCAAATATCAACGCACGATATCAACATCAATGCACGACATCAAACATCACTGACGACACAAACATCAACACACAACATAAAACATCAACGCAAGACGCAAAAATCAACACACGATATCAAAAATCAACACACGATATCAAAAATCAACACACGATATCCAAAAATCAACACATGATATCAAACATCAACGCACGATATCAAACATCAACGCACGACGCAAAAATTAACACACGATATCAAACATCAAAAAACAATATCAAACATTAACACACGATATCAAACATCAACGGACGACGCAAATATCAACTCACAATATCAAAAATCAACACACGATATCAAAAATCAACATGTGATATCAAACATCAACGCACGATATCACAAATCGACACACAATATCAAACATTAACACACGACGCAAACATCAACGGACAACGCAAACATCAATGCACGATATCAAAAATCAACACATGATATCAAACATCAACGCACGACGCAAAAATTAACACACGATATCAAACATCAAAAAACAATATCAAACATTAACACACGATATAAAACATCAACACACGATATCAAACATCAACACACGATATCAAACATCAACGTACGACGCAAACATCAACCCACAACGCAAACATAAACGCATGACATAAACATCAACACACGATATCAAACATCAACACACAATATCAAACATCAACGACGACGCAAACATCAACACACAATATCAAACATCAACGTACGACATCAAACATCAAAAAACAATATCAAACATTAACACACGATATCAAACATCAACGTACGACGCAAACATCAACCCACAACGCAAACATTAACACACGCCGTCAAACATCAACGCACGATATCAACATCAACACACGATATCAAACATCAACGTACGACGCAAACATCAACCCACAACGCAAACATCAACACACGCCATCAAACATCAATGCACGATATCAACATCAACACACGATATCAAACATCAACGTACGATGCAAACATCAACCCACAACGCAAACATCAACACACGCCATCAAACATCGGCGACGACGCAAACGTAAACGCATGACACAAACATTAACACACGATATCAAACATCAAAAAACAATACCAAACATCAACACACGATATCAAACATCAAAAAACAATATCAAACATTAACACACGATATCAAACATCAACGCACGACGCAAATATCAACCCACAACGCAAACATCAACACACGACATCAAACATCAACGACGACGCAAACATAAACGCATGACACAAACATCAACACACGATATCAAACATCAACACACGACGCAAATATCAACGCACGATATCAACATCAACACACGACATCAAACATCAACGACGACGCAAACATAAACGCATGACACAAACATCAACACACGATATCAAACATCAACACACGACGCAAATATCAACGCACGATATCAACATCAACACACAACATCAAACATCAACGACAACGCAAACATAAACGCATGACATAAACATCAACACACGATATCAAACATCAAAAAACAATATCAAACATTAACACACGATATAAAAGATCAACGCACGACGCAAATATCAACACACGATATCAAACATCAACGCACGACATCAAACATCAACAACGACATCAAACATCAACGCACGATATCAAACATCAATGCACGATATCAAATATCAACGCATGACATCAAACATCAACAACGACATCAAACATCAACGCACGACATCAAACATCAACGCACGACGCAAACATCAACGCACGACATCAAACATCACACACATATACAACATCAACACACGATATCAAACATCAACGCACGATATCAAATATCAACGCATGACATCAAACATCAACAACGACATCAAACATCAACGCACGACATCAAACATCAACGCACGACGCAAACATCAACACACGATATCAAACATCAAAAAACAATATCAAACATTAACACACGATATCAAACATCAACGCACGACGCAAATATCAACCCACAACGCAAACATCAACACACGACATCAAACATCAACGACGACGCAAACATAAACGCATGACACAAACATCAACACACGATATCAAACATCAACACACGACGCAAATATCAACGCACGATATCAAACATCAACACACGATATCAAACATCAACGCACAACGCAAACATCAACCCACAACGCAAACATCAACACACAACATCAAACATCAACGACGACGCAAACATAAACGCATGACACAAACATCAACACACGATATCAAACATCAACACACGACGCAAATATCAACGCACGATATCAACATCAACACACGATATCAAACATCAACGTACAACGCAAACATCAACCCACAACGCAAACATTAACACACGCCATCAAACATCGGCGACGACGCAAACGTAAACGCATGACACAAACATCAACACACGATATCAAACATCAAAAAACAATACCAAACATCAACACACGATATCAAACATCAAAAAACAATATCAAACATTAACACACGATATCAAACATCAACGCACGACGCAAATATCAACCCACAACGCAAACATCAACACACGACATCAAACATCAACGACGACGCAAACATAAACGCATGACACAAACATCAACACACGATATCAAACATCAAAAAACAATATCAAACATTAACACACGATATCAAACATCAACGCACGACGCAAATATCAACCCACAACGCAAACATCAACACACGACATCAAACATCAACGACGACGCAAACATAAACGCATGACACAAACATCAACACACGATATCAAACATCAACACACGACGCAAATATCAACGCACGATATCAACATCAACACACGACATCAAACATCAACGACGACGCAAACATAAACGCATGACACAAACATCAACACACGATATCAAACATCAACACACGACGCAAATATCAACGCACGATATCAACATCAACACACAACATCAAACATCAACGACAACGCAAACATAAACGCATGACATAAACATCAACACACGATATCAAACATCAAAAAACAATATCAAACATTAACACACGATATAAAAGATCAACGCACGACGCAAATATCAACACACGATATCAAACATCAACGCACGACATCAAACATCAACAACGACATCAAACATCAACGCACGATATCAAACATCAACGCACGATATCAAATATCAACGCATGACATCAAACATCAACAACGACATCAAACATCAACGCACGACATCAAACATCAACGCACGACGCAAACATCAACGCACGACATCAAACATCACACACATATACAACATCAACACACGATATCAAACATCAACGCACGATATCAAATATCAACGCATGACATCAAACATCAACAACGACATCAAACATCAACGCACGACATCAAACATCAACGCACGACGCAAACATCAACACACGATATCAAACATCAAAAAACAATATCAAACATTAACACACGATATCAAACATCAACGCACGACGCAAATATCAACCCACAACGCAAACATCAACACACGACATCAAACATCAACGACGACGCAAACATAAACGCATGACACAAACATCAACACACGATATCAAACATCAACACACGACGCAAATATCAACGCACTATATCAAACATCAACACACGATATCAAACATCAACGCACAACGCAAACATCAACCCACAACGCAAACATCAACACACAACATCAAACATCAACGACGACGCAAACATAAACGCATGACATAAACATCAACACACGATATCAAACATCAAAAAACAATATCAAACATTAACACACGATATAAAAGATCAACGCACGACGCAAATATCAACACACGATATCAAATATCAACACACGACATCAAACATCAACGACGATGCAAACATAAACGCATGACACAAACATCAACACACAATATCAAACAGCAACCACGACGCAAACGTAAACGCATGACACAAACATCAACACACGATATCAAACATCAACACACAATGCAAACATCAACGGACGACGCAAACATCAACACACGATATCAAACATCAACCCACAACGCAAACATCAACACAAGTTATATACATCAACACACGATGCAAAAATGAACACACTATATCATACATCAACGACGACGCAAACATGAACGCATGGCGCAAACACCAACTCACGATATCAAACATCAACACACGATATCAAACATCAACGAACGACGCAAAAATCAACGCATGACATCAAACATCAACGAACGACATCAAACATCAACGCACGACATCAAACATCAACGCACGACATCGAACATCAACGCACAACAAAAAACATCAACGGACGACGCAAATATCAACTCACGATATACAAATTCAACGCACGACATAAAACATCAACACACAACATCAAACATTACGACGACGCAAACATCAACACACGATATCAAACATCAACGCACGACATCAAACATCAACACACAATATCAAACATCAACGACGACGCAAACATCAACACACGATATCAAACATCAACGCACGACATCAAACATCAACGCACGACATCAAACATCAACGCACGACATCGAACATCAACGCACGACATCAAACATCAACAACGACATCAAACATCAACGCACGATATCAAACATCAACGCACAACATCAAACATCAACGCACGATATCAAACATCAACGCACGATATCAAACATCAACGCACAACATCAAACATCAACGCACGATATCAAACATCAACAACGACATCAAACATCAACGCACGATATCAAATATCAACGCATGACATCAAACATCAACGCACGACGCAAACATCAACGCACGACATCAAACATCACACACATATACAACATCAACGGACGATATCAAACATCAACGCATGACATCAAACATCAACAACGACATCAAACATCAACGCACGACATCAAACATCAACGCACGACGCAAACATCAACGCACGACATCAAACATCAGTTGAGTAATCAGTTGAGAATAAAACTCATTAATTAATAACCAGAGATGCACAATAGACCACACTTTCAGTCTGTAGACACACACACGCGCACACACACACACACACACACACACGCACACACACACACACGCCATTGGCACGTCCAATCTCCCGCTATTAATTAGTGAAAGTGAAATCTATGAATTACTTGCTCCATTATGTACTTTAGCAGCTTCAATTTGCATTGTGGCCTGTTTCTCCGTGGCCAGCAGATTAAAGTGGCTATTTGAAATCAATTTCTCTAATAACAGATCTTAACGAGCTCATCAATTAAGGCTTCGTTAATGGCTTGTTACCATCCGCTGTGTGTGTAAATATGTGTGTGTGGCCCTGTCTGCCAGTGTTACTCCTGACGGAGACACTCCCCGTACATATATCACTGTGATTGGTCGGAGGGGGCTGGGCTCCCTGATATTGACAGGAGGCCAGGTGGCGGCTACACTTAACTTTTTGTTAACCTAACTGGGACCTCAAAGGAATATTTCACACACACACAGACACAGGTTTGGGGCAGGGGGTGGAGGCGGGCCGGGCCTTCAGGAGCCTGTTTGAGGGAGTCTTTATGCAAATGAGTACGATAATGGTTTCCATAGCTGAGCTTGTGATTTCAATAAGTTAGGCTGCTCACTGGGGCATATTCCATGCTAGAAAGACCATTAGCACGCTTCACACACACGCACACATACACACACACACAGTTATGAGCCCGTGACCTCCTTCCTGACCCGTCTTCTCTTTGACACATACACAATCACGCTCTCTCTAAATGTGTTATACATGCATGAGTTAGTCCAACTCCTTAAAGCGACGCCTGTAATAAGCAGTCCACTTATTTAACCTCTGCCGCAGTGTTTTCTTTAAGTACTGATGAAGGAGGCTGTAACACACACACACACACACCTCAGACACACACCGTGGGTCAGCCCATCTCACTGCTGCTCCAGATTGAATTAAATCAACAAAACCACCTGAGGGTGTCTGCAGAGCTGCGCCTGCAGGTTTCTTTATCATTATGCTGTGACTGTTAAAGATGCAGTTACCTCGTCAGTGCGTGCCTGTTGTAGCGCGTAGGGAGTCCTGTAGGGAGGCAGAGCACTATTTTGGGGTTTCAAGTGGAGTCATTAGAGTCTTAAGTGACCAGATAAATGCACTTAAATGCTGGTTCACAATCGAATCCCTTCAACTAGAACATTGTATTGACTGATGGGTAAACTTTAAGGCATTGTCTGAATTACATATAACTCAAAGTTTACAAATAGTAAGTAATACGGAAGTAAATATGAACTCAAAAGTTCCAAAATAACTCAACGTCGTCACTTGTTTGGGTTGTTGGGGCTGTCTCACTCAGAAAATATGTCTTTTAAGTGAGCCGCTGGGATTTTAGAAGGTACTGTGACGTCTCAGATCCAGACAGAGCAGAATTATCCAGGTGTCCCGTCATCATCTTCCCCCAACTTCCCCCCTGCTGCTTCCCATTTAACTTGGAAGAAGGTTGTGCAATGCTCCAATTTCAAAGAAAGTGGAGGTGATTGGGGTGTTTAGATATTGACCTGATTGATTTCAGCCTCTGTGGCCAGCCACCATGAACCGGGGCGTGAAGACCTGCTCTAAACCAGAGGGTTTGGACTGTAGTCCTCTGCATTTTATTAGCCAAAGAATTTCAGAGACGATTCATAAAGGAATCTTTCAGCTTTTGAAAATATGATGTATCTCCTCTAATATTAGAAAGGTTTCCTTACCCATCGTATTGTTTAAATATAAAAATGCAAAAATGACACCGCAATCTCACCCAAAACCACATTACAGGCACTTCGTAAACTCAACAACTTTAATCTAATGTTGCATTCCAATACTGACAATGCACAGCAGTGAAAAAACAAGAATTGTTTGTATTTTGCTGTAGGGCAAATGTCACAGCATTCAAATGCAGCTGAAATGTTACAGAAAGGTAGTTCTGTAAAGTGCAGCTCATTAATGCACATTAAAACTCTTATCAGGTGATTTCTCAGCAGTAACAGTGGGAGACTCTCAGCCATGTCTCTGCTCTCATCAGCTGCCTGTTTATCAGCAAACTTGCGCTTTAATGATTGATACTGGGAGAACTAATTATGACACCTCAGTTCACTCATTAAGCTACACAGCTACAAATGATTAATTGATTTATCACATTTTCCCAAGGCTCCATTTATAATCTCATGCTGAAATGAGTTTGGAGAAGGAGGGGGAGGTAAAAGGGAGATGGTGTGAAGGGAGGAAGATAGGGGCGATGGAAGAAAAGATTAGGCAGTGGGATGTGGAGACGATGAGAGGAAGGGTAAAAGCAGGGGATGATGGAGGGAGGGAAGGTTAAAAGGTGATAGTGAGATTTTAAGGGTGGAGTGGAGGTTAAGCGATATTGATATACTCCAACTGGTGCTATTAAACTATATTAATGCACTGCAAGCTCTAAGATAAGCGCTCCAATTATTATGGCAGTAAGGGGGCCTAATCAAAAACATGCATTCGACATGATGAGGTTGTCTCTGCGACGCTGACAGCAGAAGCCTCAGGGAAGCAGGGAAACGTTAACTTCTGAAATTCACATTTGCTTTGTACTTAGTCTGCAGAATGGAAACATTTTTACATCACAGTGTTGACTTTTAATCTTTAGGGTTATAGCCTGCTTCATGAAAAACAGGCACATGAAGCAATAGAACATCAGTGATGAAAAGGAAAATACAATTTTTATCTTCTTCAGTTTCATAGCCCATGACAATGAGCAGAGCAGCAGTAGGGGAGTCATATCTGAGCAGGAAAATAGAAATCATGACATTTAATGAGGAGCTATGAGCATTGGTCACGCATGAAATAAAAACGACAAAATCTTTTTTAGACAAGTCGGGTCTCCTTCACAAAACCAAGAGTTTTTGTTATTAGATGAGATTCAGGCCTGTTTGAAAATCTCAACAATTGCTCTACTGTCATTCTGTAAAATAAATATGTATAGAAGAACAGACAGTCAAATAGAGATAGGAATGGGTCGATAAAGTCAACGAATGGACTGGAAGATCTTTTACAGAAACCCAGACATGGACACATGACCGTGACTTGGGGACAGACGCTACAGCACAGCAACCCTAGAGCTGCCCCCAGCCAAGAGATGGACGGGTGGATGGGTGGATGGACGGGTGGGTGGATGGATGGACGGACGGACGGGTGGGTGGATGGACGGACAGACGCTACAGCACAGCAACCCTAGAGCTGCCCCCAGCCAAGGGATGGACGGGTGGATGGGTGGATGGGTGGATGGACGGACAGACGCTACAGCACAGCAACCCTAGAGCTGCCCCCAGCCAAGAGATGGACGGGTGGATGGACGGACGGACGGGTGGGTGGATGGACGGACAGACGCTACAGCACAGCAACCCTAGAGCTGCCCCCAGCCAAGAGATGGACGGGTGGACGGGTGGATGGACAGACGGACAGACGGACGGGTGGATGGACGGACGGACGGACGGACGGGTGGGTGGATGGACGGACGGACGGGTGGATGGACGGACGGACGGACGGATTTTTATTTTCTTTAGATTAAAGATTTAGATTTTTTACTGGTATATGTTTTTTAACATCTGCCAGAAAGCCCTCCAGGTAATACTATAGTTCTGTACATCGTTTTCTTATGCGAGACATGGTCGTGTATTCTTGGCCGACTGTGGAGGCCGTTTAAAACTGCTGGCAGGAAGGTTTCACGCGTTCTCTTTAGTGGTGCATTTTCAGTCCTGTGGGTATGACTTGTTCATTAACAGTTAAAGAGACTGCTAGTTTCCAAAGCTGTTCCTTAGACAGCTTTGATCACTTAGAAGTAACTGGATTTTACACATTGTAAAGCAGAAGAACATCTATAGGACAAGAAGAAGAAGAGGAGGGATGTTTGTCCGAGGAAAGGAGGAGGAGGACCCGGAGTAGATGAGGCCAGTCTGTAGGGGGGACGGATAACTCTGGGATGGACAGGAGGAGGGACTCTACCGAGACAAGGGAAAGAGGTCCAATGCCAGAAGAGGAGGACGTTTCTAGATGGTGAAGATGAGCAATCGGAGGGGAGTTCTATCGGGAGGTGCTGTAATGAGATGCTGAGGCTCAGCTGCCTAACAATAGCTGCTGTGTGTCGCTGCTTAGCCTACTGCTCTCCACCTATTTGTCATAATCACAGCCAGTTTTCTCATTAGTGGAAACCATTAGCCCTAAAGTCTTATCAGCTTCTTATCTGCCCAACCACCACATCACTAGGCTCTGCACTCACACAGTTGACGATCATAAAAAACCACAAAGAGCAGCGACGCGCTGCAGAACCACCGCAGTGCCACAGCGCCACTGGCATATGGTGTCTCACTCAGGTATGTTACGAGCAAAGTGGCAGGCCGCAGCGTCTAAGGAAGTCCTGCAGTGCCGGCACAACGCACAGCCATCCTAATCTGGCTCCATTAGCGGCGTCTGTCCCTTCCCAGTTGCTGGGCTTTGTTTAGCTGTCAGGATGACCAATGACATCGCAGCACTGCTTGATTCATGGCAGCGACCCTGAGATCACATCTGATGGGAGCATCAGGCCAAACGACCAAACACACCCCCAGCAGACCATTATAGTCTATTTATCTAGCTGGATATCTAATGGGTGCGCTTCTTTTCCACTCAAACACTGTGATGCTATCACGAAGGCCTGGTGCGACTTGAACTGTTTGGTGGGGGCTTTCCAAGGAGGTGCAGGTTAATAACTGAAATAGCTGTTAACCTCTGAAAAGATGAAAAGGAGTCAGACGTGACTGGTGAGGGCTCTTCTGCTGTGAAATCCACACCGTGTACTCAGATGTACATAATCATGTCCTCAATCATTCTCTGAAGGCCTGTGTGTCCTACAAGCCAACTTTGAATGACTTTCCATAGGCGCATTAAAAACTCTTACTATGGGTAGTCATAATATCAAAAACTCTTAACCACTAGTTAGCAGGAGGCTTCTCCGCTGGCCCTTCTCCCACCGCCGAGCCTTCCTTGGTAAGGCTGCTATCGTCCCCGGCCTCAGCTCCCAACGCACTAGCGGCCAACAGTGAGTCGGTGAGTTTCCGTCACCACTGGAACTGCTTTAAACCTAAATATGGCAAAGAAAAACTGTAATGGAAACACCTGGAAACAAGACTGTCAAATATCACTAAAACCTTTTAAAGTGAACTTTCATACATGTCTATAGTCCAGTGTAAAATAAGTGTAAAAAACCCACTTTAATCACATTTGCACGTCCCCGGCATCGCTGGATGTGACGTATTTGGACATGTGACCATATGATCAGAAAGCTTTGCCTTGAATGATCATCGGGACGAAATTCTAAATCTTTCATTGTACTTCGTCTGACAAACTTTGATAACGTCAAGCTTTTAAAGCGGACGGTGGTGTGTCTGTTGAACAGCGTCGGCGGAAAGCGAGTCATAAGCCGAGTCGGTTCAGCGCTGTTTCAGCTCAGTGGGTTCGGTGGAGTCAGAGTTTTGATCAAGAGCTGAACACTTTGGTGGACAAATCTAATATTTGAATGAAGTGAAGGCAGCAAGCAAGTCAACGCTAAGAGACAAAAGCCATCTGGAGTTTATCCAAAACTGAAGCTGCTGTTTCTGTGACAAATATTAACAGCAGTCGCTGGCAAAACAAGCCTAGAATAAACACAGGTGATAAGAAGAGCTGTGAAATAAAAGAGAAAGATGCTGAGCTGAAGAAAACCCTCCATCTACCGTAACGTCCCCTCCAGCCGCAGCTGAAGCGAGGCCAGAACTCGGGCCAGGACGGCCTGGACTGGTTCTGTTGGGAATGCTTTGATCCCTCGTTCCCAGATTTCTGTTCCACATCAAGCACCAGTCAGCAGATGGACACGGATACTCCTTCAAGGAGGTTCATTGTTACCACTTTGAAATGAAAATGTCACAATTACTACACTTTCTACAATATCCTATTATGTATGGAATCCCATGCACAAATTATAGATTTATATCAAATAGTCAACAAATGGACAACAAATTCACACAATGCATGTGCAAATGTGAAGTGCACCACATAAAAGGCAAAAGTATCAAGAGTAGAACAAGAAGACAATGAAAACGTGCATCAAAGTCCACCAAACGTGTTATGACATCGGTACTTTTGATGCATTGGAGCCTCATGAAGCATGTCAGTTCAGCATGAAAGTTGGACGGACAAATTAATTACCAATCCCTGAACGTTCAGGCAAAGTCATGGCAGTGATATGAACATGCACCAAGGAATGCCAAAGAGCGACTTTACTGTCAGAAGACAAAATATGTGCTCGTAACAATCGGACTCCTCCCCGGGCTTAAACTCATTCTTTCTCTTGCTTTAGCAGCCAGATATTTCTTCCAGAGTCTCCGGTCCTTTCCACCCCCCAGAACCCCACCATCCTTATCTTCTTTCATCCCCCTCTCTACCCTCTCTCCATGTCATTAAGCCCTCTGCACTAAAACATGTAAAAGAGCTCCCATTTTGGGAGAGATTTGTTTGTGGCATTAATAGTCCTTAGTTTTCCACATGGTTTCCCTGCAACCAGAGACATTAGAAAGAGAAGTGAGGTGCAACACATCTCCTCTCTCATCCTCTCATCCTTTCATCTCTGCCTCATCTGTCACACAGAGGCGGAGCGACTGAAAAAATAGAGGAAAAGATGCAAGTAACAGCTGAACAGGGAGAAACAAAGATGAAGGAAGAGAAAGTAGACAGTTCAGTGGCTGCAGTCATAGTTTAGTTACGATTCCTTTCATATTTGTTTTGTACTTCTTTTTAATTTTAACACAGACAGTCATAGCAGTAGTGAACCATGTCACTACCCAGTACCTAAAGCCGTTTTTTTTAAGTTTTACAATATTTGCATGTATTTATTTGATACCTCCAGAGTTTCTAGTTTCTAAAATATTAGTCACTGATCTACAATACAAATGATTCGTTTATTACTTTCTGTTCTAACTTTTGTTTTCTGTCTTTGCTATCTACATTTGTTTTAAAAACACACACTTTTGATTTTCATCTGACAAAATTGTAAAATCGCTTAAAACTTTATTGCTCTTCAGTCACCAGTTATCAGTTTATAAAGTGAGTGACCTCATGTGTCAATCAAATCTTTGGGATGATAAATATATATTTCCCGTCACTGACTCCGACTGCACATGGCACTGAAAGAAATCAATAATTAATGTTCAATGTTTACAGCTTTGATCATGTATGTAAACATATGAATTGAATCAATTAAGACGCAAGATTCTAACTTTACGGTCATGTTTTTAAACCGTGATGAGACACTGTTGTGATCGGTGGCTAAAACAAAGGAAACGCCACCCTGAAGCGGACGGACAAGTTAAACGCCAGCCACTTTTAAACCGCTTTCAGTGCGTCTGAACATGTATGTCCTCCGTCCTCCGTCCTCCGTCCTCCGTCTCCACACCCGTCCGGCGCTCTGTGCCACCACACAGTGCAGGTGACCCGTCCTGTAATTACAGTCAGAGAGCACTTTCCGGCCAGATCCTCTCCTTCTTTTCTTCTTCTCCCACTCCTTCGTTCCTCTGTCGCCTCCACTCCCTCCCCCTTAGTTAATCACAGTTGTTCCCGGCAAAAGCAGCCGTTAACGGCCTGGTGCATCAGGAATGGTCCTGGTGCTCCCCGCCGCTAATCGGACCGTTACGACTGAGAAGCTTTGCATTATGCAAATCACTGGCCGGGAACAGGTGACATTTGTAGGGGAGCGGGGCGACAGGGCGATGGAGTCTGGCTGATTTAGACATTAGTCCCTGTCACAACGCAACACACACACCCACACACACTCTGCTCATCTGCATATGCGCACAGCACACACTCACTTCATACTCCCACAGACAGAGAAGAACTTGGTGGAACCTGCTTTTGTCGCCGTAGGTGACCAGCTGGTTCAGACCAGACCTGCTCCAAGCCAGAGACCTGCACTGTTGCCCATCAAGACAGAGTCTTTCGGTTTTGGTTTTTTATTTACAATCATCACAGACGAACACGCTTTTCTGGTAACGGTGTGCTTTTGGTGACGTGTGTGACACCGTTTTTGTGATTTAGACGTTAAAATCCATCCCTGAGTGGCGTCTGTGGGCGGTATTTCAGCATACCTGACTGAATCCTCTCTGATTAGTTGAACAAGTAAAAGAGAACAAAAAGTTGATATTCGTCAGTAATATCAAACGTAACGACAGAAAAGGCCACGGCACCCGTCTGAACATTTGCTGGTGTCACAGCTTCTCTACAAATTCAACATTTCTGAGTTTTTGCTGTTATTCAGACAAAAGGAGACGTTAGAATTTGTTAAGTTGGTTTCGAGGGAATATTTAGATGCTTTTTTCCACAATTTTCTGACATATGTGCTTTAAACCAATAACCCTTAAAATAAAGCTGTTTTAGTTTTACTTAATTTTTAGACGCTTCCTAGTTGTGTTCTTTGATCCCATACACACTTGGAGAATGATCCATGATCCCGTATATTTCTGTGTGGATCCATCCAGACCACCCTGAAGACTGAGGTTTTACTGCTAATGACGATGAGTGAACGTTTTTACACAAAAC
>CM026205.1:29548004-29574380 GCA_014839995.1 Xenentodon cancila
CCCTCTTTGGAAAACCTGAAATCACGCAGGGTTTGTCCAGTAATATACGTACCACCTCAGGCAAAAGAGACAGCTTTCCTGTTCTTATCTCCAGCCAGTGCTTGACCTTTATAATCAGGTTTTTAATTAATTAATTGCCTTGTTTAGTTCAAACGATGCTTTTGTTGTATGGCAAATATCTTGTTGTTTGCTGAGCTGCATGAAAGATTACATCAATCACTGTTGTGTTACACTGAACCCAGAGACTCAAATTTCTTATCCCCCACAAGAAGCTTACATAGATGGCGGGGTGACAACTCCAGTGGTCCTTGATGATGTCCTCAGCAGTATACAAACGTATGATGCAGGTGCACTCAGCTTCTCTGCTGATGAACAACTCCATCAAACTCAGGGAAATTCAGTGTGATGTCAGCCAAATCCAAACTCCAAATGTATGTAAGTCCAAACTGGACTCTTCAAGCTCCACACATAGTGTCCAAAAGGTTTTCCCCAGATTTCAGGGAACAACTTGGAAAGTACGGTACGGTACGGTACAGTACGGTATGGTACGGTACAGTGTGGTACGGTACGGTACAGTGTGGTACGGTAAGGTATGGTATGGTATGGTATGGTATGGTATGGTATGGTATGGTATGGTAAGGTATGGTATGGTATGGTAAGGTATGGTATGGTATGGTATGGTATGGTATGGTATGGTATGGTAAGGTATGGTAAGGTATGGTATGGTATGGTATGGTATGGTAAGGTATGGTAAGGTATGGTATGGTATGGTATGGTATGGTATGGTATGGTATGGTATGGTATGGTATGGTATGGTATGGTATGGTATGGTATGGTATGGTATGGTGAGGTATGGTATGGTATGGTATGGTATGGTATGGTATGGTATGGTATGGTATGGTATGGTAAGGTATGGTAAGGTATGGTATGGTATGGTATGGTGCGGTATGGTACAGTATGGTGTGGTACAGTACAGTACGGTATGGTACATTACGGTACAGTACGGTATGGTACATTATGGTACGGTATCGTATAGTACAGTATGGTACGGTACGTTATGGTACGATACAGTACAGTGTGGTACGGTGTGGTATCGTATAGTACAGTATGGTACGGTACGTTATGGTACGGTACGGTGCGGTGCGGTGCGGTACAGTATGGTATGGTATGGTACAGTACGTTATGGTACGATACAGTACAATGTGGTACGTTGTGGTATCGTATAGTACAGTATGGTACGGTACGTTATGGTATGGTACTTTTTTTTTTTTTTTATTTCGATCATTCTTGTCAGTTTGGACATCGTGCACATGCTGTATGTACGATGCACACCGAAATTAGTCTCTGCTTTTAACCCATCAACTAGTTTCACTAGTGAGCAGTGGGTGCTAGGTGAGTAGGTATGAGTGCTAGAACACTAGCAATTGGGAGTTGGGGCCTTGCTCAGTGATTTACCATTGTGGGCAGCCCTGGGCTTGAACCTGGGTACTCCACACCCAAGCCCACCACTGTAACCACTAGGCCGCCACTCCCTATTCATATACATTATGGTACGGTACGGTACGGTACGGTACGGTACGGTACGGTACGGTACGGTACGGTACGTTATGTGTATGGTACGTTATGGTACGGTATAGCACAGTGTGGTACGGATTGGTATCATATAGTACAGTATGGTACGGCACATTACAGTACGGTACGGTGCGGTACGGTACGGTGCGGTATGGTACGGTGCGGTATGGTACGGTGCGGTACTGTACGGTGTGGTATGGTATGGTACGGTACAGAACGGTGTGGTACGGTATGGTATAGTATGGTATGGTACAGTGTTGTACGGTACAGTACGGTACGGTGTGGTACGGTACGGTATAGTATGGTATGGTACAGTGTTGTACGGTACGGTACGGTACGGTACGGTACGGTACGGTACGGTACGGTGCGGTACGGTGCAGAGCAGAGCAGATAATGTCTGATCTCAGAGCAGAAAACAGAAAAAGTAGAACAGCTATGGCTGCTTCACACTAAACTTGAAACAAGGATGGAAGAAAGAAAGAGCAGGCTCTGAAAGAGAGACCAAACCACCTCAACAGTTATAGCGGTCAGCACTCTCAAATCCATTTCAAGGCCTGGCACAGCCTTGCAAAGCAGCTGCAAGTTCAAGGTCTTTGTGACGCTGAGGCCCCTGGAAAAGAAAACTCCAATCAAAAGGCCAAACACATATTCACAAAGATGTCACATTCACTCATCAACTAACCAACACTCACACACCTCTTGAGGGAAATTACAGGGACAGCACACAATGGTTGCGTTTGTTTGTGCTCACTAGCAGCAATAAAAAAGTGTTGATATGAACCTGTGGCAGAGTAACGTAGCAACGACCTGGAAAGAGCAGGAATTAAATGCCACACACACAACCCTAGAATTAACTCTGTGGGGAACCTCGGATGGTCAATAAAAATGCCCCGAGACCTTGATGCAGATCTGATTGTCCTGAAAGCAGCCCAGGTCGCTTATCTGCTGCATGGAGATAGGCTACAGTAATTCAGTTAGATCCCAGATTCTCCAGATAAAAACCTCTGCTGGGAACACAACAACAACAGGACAGATGTGGCAGGAGAAACCATTATATTCTCAACTCAATATTTCCCCCTGCCCTCTTGCTCCTTCCTTCTCTTCTTCCCATCTATCTTTCCATCTAAGTTCCCCTCTGTTGGATTTCTAAAATATCGTCCCACGTGTCATGGATGAACTCTCTCACTCTCTTCTTTTCTTCCCTTTATTTTTGCTCTCAGCTCCAACTCTTTTTTGGCAAAGTGAACCAAGCAGAAAACATCCTGCAGTGAAGGCATTATCCTAAAAAATCCATAAAAGTCATCAGTATTTTTGTTGTTTTTCATTTCTGAACCTGCTGCTTCAGCGAGCTCCACCAAGCCTCCCACCCCACCCCGACGACACTGCCACCTCTTCTGATTAAGGAACACAGACAGAAAAGGGGGCCCAGCTGATCAGTAAACCTTCAGAGCAATGCCAAAGTTATGTTCACACGTGCGCGCACACGCACGCACGCACGCACGCACGCACACAGGAACTTGGCGGGAGCTGAGTACACTCAGACAGAAACGCTCACCACTGGGCCGTTGGTATTCTGGTCAGCGCACACTTCACTCAAAGTGTTCAGACTGGTTTTTATGTTCAAGTACAAAAACTATTTTTGGAAAATATGAATTTATTTTAACATATAATGTAAATATAAACATTTTTTGCAGAGTGCATTTATATTTTACAGAGCATGACTCTCACAGTTCTGTATTTAAAAGTAATTACTTACTGATTATCCTGCAATCCAAGAAAAGAATATTTTAAGTACGTTTTTGTCAATTTCTGTTTTAGTTCTGTTTTAGGAAAATTATTTTCTGTATCTTTATCTGTACTTTTTAATGCCTTACTTTAAACATATAAACGTATAAATCGAGGTGCGCAGACTTTTTATGACCACTGGAAGTGACTAGGGTCACCAGTTTAACATGTAGTTTGTTAGTTTGTTTTGCATTTGTTTTAAAAATTCCGTGTAAAATGATGATAATGATGATAAAATGATGTGGACCTTCTCAAATGACCTGGTTTTGTGCATTCATTCAGAAAAAAAGTGATTATCACACTACAATAGTAGATAAAGCACTTTAGATGAAAACAGTTCTAATCATAATCTATTATTTTGATAGGTCTGGATCAATTGGTTCAGGCATCGAGTGAGCCCAAATCGGGCCCAAACCATGATGCCCCCTCCCCCATGCTTCACCATTGGTGTGGTCTTTGGGGTGAGAACATGCAAACTCCACAAAGAAGAGCCTCAGTTAGGCTTTTGTCTGTGTTCTGCTCCAACTGCTGTAATAAGAAAACAGAAGAAATTTGCTAAGAGGCTTTGTTTCTTCCTGCAGGTGCAGGAAGACCAACAAAGGCATGTGTCACACGGCGGCGCAAATAGTTTGGAGTCTGGCTGTAGTACAGCAAATAGATGAAACTGGAAAGTTGAGTTTTCTCTTATTTGTTCATATAATAGGAAGTGTTGGATTGGACTCAAAGTATGTCATTTTAGTTTTTTTGTTTTTTTCAAGAAGTTTCCTGTTATTTACATTCAAACATTTCTGGCTCTCTTTCTACCCACCAACCATTAAAAGTTCATCATTATCACCTGAGCAAGATTAAAGATCACAGCCCTCACATTTTGTGAAGTGTGTGACAATTTCATAACACGTCGACAGCACAGACTGTTCACATCTGCTTGATATATTTCACACCACATTTTAGACAAAGAAATGCAACTAATTTGAATAAAACAACAATTATGATAATGCTGTCGTTGGTTGTCAAAGTCCTTATGACAGAGGCTTATTATAAGTAGTTTAATATTTCTGAATTTGACTAAAGCTCCCAGATGTTTCTATTGCTTTATGCACACAATTACCTGTGTTTGTTTTTATTGTGTGTGTCCTGAAGACAGTGGAACGTCGCGCAGTACCTGCACCCGAGACTTTGACAAAACATTCGATGACATCCCTTTACTCAGTAAAGGCCTTACCTGTACTGAGTAAAGGCCTTACCTTTACTGAGTAAAGGCCTTACCTTTACTCAGTAAAGGCCTTACCTGTACTGAGTAAAGGCCTTACCTTTGGAGCCATCTAGCAGGGGTTTGCTGCTTCAGTTGTACAAAGGAATTTCTATAGTTTTTAGCGCTTTCAGTCTCACACTAACGGTGGAGGTAAAGCGGCTTTTCCAACACTCTCCGATTTACTTTTGTCTCTTCTTGTGTCACTCTCGTTTTCTCTTCTGTCATTACTTATTTGAGCATATTAGTTGCATCTGCCATGATGTCCACTGCAGCTCTATAAGCGAATGTCATCCTTGTTTATGTGTGACATAATACCATAAGTGAAACATGCTTTTAAATTCAGCTCAGTTGAGCTCTACAGCGCCAAATCACCATAAAAGTCATTTCAAGGCACTTCAACAACACAGTTTAACTCATTTCAAATTAGTCCAATTAATACAAAACCGCCCTGCGATGGACTGGCGACCTGTCCAGGTGGACCCCGGCCTCTCACCTGTAATGAGCCGGGATAGGCTCCGGCAGACCCCGGTAACCCTGCAAAGGGTTAATACAGGTATAAAAACATGGATGGACGATACAGAGCCAGTATTATAACTGTAATAATTATCATTGCTTCACTAAGGAAACCAACAGATTTCATCAAAACGCTTCTCCCGTCCTCAACAAGCACCGGGCGACTGTGAAAATGAAAAACTCCCCTACCAGGAGGAAACCCCGGGCAGAACCCGCCTCGGGAGGGACGGCCGTCTGCCTGGATCGGTTGCAGGTTGACTTTGTCTGGTTTTTGCTGACAGCAGGGATAGACGATGCTTTGTAAAATAAGCAAAAAGTCTTTCAAGTGAAATCGAAACCGATGTACAAGTTCTTTGTTCTGCTAAGTGGCTTTTTTCCAGCTTGCAAATGCAATGCTGGAAGGATCTTTATCACTATTCATTTTCTGTGATTTCTAGCTTTGATTTTAACAGTTCAAGATAAATCCTAGAATACGTTTCACCACATGTTCGAATCCGCTTCGCCTGTCACTCATCACAACTCCTATTGCTCAACTTATTACACATTTATCACCTTATTGCACGTTTAAATCCAGTGGCTGATCCTAGACCAAAACAAATAACACATAAATAACTTTGGAAATGAAGATAGTCCAACATGTTTTGTAACTGGTTCTTAGAAGGACGCAGAAATGAGAAAACATATAGAAGCCGTCAAACGCAGACGGCTGTACTGAACAAAACACGTGAGACACGAGTAAAGTGACTTTTCTACCAGCTGAAGCGTGGCGGCATGAGCCTTGATGTGCAGATGTGACGGCGAGCTGAATGAACAGTGGGAGACCTTCCTTTCTCAGATAGCACATCCTGTCTCACCACACATGGACGCAGACAGCGGCCACACAGACAGGCAGACTGCATGCCAGGCAAGTCTGACACATGTGCCTGGAGAATCTTAAATAGGTCACCAAAAAGAGCAGTTTCGACAACATAACATACATAAACACCACGGTAATTAGTTGTCTCATGCTGTTAGAGACAGGTTAAAAGTCAAAGGTGGAAACTTCCCGAACAGAGAGCGCTTATTTAGGCGTCTGAAGTGACTACTGAGTCCCCGACATAACGCACCTTCATCACCTTCTTTGACGCTGCCGAGGTTTGAAATCTGTCATTCAGTGATTCAGTGTCATTCATTTGCAGGGTTACTGACACATAGCAGAGCTAGATCACAGCAGAGTTAACCTCCCTCCCCAGCTTCACATCCTCCCAGGATTCCCAGCCTCGGCTTTAAATCACGAGGCTTCAGATCCTCACAACTGGAATTTCATTGTTTAGCTCTGGCTGCTTTGCTTCACTGTCAACAACTCACTCTTTTATTATCAATAATATTATTGACTTGAGAAAGAAATTACCTAATAATTCTCTACCAGTGTTTTGTCCTCGTGAGAAATACATCTTTTTATCTCAGCTGGAAGTTGAAAATGGTGCATTTTTATTGTAGATTCAGTATGCATAGCCACAGCATTCATTAGTTTTAAACGGTTTTGTCCAGAGTAGACACGCCAATCAGAGGGGAGGACATTCTGGGATCCTTTGAAGGAACGCATTCAGCAAAGCTTGGATTTCTCTCTGTGTGGAAAGAAACTGAGCCAACAGGACAAATGCTACATGTTCACAGTCCTAAGTGATTCAGGTTAGAGTTTCCAAGTGTCCTGGGAGGTGTTCCCAGTCGGAGGTCGGCGTGTTCCTCTTTCCAGGAAGAATGGCAGCGTTAGTCATGCGGACTATTACTTGTATATAAAGCCCTAACCGGCCTAGCTCTGTGATATTTGCAAGACCTGATAGTTCGTTACGTTCCTAACAGAGTTCTCCGTTCTCAGAGTGCAGGTTTACTCGTAGTTCCTAGAAGATCCAGATGTAGATCTGGAGGACGGGTCTTCTGCTACCAGGAACCATCACTCTGGAACCAACTTCCAGTTTGGGTGAAGGAGGCTGACACCACCTCCACCTTTACAACCAAACTTCAAACGTTTGTGTTCAGTAAAACATCTAGTTGGTGTAAACTTTAGTGTGTCAGGACCAGTAGTCACAGCTGCAGCTGCAGGACCAGACTGGAGCAGCTGGTCTTCAACACAGCTTCATCTGGATCTGCTGCTGTAGACCTGCTGCAGGGGGACCCCAACATGATCCACTGACCTGCAGTCCCACCTCTGACCACCTCAGTGTCTGCTGTCTACACCTGTTTAGATAGTGGTCTCTGTAGTCCACCAACTAACCAGGTACCAGTCTGATGGACAGAAAACTCTCAGTTCTCCAGGTAACAGATAATTATACTGATGGATCTGGTCTTTGGTAATATCTGTCTCTCCTCTCTCTGTTCTTCATTCTCTCTTTCCAATCTCTCTTTTTCTGTTCTACCCAGCTGGTCTTCAGCAGGAGGGCCCCCCTTTATGATCCAGGTCCTGATCCAGGTTTCTTCCCCCTTATGATCCAGGTCCTGGTCCAGGTTTCTTCCCCCTTATGATCCAGGTCCTGGTCCAAGTTTCTTCCCTCTTAGAGGGGAGTTTTTCCTGCCGTTTATGTAATAATTGCTCGGGGGTCATGTTCTGGTCTCTGGAAAGAACCTGGAGACAACTTGTGTTGTAACAGACGCTGTATGAATAAACTGAATTGAATTAATTTATTATGGTTTAAATTGCCTGTCTGTTGTTCATTGTGCATCTCTTTGGTGCCAGAGCTGTAAATGTCATGGACATGAATGGCAGTCACCAGACCTACACTGTTACGTTTGTTTTATTTTGAAAATTCACAGGTGTGACAGCATCCTCAAGGTTGTACTGTGAAAATTATTTGCACGTGATAAGTAGAAATCTTACAACTTCATGAATGTATTCTTGCTGATGATGTTATTGAATAAAGACCGGAGCAGTCGAAGAGCGGCTGCTGCACACAGCAGCACCACTGTCTCATCTTTCATTACGGTGAAAAGCGTCCAAACACCTTGGGATCTGTGTGGATACAGCGCAGGGTCGAGGACAAGACACTTGGCTGCCCGGCTTTCCATCAGCCTGGTTGAGAGGCAGTTTTAGTTCAGCCATGCGTTATTAATCTCTAAGGGGAAGGACTTATTTGCCATTTAAACTAACTTCTTTTTGATTGTGTCACCAGGAGTCCATTCAAATCAAAATTCTTTCACAATGCTTTTACAATTAATTATATAAAACATGACATACCTTTTCTTGGGTTTGGATTTTAGAAGCCCACTACATCTTTTTAAAACCTCTGGGATGTGTTTAAAGTTGTGCATCTTTCTGGAGTACTAAAACTTCGGCACTGGAAGGATTGATTGTGTAAGAAAATTGAACAGTTTAGACTGTGGTTTGCCACAGATTAAACATTTTCTGCAGATTTCCCTGCACAGGAGGATGAAGTGAACACAGAGTTGTTAAAACCGCGTTTTAACAACTTAACAAACTTCAGTTTCAGCCTGTCGCCAGAGGTCCTTAAAAAAGCTAAATTCCTTGGCAATGCATGGAATGAACATGTTGTTCATTGCTGTTGGAAAAACAAGGCTGCTGAAAGCAGGGAACCGGTTTCCTGGCCAGAGCTACAGCATCCCTCCTACTGATGATGTTACAGCTGCCCTCAAAACACACAAAGACAGACAAGACTAAACGGATCAGGTGTCCGTAGGTAGGGAGGGCGTTGGGCCACGGACTGCAGGGCGAAAACCGTAAGATCAGGAAAAACACCGGCCAACAACAGCAAACTGTTCTCTACCATTTCTCTGGTCCTGCTGGTGGGAGGTGGAGACTTTGATTAGGCCATCACTGCGCCCTGATGCTTAGTTTTAGTCATAGATGTAGATTAGCTGGAGCGCCGTTGCAGGATCCCGTTGGTCAAACTTCAGCTGCAGGACAGACGGCTTCTGCTGCCTGTCGAATGCGATGGTCCAGGAACTTCTGCATGGTGCCCAGGTCATCACACGCCCACTAGCTGCTGTGCTTGCCAGAGACGATGAGGTGTTTCTGCTGAAATCCTGGTAGCGTAACCCTAACCCTATCCCTCAGCCAGTTGCAGAAAGGAACTTTTATTTTGTAATAAACAAGAACATTCAACAGATTTCCTAATGACTGTTCTTGTTCTGCAGTTACGGTTCCAGTTCCAGGCTTTAAAATGTTCTTCCACCATAACTGATTGACTTTTTTTTGTCTTTCTGTGATGATACTGGAAGAAAGTCAAAAGCAATGTACAGCAGTATAAAAATACTTTGAAAATTGTACTTTTATTGTTGATGAAACATTGGATCATTATAACATTCAGTGAAATGAAATCCTGTAAGATACACCGGATGTACAGGGATAAAACTGCAGACTGATGCAGCCAATAACCGAAGTTACGGAGGTAACTACGGTTCCGAGTCCCAGCATGACCGCCGGTCACTCAGGTCACTGGGTCCCTCCTTGGTCCAGAAGACCTTGTGAGACTGGATGCTGTCTACCACGTGGTATTTATAATGCAGTCGGCAGGTCACGTGACTTTGGTGACTTTGTTTACATCAAACTCTGCAGTGCGAGAAGACAAATCCACAGTGAGAGGGACGACACAGGACAACGGTTGACAGCACACGGACATATGACTTGTGTCTCTGACTATAATCTGCATTCTGTAAGGCATCAGAGCCCAAACGGTCAGAAAACAGGTTTAATCTGTGCCTGGGAGACACTGAAATCTTAAGTTCAAAAGTACATTTCACATTGAAATTAAATGTTGGAATTATAACTCATTAAATAACACAAAAATACTTGAACATTCTGATCTGGTGTATTGTAGACGGTGAATGACTTCATGAACTTCCCGCCTCTCTCACATAGCCTGGTTTTAAACGGTCGCCGTCTTTCTGCAGCTTCCATCGTGGTTCCGCACTGACACCTGGTGGTTGAGTTGAGCATTACCTGTGTATGTGGCCCGGTCACCAGACCAACCGGGGCCACGCAGACCAGCCCTCACCTCCCATCGGCTGAGAAGCAGCGATTAACCTGACACGGAGACCAAACCCATGCAGGAACGGGAAAAAGAGGACACCTCTAAAAGATCGAGCCTCGGTATCAACTAAATACATGAATAAATACAATTATATATTTGGCATCCTGCTAAAGTAATGGCCTATGTCATCATTTTTCAAGTTTTTCAAAAATAAAAGCAGCGTAATCGAATATTGGGGTACGTTTTTTAAGTTTTAGGTCATTATTTTAGTGTTAGTTCTGTTAACCCTTTGCATTTCTTCTAGTCGTATATTTTAGCAGAAATACTTTAGCAGTGGAAAAGTGGAGAAAAAATAAAAGACAGAGGATTAGTAATTAGGACATATATGTTTAAGCTCAAAGAAGAGTCACAATAAATTATGTACTTTCTTCTGCAAAAAAAAGAAAAACGAAAATGGATTTTTACTTTTTCACACAGGATTGATTTAAGCCATTTAATGTTTGTTTCATCAGCAGTATTTATTATTTCAACGAAAATTAATACCAACTTATATTTCAGGTCAGTTATATTGTCCCAAAACACTTTGGACAAAGGTAATTATAGGTACAGTAATGAGAAATAATAATAGGTGTATGTGTGAGGAGGTCTGGAGAAGTGGAAAAGAAGCCTAACGACTGCAAGGACATGACCTCTGACCTGCATCCCCCTGAGGCGGTAGGACCACCACCTTGAACACAAGTGTTGGGTTCCCCGAAAGAACCAAACCATCTCTTGATCTGTTACTCGCTGAAACGTTAAGGAGCTTTTTCAAGCAGAATTTACTAATAATTAAACTTTCATGACCAAAGCTTAACAACCAATACGTGTGTCTTGTGGATGTATTTTCCTCCTTTCACCTTTGAATTAATCTGTAAAAGTTGGGGTTTTTAACATGTCGCGTTGATACTCAAGTACGTTTTGAATTCATCCAGAACTGATCCAGAACTGATCCAGAACCGAGTGAAGTCCATGTCTCGCGACAAGCTTCCAAAGGTGGCACGAAAACTCCAACGGCCCGACTTCGTCGGCGTTTTCCTCCGACGTTGACGTAAGTGCGCGTTGAGAGCGGGGCTCCACGGCGTCGTGGACGCGTCCGACCAATAGACGCCGCGGCTGGGCCCGCGGCGTCATTACCCGCACGAGCAAAACCCCGCTGGAGAAGATGGAGAGCAGTCCGAGTCAGGTGACCTCCGATTGATTTCGTTTCTTTCCTTTTTAAATGTCTTTGGGGCCCCTGGTTCCTGGCGGCGGGGCCGCGCTTGGCCACACTGCCAGGACCGAGGTCGGTGTGCCCCGGAGCGGGCTCGTGTCCTCGGGGGGGGGTACACGCGGGCGCAGCTGTCGCTCGTCACCCTAACGGCGTCCACACGGCGGGCCTCTTTCTGTTGCAGCCAAGCGGCTCTTTGGACTCTTTACGAAACATTTCCCGTCTGTTTAATTTTCTACCAGGCCGGTATGACGTCATGAGTGCATGTTTGAAGGCCGCCTGTCCTGTAAATGCCGTCCTCGGAAGTTTATTTGTTTTTAAAACATGTTGTAAAACAATGCACTGGGCTCAAACATGCTCGAAACCAGCCGAGGAAACAGAATTTTTCTTTTCAAACGAAGGTCGAGCTGGTTCTTAGCTCAGAATTCACACATTCCAGATTCCGATGTATGGCGTTATTCCAGCACGTCCGTGTGCGTGTGTTCCTGCAGATTTATACTCCAGTCAACCGGAGCTGCGCCTGGGGCGTCTCCGGTGCTCCGGAAAACCTCCGCTCTGGTTCGGGTCGCTGATGAACAGTTTCTTTGGGAAACAAATGTTGGCTTATTCTCTGAAGAATTCTGAGATACATTTAGTAGAGCTGACAGTTTCAGTCTTCATTGAGAAGGAGTCTTGAAAAGTGGGAAACGTTCAAGAACAACATCTCAAAGGTTATCAACTTCCTAAACGAGGCCCCATCATTTCCTTGATGGGTTGATGTGGTTGCAGTTGGTGTGGGATTCTGGGTGGCGTCCAGATGCACCGTCCACGTCCGTGTCTGTCCAGGTGTCGGTACAAGGACGGCGGTGGGGCGTTTTAGGAGAGTCTTGAGCCATCGCTGTCGCATGTGTCCGTTCAGGAAAGGACTTTATTTCTTCTTCGTTTTGTGGCTGTGTCAGGCCAGCGGACAGCCCGGGACACAATAGTCCCCGATGGCCCCCAACCTGCAGCATGCGGAGCCTGGGACCAAATTCACAAACGTTCATTTATTTGTTTGTTTTAGAAATCTCTCTTAAAGCTGTCTGTGTTTTATGAGATATTTTCCTCCCATCTGCACAGTTTGTGCACTAGTTGACTTTTGTCTGTTTCATAGGAGAACAGCAGGCAGAGTGTGAAACTTCACCCAGTCGAGGTGTATGTACGTATTAAAAATGTGTTGTTTTAATAACCTGTCCAGTGTGATATTTGGATTATGTTGAATACTTGTGGACGTCTCTGCATCTGCTGGTTCCTTCTGCCCTCACGTGTGAGGTTGACCGTGTCAGTCCTTTTAGTTGGGCATAATGCAAGACTGCTGCCATGAAGTGCCCGGTCCGGTCCGGTCCGGTGCAGCTCTGGTCCAGCTCTCCGGTGTGGCTCTGGTGCGGCTCTCCGGTCCTGCTCCAGTTCCGCTCGGATCCGGTCCGGTGCGGCTTCGGTCCAGCTCTCCGGTGTGGCACCGGTCTGGCTCCGGTCCACTTCGGCTCTGCTCCGGCTCCGGTGCAGCTCCAGTCTGTCTCCGCTCCAGCTCCGGCTCTGGTGCAGCTCCAGTTCCGCTCGGATCTGGTGCGGTGCGACTTCGGTCCAGCTCTCCGGTGTGGCACCGGTCCGGCTCCGGTCCACTTCGGCTCTGCTCCGGCTCCGGTGCAGCTCCAGTCTGTCTCCGCTCCAGCTCCGGCTCCGGTGCAGCTCCAGTTCCGCTCGGATCTGGTGCGGTGCGACTTCGGTCCAGCTCTCCGGTGTGGCACCGTTCTACTTCGGCTCGGCTCCGGTCCGGCTCTCCGGCTGATCCATCCTGCTCAGACTCTGATGGGCCAGAGGGTTGGTAATGTTAGGAGGCCGGTGAACGTTGACGGCCGCCCGGTCCTTCCCTGCTCTAGACCATGTTCTCCCCTGCTGCACTTGTTCCAACCTCTTCATCGTCTCGTCATAAAACCTCTGGAGCCTCTACTTCCCTCTTCGTCTCTTCTCTGTTCTGTGCACCAGACTTTCGCTGACGGCAAATCCTGACATTTTACTTGAGCTGGCCAAATGAACCCCGTCAAACGTCTTGGCCTCACCATTCCCCCGTCGGGGGTGGGGCAGATGTTTGAAACAAAGCGCAGCAAACTCATTTGTCCTTCCACTGGTTCTGTTCCCTCCACTGCAGGTGCTGAACCGTGAGCGTGTTCGGGCCTTGGATGCCTGGCTCAAAGCAACCAGCACGAAGCTGACTCAAGTAAACGGCCAGAGGAAGTATGGAGGACCACCCGAAGGTGAGGCCGGCGGAAGCAGCGCGGCTCGAGTACATGTCCTTTACCTGGTTTTGGTTCTTGATTTGTGTCACAAATTGAGAAAAACTGTATTTCAGTGTTGATTTCAAACACTTGGACCTTTCAGTGATATAAATTAGACCAACTTTTCTTAAAAGTAATGAAAACAAGTAAGGCAGGGCAGCCCTTGGTCCCCGATTCTGTTCCTTGGTCCCCGATTCTGTTCCTTGGTCCCCGATTCTGTTCCTTGGTCTTCGATTCTGTTCCTTGGTCCCCGATTCTGTTTCATGGACAGAATTTCCAGGGTCCAGCCGAGGCGGTCTGGTTTGGTGGCCTCTGTCTTGGGTCTTAAAACAAAACAAAGCGTGGAATCTCACGGTCTTCAGTTTGGACCGTCTCGATTCCAGACCACTTCCGTGGTTTGGCCTTTAGCCAGGATAGCGGTGTGAATCCACCGCTGATGTTTGACCAACGTATTCTGCCTGTGCTTGGTTTCGTTCTTAGTGTGGGGTGGCCCCACCCCAGGAGCCCGCTGCGAGGTTTTCATCAGCCAGATCCCGCGGGACGCCTATGAGGACCTGCTGATCCCTCTGTTCAGCTCCGTGGGGCCGCTCTGGGAGTTCCGGCTCATGATGAACTTCAGCGGTCAGAACCGGGGTTTTGCCTACGCCAAATACGCGACAGCAGCTATAGCCGCCGATGCCATCCGCCTGCTCCACGGCCACCAGCTGGAGCCTGGGTTCCACCTCTGTGTCCGCCGCAGCACAGAGAAAAGGCACCTTTGCATTGGAGATTTGCCGACCGCCACCAAACAGGAGGACCTGCTGCAGGTAGACCTTGTTTGTGTACGTCTTTGTCTGGAAAATGTTTTTTCTGCACAAATGGGGAGCAGACGGAGATTGTTTGAGCGTCGCAGGCACGTCCATGTGGCTGATGCTTCCACATGCCTTCAGTGTCCTGGAGGACTTGAGACTTCAACGGGTAAACTATTTGTTGTCATTTTAAATTCAGGTTTTGTTTAATAGACTGTAACTAAAATGCGTTAGTTTGTTCGTTAGGGATTTTATTTTTCTGGATGAGAACTCCGATGTCCACTGAAGGGATCGTCTGCAGCTAAACCATCTAAATCAGTGATGCTCGATATGAAAAATTCAACCGATACCAATAACTGATCATTTCGTGCTTCTCGTGGCCGTGACTGATAGGTTAATACTTTTAATAGGATCTTTTTATAACCTGCCGTTTGTGCAGGATGCAGTTGTGAAGACGGATATTTTGGAAGCTCTGGCCTCTCTGTAACGGCAAACAGGTTTGTTTTACGCTGTCATAGCAACCAAAGGTGTGGGGTCACCTGTTGTAATGAAAGTGTGTCTTTGGACAGTTTAATAGAACTCTAACTGGTTTATCTGCAAATAAGATTCACGTTCGAGTATTTATGCAGAAATAAGAGAGATGAACTTGGATCTAAAGTAGAACAATAAAGAACCAAAACGAACTTATACATTTAACATCACTAACATCTTGTTCTGCCTTGTCAGCTGATAAGGCAGAACAAGAATGACGGGGAACATCGTCCTCTGCCCCCCCGTCATCGTCTTGGTTTTCCTCTCCTGTGGCTCACCAACACTTTGTGCTGATGTCGCATGGCTCACCTTGACCTGCACCTTCTGTTGCTTCCCTTTTTGTTGCTTGGTCAAAATAGCAGTCCTTCATCTAGGCTCCAAGACTGTAGCACGAAGAAACAAGGACTCTGTAGATGTGACTGAAGCGCTGATCTGAGCTTGCAATAGTGTAGTCTAGAAGTTTTAACTCCAAGATCTGTTGCGACCGTGTCCCCCGTGGTATCCTGTGGGAGGTGCTCCGTGAGTACGGGGTCCGAGGTTCTCTGCTATGGGCTGTTCGGTCTCTGTACGACCGGAGCAGGAGCTTGGTTCACATTGCCACCAGTAAGTCAGACCGGTTCCCAGTGCATGTTGGACTCCGGCAGGGCTGCCCTCTGTCACCGGTTCTGTTCATAATTTTTATGGACAGGATTTCTAGGCGTAGCCAGGGACCGGAGGGGGTCCAGTTTGGGAACCACAGGATGTCATCTCTGCTTTTGCAGATGATGTTGTCTTGTTGGCTTCATCAGGACCTTCAGCATGCGCTGGGACGGTTTGCATCCGAGTGCGAGGTGCTGGGATGAGAACCAGCACCTCCAAATCCGAGGCCACGGTTCTCGACCGGAAAAGGGTGGCTTGCCCTCTCCGGGTAGGTGGAGATGTCCTGCCTCAAGTGGAGGAGTTTAAGCATCTCGGGATCTTGTTCCCCAGTGAGGGAAAGACGGAGCGTGAGATTGACAGACGGATCGGTGCAGCGTCTGCAGTTAAGCGGTCGTTGTACCGGACCGTCGTGGTGAAGAAGGAGCTGAGTCGCAAGGCAAAACTCTCAATTTACCGGTCAATCTACGCTCCCACCCTCGCTGGAGAGACTATGTCTCACGGCTGGCTTGGGAACGCCACACGGTCCCCCCCCGGACCAGCTTAGGAAGTGTCTGGGGTGAAGGCGGTCTGGGCATCCCTGCTTAGACTTCTGCCCTCGCGACCCGGTTCTGGATAAGCGGATGAAGATGGATCTGTTGCAACAGTCTTCCGTAACAGACGCTTTAAGGCTTCAGCGGCGTGGATCACATCAGCCGCTGTGGCTGAGCTAGTGTCTTCTGTCAGCTGTTCACACGGCTCAAGAGTAGTGACCAAGTCCACTGGTGTGGACTCAGAGAAGCAGGTAACTCAGAATCTACTGCCTGTGCTGCACGGGCTCGCCTCTGCTCCCACAAACGTCTCCTGTAGAACATGCTGTTCTCTCTAGTTGGCACATCCTGTTGAAGCCTTGCCACCTTCATGCCTGGTTGGCGTACTTTGTTTCTGCTGATCCAAACCCGTCTGTGATGCTTCTTCAGCGCAGCACAGCCAGCTGTAGACGGCCAACCAGCCCAAGCTTGAGATCCCCCATTCCTCCATAGCCGTGGTCATGTTTCGTGCATCATCCCAGAGCACAACATGCGCCTGCGCTTTTGTTGTACTCCCTGTGCGAGCATTGTTTCGTTGTCGCTGTAGGTGACCCGGGCACTCCCGTGCGTGCAGCGCTGCTTTTTGCATGTTCAAATAGTGATCCAACCACTGAGCCGATAAGCTTAAGGCATGCTGACCGGACCGACGTCGGATGTGCATGCGACCGGTAGAACTGACAAGCGGTCCACTCCTGTCGATTATGTTGTGGACGTGCGTGGCAGTGATATCGTAGAGGGTCAGATCCAAGAAACGGCCACAGCTTGGGAGGATGTGGCTACGCTAGTGCTTTTAACGACATGAAAAGGCTGGTCGCTGAGCGCTATGAATCACTTTCTTTTAAAAGGTTTCGAACAGCTGCTGAAAGAGGACGTCCACTCGTGCTGAAAGTTCCTCTAGGAACTCTTTGCTGAGCAGGTTTTGCAGGCAGCAGTGCTGCTGTTATCTTGCGCCGCCGACACTGGTAAAGACATGTTCATCACATGTTCAGGTTCATAAGGCGCAACAGATGGCGTAACCAGCATGGTAACCATCGTATCGTGGCCCGTTTTGGCTACTCTGCCTGCAAACAATTCAGTTCAATAATTATCAGATCGTTTTATCAAATAAAATGTACCTGTTGAACAGAGGAAAAATAACAATTTTCCCCCAAATCGACCGATATTTCATCAGTCCAATAAATGTTGTGCATCTAAACGGCACACGTCAGTCTGGAGGGCCGGTGTCCCGCATCACACCGCTGGTTCTGGATAAGGGTCATCAAGGCCTGGAAAAGCCTGTTGACGACACGTCTGTCAGGGCTCGGCACTGCAGGTCCAGTCTGACGCTCATATGCGCGGTCTCGGACCGGTGGTGAGAAACGCAGGTTTTATTGTGTGGTGTTCAAAAGGTATACTTTATTCTGGCGCACATAGTTTTCAAGCAACATTTTTGCGTTAACCCCCCAAAACCAGATAGATGAGTGTCCCACTACATTAAAAACCATCAGGCCAACCGGCGTCCGGGATCGGAACTTCTCTGAGCGCTTGTGATGGTCAGTGTGAACACTCGTGCACTCAGTGGGAGGTGTGTGATTTGTACCGTATCGTAAAGCTGGCAGCGGGCGTTTCTCATCCAGTGGAAAAACACAAAACGAAACATTCAACGTAGTAAATGATGCAGTGGCAGTCCTGCTTATAGACGTGTAAAACAGGCTGATGTCTGCTTGCAGGTGCTGCGTGTGCTGGTAGACGGGGTGGAGAGGGTGTCCCTGAAGGCCGGGCCCGGTATCGACGGGGTGTCTGCCATCGTCGCCTTCTCGTCCCACCATGCAGCTTCCATGGCCAAGAAGGTTCTGGTGGAAGGTGGGAGAACGTCACTGACAGGAACTCGTGCAATGTTGGGCTGTGAGCATTTATGTTGATACCTAAACACCACACGGTCACGTTGATCTAAGTAGGCCTGGACTCTGTGTGATGTCTTAATCCCGCCTTCTCACTCTGATTGGATGTTTTAATCTAAAGACATTTGCAGCATGTAACCTACAGACGGGCCCTGGACCATCTTCATCCAGGCCTCCTTAAATAAATGACAACAAGGCAGCCTGGAGTTGCAGCCTGGGTTACCCTGGGGAGTTGAAACGGTGTGTTCTGACCTTTCACCTGGCCGCCGGTACACGGGGTCAGTTTTGTTAGTTGAACCAGACGCGAAACAAAGCCGAGCCTGATTTTCATGATCTCACCCACCTTCTCTTACGAGCGGTGTGGGGGGCTGGAGAGAGCTACTCATGTTGAAAACCACCAAGATGTGTGGTTTTCTCTCTCGCCGAACAGACAAAATTGATGTAAAGAAAAACCTCGAAAATGAGACTGCTGCTGAAGCGCGTCCCGTTTTAATGAAACAGTCCAGCATGTGGCCCTTTGGTTGGCTCAACCCTGCATCTGGTAGTAAAAGAAGTGGCCACGTCTGCAGAAACCCGCGGTCGGTTCATCTGAAGCCACGCCATCCACGCCGGGACTTCGGTGGCGACGTGTCTGAGTCTCACAGGCTTTAGAGCGCGACTGTTTCATAGATTTCTAATCCGTAAATCCTGACTCATATTCATGCTGTTTTACAAATGTTTTCACTCACTACATCAAGTGTTGATTCAACTCTGGAGTTTCCCTCTAAACATGACTCGTGCAATCACGTACACTTTTCAGTGAGCATCAGGAATTTACCCCAGCATGGAGCTGATGGTTTAAGTTCCGGTTAATCGAACTATGTGGTCCTATTAAAAGGGTCCGGTGTGTTTATGCTGAGAATAATACTTCTGCTGTATTCCTACTTGTGTCTACGTGCAGAGTTCAAGAAGCTGTTCTTTTTGAGCGTGTCGATCAAGTGGCACACATCAGAGAAGCCAAACCTGGAAGAGACGCGTCCTCAGAAGGCTCCGAAGGACCCGCCACACCGAGGCCATGGCCACTCTCCGCGCTCCGCGCCGCTTCCACCCCAGACCCCGTTTCCATCTGTCCGGCCACTTTTCTGCAGAGCAGTGGGGGGACCCAGCTCCCGGCACGCTCATCTGACGTGCTCCTCCTCGCCCTGCCAGGGCCAGCTTTTGTATCCGGCCTCCCCAGTGGTGGTCCTGCGCAAGATGTGTGAGGTGATTGGGTATGGCCGCCCGATCTATGAGCTGCACTACAGCCACACGGGCTCAGATGGATTTCTGCACTTCACCTATAAGGTGTGCATCCCCGGGACCACCACCACCGCCTTCAAGGGGCAGGTGATGATTTTGCCAGAACCCAGTGCAAGTGCCATGTTTGGGGAGGCTGAGAGGGCTGCAGCCCAGCAGGTCCTGCAGAAGATCTACAGGCAGCGTGCTGACTGAAAGGCGGATTCGGTCCCGTTTGTCTGTTTGTGTTGTCACTGTTAAACTAAAAATGCAATCATACGTTCAACAAAAAAAGATGGTAATTCTTATATATTTTGTTACTTTCTGCATGTTTTTATTAGAGTTGTAGTACATTTGTGTCTTATTTGGATTTAGGTAGTTTGTTTTATGCATGCCTTTTACTGTTGATGTGTTCTGAGTTCCTCATTTTAATTAAATGAGATTCAAAAAGAAAAACGTGGTCATTTTTAAACATTGAGTTTCATTTAAAGCATCAATTTCAACTGTTGTCTCCTTCCCAAACTAACTCTGGACTCGGGTCTCGCTCGCCCGTAGACTTCCTCGCCCCCGGACTCGGGTCTCGCTCGCCCGTAGACTTCCTCGCCCCCGGACTCGAGCTTTGCTCGCCCGTAGACTTCCTCGCCCCCGGACTCGAGCTTCGCTCGCCCCTAGACTTCCTCGCCCCCGGACTCGAGCTTCGCTCGCCCCTAGACTTCCTCGCCCCCGGACTCGGGTCTCGCTCGCCCCTAGACTTCCTCGCCCCCGGACTCGGGTCTCGCTCGCCCCTAGACTTCCTCGCCCCCGGACTCGAGCTTCGCTCGCCCCTAGACTTCCTCGCCCCCGGACTCGGGTCTCGCTCGCCCGTAGACTTCCTCTCCCCCGGACTCGAGCTTCGCTCGCCCCTAGACTTCCTCGCCCCCGGACTCGGGTCTCTTGTAGAACCTGCGTTTTGCTCTTGAAACTGGCTCACAGGCGACATCGCAGCAAAGTGACAAACATTTGTCGCTGTAAATGTATTAAATGGAGTGTAAAACAACATTTAACCACCATTACCAGCATTTTAAATCAGCTGTTTACATGATCTTTCTTGAATGTTCTACACCGACTTTCTCTTAATTTGGAAAAAAAAGTCCTGTTTATTTTAGGCTCCGATCATAAAGGAACATCTGCATGAGGACCACATGTACAACTGGTGGTTCCGGGTTTAGAAGTATTCTAGTGAGATCTCCCAGGGCGCCACGGGCGGCAGATCCAGTAATCAATCATCTAAGCTGGTCTTGGCGTTTCCTCCAGGGAACATGGGTACAGCGAGTGACGTCCATCGCAGGACCAGGTTCTCCACATTAGGAAGCGGCGTACCCAGAGGCTCGTAATCTTTTATTTCAATAAAACTGATCCAGGTAGAAGCTGACCTTGTTGTGACTTGCAGCAGTTTCAAGAACTAGACCAGCGTGTTTGACATGACTTTATTTAACGTCTGCTCACCAGAGCAGCTACTGAACGACCGCTGGAAGCGACTACATCTCGCACATGTAATCTGAAGCACAAGACATTTTTAGAAACGCTGTCGCGCCGCAGCAGAGTAACGTGGCCACGGCCGGCTCCTCCCAGTCGCCCCGGTCCACGTGGGTGCTACCAGGTGAGATCCGTGTTTCCAGGGCTGCGCTCGTGTCCATTATGCTGAAGAGGACTGAAAAGAGATTCTGTTGAAGGCTCTGCAGGTGCGGTTGTAGCCGGATTAAAACGTGGTTAGGCCAGGCAGGTCCTTTTCTTGACCTCATCGATCAGATCAGCTCTGGATATATCAATCTGTGGACAGACAGGAAGGACAGTGTTAACCCTGCTTTATCTACAGTCGGTGCGGGTTGTAGTCATGTTTCTCAGGACTCAGACTGCAGGATTTATGGAGACAGAGCAACAAAACCGTACTCCCGCATTATTGAGCCCTCTTTAACAGTCAAGGCGCCGTCTACATTCAGACTGTACTGATAACGTCCTCGTCACGACGGGTCGGTAAGCAGAGGTTCTGGTAGGACAACCCCACCTGGAGCATGCTTAGGTACAGAAATGCCAGACTTAAAGAGCGCGATGAATTTCAGCAGCGCCGGACACTAAGGTCCAGTCCAAAGAAGCTCCAATGAATCACTGATCCTCTGTGTGCGGCTCACATGAGGAGGTGAAGACGTGAAGGAGACGACCACACGAGCCAGCCGTCACTGGCAGATTGAAGGAGGAGCCAACTCTCAGACGTCCCACCAGTAGCCGGAGAGGCTCGTCTGAGGGCAAGAGTGACGGGCCAGGGTCTACCGCCCCAGACAAGACCCCAGCTGCAGCCTCGGCAAGGACAACCCAGCACATAACCGGGGTAAGATCCCGGCAGGAAGCACGTACAAGGAACGACACAACCAAGAACGTCTGTACCGGGTATGACCGGAAGATGCAACGTCAAGGAGGCCGGAGAATGAAAGAGCAAAGATCCCGTGAGACTGATGAACTACCGCTGCATAACCAACCGGACATTGTGGTTGTTGGGATAGAAGTTGCATTCCCAAGCAACAGCAATATCAAACAGAAACACGAGGCTGGAACGCCACCAGGAGCACAAGGAAGACAAAGGATGTGGAAGGTGAACGTGACGGCAGTGATCAGAGGAGTCAGAGGCGTGTCCTCGCGGATGTGAGAGACAGTCCTGGGAGCCGCAACGGAACCGCGGCGGAGCATCGACGGAACCGTGGCGGAGCATCGACGGAGCAGCTACGGAACCGCGGAGGAGCATCGACGGAACATCGACGGAGCATCGACGCAGCATCGACGGAGCATCGACGCAGCATCGACGGAGCATCGACGCAGCATCGACGGAGCATCGACGCAGCATCGACGCAGCATCGACGGAGCATCGACGCAGCATCGACGGAGCATCGACGCAGCATCGACGGAGCATCGACGCAGCATCGACGGAGCATCGACGGAGCATCGACGGAGCATCGACGCAGCATCGACGCAGCATCGACGGAGCATCGACGCAGCATCGACGGAGCATCGACGCAGCATCGACGGAGCATCGACGCAGCATCGACGGAGCATCGACGGAGCATCGACGCAGCATCGACGGAGCATCGACGGAGCATCGACGGAACCGCGGAGGAGCATCGACGGAACATTGACGGAGCATCGATGCAGCAGCGACGGAACCACGGAGGAGCAGCAACGGAGCATCGACGGAACCCTCGAGCTCCCGGGCCTGAGCCTGAACAGGCCAACCCTCCACAGAGCTGCGGGGTACATTTGTGTTTTTATTTGACCAGGTGACTTTCTTCCAGCAGGAAATGAAAACGAAAACAAAATCGGACCTCTTCTCTGGTGGCCACCACGCGGAGTTTGACCACGCCGTCCTTCAGCTCCTGTTCTCCCAGTATGGCCACCAGGGGGATCCCAGACTCCTCACAGTGCTGCAGCTGGCTGAGCAGTTTGGGGTTCTTCTTGTACATGACCTCGGCCTGGACACACAAGCACAACACATGCACGCTCAGCCACCCGAGCGTCTCCCTTCACAAATGTCATTTTACAACAAACCACAATGCTGATTTTCATGAAACCAACTGAAACATTAAGATTCAACAGGGTATTTGAATGCAGCCCACTGGTGCCATTAAAATCTTCATTACATTTGTGGGTGTAGCACCACCTGCAGTCCAACTTTATTCTAATTCTGGTCATTTATTCATCTGGACTATGAAGCCGGCCGTGTCCGGATACACAGTCCAATATCCTGGAATACCTGTGGATTCATGAAGGAACTACTGTCCACAGCTGGTCAGAAGGACCCAGTTTAATAACAAAAGATGCAACAAACCGCTGTCCACAAAGACCTATTGGAAACACACATTCCCACCTTAATGCCAGCATTCCAGAGCTCGGTGACCAGCTTGAGCCTTTCTTCCAGCAGGTTCTTCTGAGCAGACGCCACCATGACCTGAACCTCCGTAGTACGAACCCTCTGTGCTGAGGCCTGAAACACCAGTAAAACACCATTACAGCCCGGACGACAGTCACCAGGTCCAGTTTTGGTTCTTGACGTTGCTTCACGGATAACAGCTGACGTATTACCTCGGCCTTCTGCTCCATGATAGAAAAGATCCTCTCAATGCCGATGCTGACCCCTACACATGGTACCTTCCTGCCCTTGGGGTCGAACATGCCCACCAGCCCGTCGTAACGCCCCCCTCCGGCTACACTCCCCACACTGACGCTTTCTTCTGTGTTGGCCCCATTTTGGCCATCGTTGGACGCCGGGGCCACACCAGCCTGAGTCAGCACCGCTTCATAAATGATGCCGGTGTAGTAGTCAAGACCTCGAGCCAGACTGAGGTCAAACACCACCTACATAGACGGGGACGGGGACGCCACAGAAACCCTTTAACAACAAAGACATCATTACTGTAGAAGGAAGAACAACCTGCAAAGGAAGACGTGTCTCACCTTGTCTGCGACCTGGAAGAGCTCCAGGTAGCTGAAGAGCAGCTTGATGTCTGACAGGCCAGCACAGGACAGCTTACTCTGAGACATCTTCTGGTCCTGCAGGAGGCGCTCTGCCAGAGCCATCCCACCTGCAACGCAGACGGCATCCTGCTCACACCAAACAGCACTTTACATAGACTATCATGTCCCGACCCAACGTCCTGTCCCGTCCTGTCCTCAGTCCCGAATCCCGTCCTGTCGTCGGTCCTGAGTCCTGTGTCTGGTCCCGAGTCCCGTCCTGACGTCAATCCCATCCTGTCATCAGTCATGAGTCCTGTCCTGTCCTCAGTCCTGAGTCCTGGGTCCGGTCCTGGGTCCCGGGTCCCGTCCTGTCTTTGAGTATACTCCCTTCTGTGTAACTTCATATTTTCCTTCATTTGTGTTTAGTATAAACAGAATTTTGAGGTGCAAAAGTAGATTTGTACACAAACTACGTCTCCAAATATGCAGTTTGTACCAGTGTCCAGCACTGTGACGCTGCCGCAAGTCTCACCCTTCATGCTGACGTACTCCCCAATCTGGTCGGCCGCCTCCTCTGACAAGCCCTTCTCATTCACCATCTCCTTCTTGACGTCCTCCCAGGACATCTGGAGCAGATATGACAGCGTGTGAGAATGACACAACTGCCTGAGAAAGACATCAGCGGAACAAAAAGAAGAAACGGTAAGTCTGGTCCCCATAACAGCAATAGACCCGAGGACTAAAAACAAACATTCAAAAGAAAGAAAAACAAGAACTCTGAATGCCATCACGTTGTTGACCCGACCGGGTCACAGGCTGAAGTGTGAGTGTCATGAGCTCTGCGAGAACGGTTCTGAGAAGACGATAAGTGCAGAGAAAACGACAGAACATCCACCCAAAAAAGATTTAAAAAACTGTTTAAAAATCTACAGGCATATATTTTTTATAATTCTGAAACAACGTCATCCGAGAGTGATGACAGCGTGAGTGAATCATTTATCATGTTGGTTCATCCTGTCACCCTGAACTGCAGGAGGATGGACGGCTGAATCCCTGACAGACATGTACAGCAGCGTTCTTCAAGCCAGGTCCTCACTGCACACGGTTCTGCATGTCTTAGGTGTTCCTCTGCTCCAACACACCTCATACATGCACAGAACATCCTCTGTGTGTTTGTTATTGCATAGTGAAGTAAACTTTGGTCAAATCAATACCGTCCAGTAGTGATTAAGGCTTCAAAACAGCCTTTTAATCACGGTAACTGGCTGCACCTGGAAAGGTTTTCCTGTCAAGGTGCCGTTGAAAAACGTTCTCTCTTCACCAAACGTCACTCATATATAACAGTATCCTTCGCCTGTGAATCGAAGGAACAAGTATCAGCACCAGCAGAGGCCAGTTCGGAGCTGAAAAGGTCAGTATTTATTTTCCATACCTTGTCTAGTTTGTCTACTGTTGAACAGATGGTGCGAAACTTGTCATCGGGGACTCCGCACACAGCAAACATCCCATCCAGGATGCGCCTGTCGTTGACCTGGAAATGAAGGCTGTGAATGCACGTGAAGTTTCCCGGCGGCACAATGTGGGACTGGGCCGACCCAAAGACTAACCTTGATGCAAAAGTCTCCAAGTTCCAGCTCACTCAGGATTTCATGAACGATCTTCAGACAGTCAGCATCTGGGATCATGGGGTCATACTGGCCCGCTATGTCAAAGTCCTGAAACACACACACACACACACACCAGCAGACACACCACACACACACCAGCACACACACTAAGACCAACACACACACACACACACACACACACACACACACACACACACAGATTAAACTAGTACCGTCAGCTGATTTGCTAGTGAATCAAACCAGGCCAGAACCTAAACGGTTACGGAACCTAAACGGTTACGGAACCTAAACGGCTACGGAACCTAAACGGCTACGGAACCTAAACGGCTACGGAACCTAAACGGCTACGGAACCTAAACGGCTAAGGAACCTAAACGGTTACGGAACCTAAACGGGTAAAGAACCTCAACGGGTAAAGAACCTCAACGGGTAAAGAACCTCAACGGGTAAAGAACCTAAACGGCTAAGGAACCTAAACGGTTACGGAACCTAAACGGTTACGGAACCTAAACGGCTAAGGAACCTAAACTGTTACGGAACCTAAACGGCTAAGGAACCTAAACGGGTAAAGAACCTAAAGGGTTATGGAACCTAAACGGGTAAAGAACCTAAACGGGTAAAGAACCTAAACGGGTAAAGAACCTAAACGGGTAAGGAACCTAAACGGCTACGGAACCTAAACGGCTACGGAACCTAAACGGCTACGGAACCTAACGGGTAAGAACCTAAACGGGTAAAGAACCTAAACGGCTACGGAACCTAAACGGTTACGGAACCTAAACAGCTAAGGAACCTAAACGGATAAGGAACCTAAACGGCTAAGGAACCTAAACGGGTTATGGAAACCTAAACGGGTAAAGAACCTAAACGGGTAAAGAACCTAAACGGTTATGGAACCTAAACGGGTAAAGAACCTAAACGGTAAAGAACCTAAACGGGTAGGTAAAGAACCTAAAGGTTATGGAACCTAAACGGGTTAAAGAAC
>CM026205.1:29574880-29595030 GCA_014839995.1 Xenentodon cancila
AATAGATTTGATTTGAAGGTATTCTAGAAATTGATTTCCTCCAATGCTATACTTCTGTACGAGGTGAGAGAAAGAAACCAGAGTGTTGTTTTCATAGATATGTTTAAGATGCGTAATGCCCTTAGTGATCCATGATGACAGATTTAATGGTTTCCTGTTCATCAAAAAATCCGGATTATTCCAAATAGGAGTGTATGTACTTAGTGATACCGCGGTATTAGTCATTTGGTGAAAGTCCCACCAGGCCGTCAGAGTTGAGGCAATGATTGGATTTTTGAAGCAGGGATGTCGGGTAATAGTGCGGCTTATAAATGGCAAATCAGAGATATTGATTCCTTTACAAAAAAATTGTTCTAGCCCTATCCAAGAACAATCTGATTCGTTTGGTTTAATCCATTTATAAACATACTGGAGTTTATTTGCGAGATAGTAGTGCTGGAAGTTTGGGGCCTCCAGACCACCATTTAATTTATTTTTTTGTAATGTTGATAGTTTAATTCTGGCCTTTTTACTTTTCCAATAATAATGTGTAATTATTGAATCTAAAGATTTGAACCAGAGGGTTGGAGGCTTGCTAGGAATCATTGAAAAGAGATAATTTACCATGGGAAGTATGGTCATTTTGACTGTAGCAATTCTACCAATAAGATTTATTGGTAAATTCATCCAACGTTTTAGATTTTCTTCAATCGTTTTCAGAAGTGGATTATAATTAAGGCCAATTAACTCTGACAGCTTAGGGGGAATGTTAATTCCCAGGTATTTGATGTTGCCGGTGGTGATTGAAAATGGTCCAGTGACAGTTGCCACATCCCAGCTGTTAGAGTTCAGTGGTAGTATGGTGGATTTAGACCAGTTAATAGTGTAGTCAGAGATCTTAGAGAAATGATTAATAAGGTTGACAGTGTCAGGAATTGATGATGATGGGTTTTGTAGATATAAGAGGATATCATCAGCATATAAGCTGATCTTATGGGTTGTATCTCCTATTCCGATTCCTGAAATTGTGCTGTCTTGTGTCTGTGTGATGTCTTAATCCCGCCTTCTCACTCTGATTGGATGTTTTAATCTAAAGACATTTGCAGCATGTAACCTACAGACGGGCCCTGGACCATCTTCATCCAGGCCTCCTTAAATAAATGACAACAAGGCAGCCTGGAGTTGCAGCCTGGGTTACCCTGGGGAGTTGAAACGGTGTGTTCTGACCTTTCACCTGGCCGCCGGTACACGGGGTCAGTTTTGTTAGTTGAACCAGACACGAAACAAAGCCGAGCCTGATTTTCATGATCTCACCCACCTTCTCTTACGAGCGGTGTGGGGGGCTGGAGAGAGCTACTCATGTTGAAAACCACCAAGATGTGTGGTTTTCTCTCTCGCCGAACAGACAAAATTGATGTAAAGAAAAACCTCGAAAATGAGACTGCTGCTGAAGCGCGTCCCGTTTTAATGAAACAGTCCAGCATGTGGCCCTTTGGTTGGCTCAACCCTGCATCCGGTAGTAAAAGAAGTGGCCACGTCTGCAGAAACCCGCGGTCGGTTCATCTGAAGCCACGCCATCCACGCCGGGACTTCGGTGGCGACGTGTCTGAGTCTCACAAGCTTTAGAGCGCGACTGTTTCATAGATTTCTAATCCGTAAATCCTGACTCGTATTCATGCTGTTTTACAAATGTTTTCACTCACTACATCAAGTGTTGATTCAACTCTGGAGTTTCCCTCTAAACATGACTCGTGCAATCACGTACACTTTTCAGTGAGCATCAGGAATTTACCACAGCATGGAGCTGATGGTTTAAGTTCCGGTTAATCGAACTATGTGGTCCTATTAAAAGGGTCCGGTGTGTTTGCTGAAGCAAGAATAATACTTCTGCTGTATTCCTACTTGTGTCTACGTGCAGAGTTCAAGAAGCTGTTCTTTTTGAGCGTGTCGATCAAGTGGCACACATCAGAGAAGCCAAACCTGGAAGAGACGCGTCCTCAGAAGGCTCCGAAGGACCCGCCGCTCTCGTTCCCGCCACACCGAGGCCATGGCCACTCTCCGCGCTCCGCGCCGCTTCCACCCCAGACCCCGTTTCCATCTGTCCGGCCACTTTTCTGCAGAGCAGTGGGGGGACCCAGCTCCCGGCACGCTCATCTGACGTGCTCCTCCTCGCCCTGCCAGGGCCAGCTTTTGTATCCGGCCTCCCCAGTGGTGGTCCTGCGCAAGATGTGTGAGGTGATTGGGTATGGCCGCCCGATCTATGAGCTGCACTACAGCCACACGGGCTCAGATGGATTTCTGCACTTCACCTATAAGGTGTGCATCCCCGGGACCACCACCACCGCCTTCAAGGGGCAGGTGATGATTTTGCCAGAGCCCAGTGCAAGTGCCATGTTTGGGGAGGCTGAGAGGGCCGCAGCCCAGCAGGTCCTGCAGAAGATCTACAGGCAGCGTGCAGACTGAAAGGCGGATTCGGTCCCGTTTGTCTGTTTGTGTTGTCACTGTTAAACTAAAAATGCAATCATACGTTCAACAAAAAATGATGGTAATTCTTATATATTTTGTTACTTTCTGCATGTTTTTATTAGAGTTGTAGTACATTTGTGTCTTATTTGGATTTAGGTAGTTTGTTTTATGCATGCCTTTTACTGTTGATGTGTTCTGAGTTCCTCATTTTAATTAAATGAGATTCAAAAAGAAAAACATGGTCATTTTTAAACATTGAGTTTCATTTAAAGCATCAATTTCAACTGTTGTCTCCTTCCCAAACTAACTCTGGACTCGGGTCTCGCTGGCCCGTAGACTTCCTCGCCCCCGGACTCGAGCTTCGCTCGCCCGTAGACTTCCTCGCCCCCGGACTCGGGTCTCGCTCGCCCCTAGACTTCCTTCACCCCCGGACTTGAGCTTCGCTCGCCCGTAGACTTCCTCGCCCCCGGACTCGGGTCTCGCTCGCCCCTAGACTTCCTTCGCCCCCGGACTTGAGCTTTGCTTGCCCGTAGACTTGCTCGTCCCCGGACTCGAGCTTCGCTCGCCCCTAGACTTCCTCGCCCCTGGACTCGAGCTTCGCTCGCCCCTAGACTTCCTTCGCCCCCGGACTTGAGCTTTGCTTGCCCGTAGACTTGCTCGTCCCCGGACTTCCTCGCCCCTAGACTTCCTCGCCCCCGGACTCGAGCTTCGCTCGCCCCTAGACTTCCTCGCCCCTGGACTCGAGCTTCTCTCGCCCCTAGACTTCCTCGCCCCCGGACTCGAGCTTCGCTCGCCCCTAGACTTCCTCGCCCCCGGACTCGAGCTTCGCTCGCCCCTAGACTTCCTCGCCCCCGGACTCGAGCTTCGCTCACCCCTAGACTTCCTCGCCCCCGGACTCTGGTCTCGCTCGACCCTAGACTTCCTCGCCCCCGGACTCTGGTCTCGCTCGACCCTAGACTTCCTCGCCCCCGGACTCGAGCTTCGCTCGCCCCTAGACTTCTTCGCCCCCGGACTCGGGTCTCGCTCGCCCCTAGACTTCCTCGCCCCCGGACTCGAGCTTCGCTCGCCCCTAGACTTCTTCGCCCCCGGACTCGGGTCTCTTGTAGAACCTGCGTTTTGCTCTTGAAACTGGCTCACAGGCGACATCGCAGCAAAGTGACAAACATTTGTCGCTGTAAATGTATTAAATGGAGTGTAAAACAACATTTAACCACCATTACCAGCAATTTAAATCAGCTGTTTACATGATCTTTCTTGAATGTTCTACACCGACTTTCTCTTAATTTGGAAAAAAAAGTCCTGTTTATTTTAGGCTCCGATCATAAAGGAACATCTGCATGAGGACCACATGTACAACTGGTGGTTCCGGGTTTAGAAGTATTCTAGTGAGATCTCCCAGGGCGCCACGGGCGGCAGATCCAGTAATCAATCATCTAAGCTGGTCTTGGCGTTTCCTGCAGGGAACATGGGTACAGCGAGTGACGTCCATCGCAGGACCAGGTTCTCCACATTAGGAAGCAGTGTACCCAGAGGCTTGTAATCTTTTATTTCAATAAAACTGATCCAGGTAGAAGCTGACCTTGTTCTGACTTGCAGCAGTTTCAAGAACTAGACCAGCGTGTTTGACATGACTTTATTTAACGTCTGCTCACCAGAGCAGCTATTGAACGACCGCTGGAAGCGACTACATCTCGCACATGTAATCTGAAGCACAAGACATTTTTAGAAACGCTGTCGCGCCGCAGCAGAGTAACGTGGCCACGGCCGGCTCCTCCCAGTCGCCCCGGTCCACGTGGGTGCTACCAGGTGAGATCCGTGTTTCCAGGGCTGCGCTCGTGTCCATTATGCTGAAGAGGACTGAAAAGAGATTCTGTTGAAGGCTCTGCAGGTGCGGTTGTAGCCGGATTAAAACGTGGTTAGGCCAGGCAGGTCCTTTTCTTGACCTCATCGATCAGATCAGCTCTGGATATATCAATCTGTGGACAGACAGGAAGGACAGTGTTAACCCTGCTTTATCTACAGTCGGTGCGGGTTGTAGTCATGTTTCTCAGGACTCAGACTGCAGGATTTATGGAGACAGAGCAACAAAACCGTACTCCCGCATTATTGAGCCCTCTTTAACAGTCAAGGCGCCGTCTACATTCAGACTGTACTGATAACGTCCTCGTCACGACGGGTCGGTAAGCAGAGGTTCTGGTAGGACAACCCCACCTGGAGCATGCTTAGGTACAGAAATGCCAGACTTAAAGAGCGCGATGAATTTCAGCAGCGCCGGACACTAAGGTCCAGTCCAAAGAAGCTCCAATGAATCACTGATCCTCTGTGTGCGGCTCACATGAGGAGGTGAAGACGTGAAGGAGACGACCACACGAGCCAGCCGTCACTGGCAGATTGAAGGAGGAGCCAACTCTCAGACGTCCCACCAGTAGCCGGAGAGGCTCGTCTGAAGGACAGCACGAAGGCACGAATCAGAGCTGCACAAGAGCGGAGACGCGAGGGCAAGAGTGACGGGCCAGGGTCTACCGCCCCAGACAAGACCCCAGCTGCAGCCTCGGCAAGGACAACCCAGCACATAACCGGGGTAAGATCCCGGCAGGAAGCACGTACAAGGAACGACACAACCAAGAACGTCTGTACCGGGTATGACCGGAAGATGCAACGTCAAGGAGGCCGGAGAATGAAAGAGCAAAGATCCTGTGAGACTGATGAACTACCGCTGCATAACCAACCGGACATTGTGGTTGTTGGGATAGAAGTTGCATTCCCAAGCAACAGCAATATCAAACAGAAACACGAGGCTGGAACGCCACCAGGAGCACAAGGAAGACAAAGGATGTGGAAGGTGAACGTGACGGCAGTGATCAGAGGAGTCAGAGGCGTGTCCTCGCGGATGTGAGAGACAGTCCTGGGAGCCGCAACGGAACTGCGGCGGAGCATCGACGGAGCAGCCATGGAACCGCGGAGGAGCAGCGACGGAACATCAACAGAGCATCGATGCAGCATCAACGGAACCGCGGAGGAGCATCGACGGAGCATCGATGCAGCAGCGACGGAACCACGGAGGAGCAGCAACGGAGCATCGACGGAGCCGCAACGGAGCATCGACGGAACCCTCGAGCTCCCGGGCCTGAGCCTGAACAGGCCAACCCTCCACAGAGCTGCGGGGTACATTTGTGTTTTTATTTGACCAGGTGACTTTCTTCCAGCAGGAAATGAAAACGAAAACAAAATCGGACCTCTTCTCTGGTGGCCACCACGCGGAGTTTGACCACGCCGTCCTTCAGCTCCTGTTCTCCCAGTATGGCCACCAGGGGGATCCCAGACTCCTCACAGTGCTGCAGCTGGCTGAGCAGTTTGGGGTTCTTCTTGTACATGACCTCGGCCTGGACACACAAGCACAACACATGCACGCTCAGCCACCCGAGCGTCTCCCTTCACAAATGTCATTTTACAACAAACCACAATGCTGATTTTCATGAAACCAACTGAAACATTAAGATTCAACAGGGTATTTGAATGCAGCCCACTGGTGCCATTAAAATCTTCATTACATTTGTGGGTGTAGCACCACCTGCAGTCCAACTTTATTCTAATTCTGGTCATTTATTCATCTGGACTATGAAGCCGGCCGTGTCCGGATACACAGTCCAATATCCTGGAATACCTGTGGATTCATGAAGGAACTACTGTCCACAGCTGGTCAGAAGGACCCAGTTTAATAACAAAAGATGCAACAAACCGCTGTCCACAAAGACCTATTGGAAACACACATTCCCACCTTAATGCCAGCATTCCAGAGCTCGGTGACCAGCTTGAGCCTTTCTTCCAGCAGGTTCTTCTGAGCAGACGCCACCATGACCTGAACCTCCGTAGTACGAACCCTCTGTGCTGAGGCCTGAAACACCAGTAAAACACCATTACAGCCCGGACGACAGTCACCAGGTCCAGTTTTGGTTCTTGACGTCGCTTCACGGATAACAGCTGACGTATTACCTCGGCCTTCTGCTCCATGATAGAAAAGATCCTCTCAATGCCGATGCTGACCCCTACACATGGTACCTTCCTGCCCTTGGGGTCGAACATGCCCACCAGCCCGTCGTAACGCCCCCCCTCCGGCTACACTCCCCACACTGACGCTTTCTTCTGTGTTGGCCCCATTTTGGCCATCGTTGGACGCCGGGGCCACACCAGCCTGAGTCAGCACCGCTTCATAAATGATGCCGGTGTAGTAGTCAAGACCTCGAGCCAGACTGAGGTCAAACACCACCTACATAGACGGGGACGGGGACGCCACAGAAACCCTTTAACAACAAAGACATCATTACTGTAGAAGGAAGAACAACCTGCAAAGGAAGACGTGTCTCACCTTGTCTGCGACCTGGAAGAGCTCCAGGTAGCTGAAGAGCAGCTTGATGTCTGACAGGCCAGCACAGGACAGCTTACTCTGAGACATCTTCTGGTCCTGCAGGAGGCGCTCTGCCAGAGCCATCCCACCTGCAACGCAGACGGCATCCTGCTCACACCAAACAGCACTTTACATAGACTATCATGTCCCGACCCAACGTCCTGTCCCGTCCTGTCCTCAGTCCCGAATCCCGTCCTGTCGTCGGTCCTGAGTCCTGTGTCTGGTCCCGAGTCCCGTCCTGACGTCAATCCCATCCTGTCATCAGTCATGAGTCCTGTCCTGTCCTCAGTCCTGAGTCCTGGGTCCGGTCCTGAGTCCCCAGTCCCGTCCTGACGTCAGGCCTGAGTCCTGTCCAGTCCTGAGTCCTGGGTCCGGTCCTGAGTCCCCAGTCCCGTCCTGACGTCAGGCCTGAGTCCTGTGTCCCGTCCTGACGTCGCTCCCGTCCTGTCCTGATTCCTGTCCTGAGTCCTGGATCTGGTCCCGGGTCCCGTCCTCCGTCCCGGGTCCCGTCCTCCGTCCTGGGTCCCGTCCTGGGTCCCGTCCTCCGTCCCGGGTCCCGTCCTCCGTCCCGGGTCCCGTCCTCTGTCCCGGGTCCCGTCCTCCATCCTGGGTCCCGGGTCCCGTCCTCCGCCCTGGGTCCCGGGTCCCGTCCTGGGTCCCGGGTCCCGCCCTGGGTCCCGGGTCCCGTCCTGGGTCCCGGGTCCCGTCCTGGGTCCCGGGTCCCGTCCTGTCTTTGAGTATACTCCCTTCTGTGTAACTTCATATTTTCCTTCATTTGTGTTTAGTATAAACAGAATTTTGAGGTGCAAAAGTAGATTTGTACACAAACTACGTCTCCAAATATGCAGTTTGTACCAGTGTCCAGCACTGTGACGCTGCCGCAAGTCTCACCCTTCATGCTGACGTACTCCCCAATCTGGTCGGCCGCCTCCTCTGACAAGCCCTTCTCATTCACCATCTCCTTCTTGACGTCCTCCCAGGACATCTGGAGCAGATATGACAGCGTGTGAGAATGACACAACTGCCTGAGAAAGACATCAGCGGAACAAAAAGAAGAAACGGTAAGTCTGGTCCCCATAACAGCAATAGACCCGAGGACTAAAAACAAAACATTCAAAAGAAAGAAAAACAAGAACTCTGAATGCCAGCACTTTGTTGACCCGACCGGGTCACAGGCTGAAGTGTGAGTGTCATGAGCTCTGCGAGAACGGTTCTGAGAAGACGATAAGTGCAGAGAAAACGACAGAACATCCACCCAAAAAAGATTTAAAAAACTGTTTAAAAATCTACAGGCATATATTTTTTATAATTCTGAAACAACGTCATCCGAGAGTGATGACAGCGTGAGTGAATCATTTATCATGTTGGTTCATCCTGTCACCCTGAACTGCAGGAGGATGGACGGCTGAATCCCTGACAGACATGTACAGCAGCGTTCTTCAAGCCAGGTCCTCACTGCACACGGTTCTGCATGTCTTAGGTGTTCCTCTGCTCCAACACACCTCATACATGCACAGAACATCCTCTGTGTGTTTGTTATTGCATAGTGAAGTAAACTTTGGTCAAATCAATACCGTCCAGTAGTGATTAAGGCTTCAAAACAGCCTTTTAATCACGGTAACTGGCTGCACCTGGAAAGGTTTTCCTGTCAAGGTGCCGTTGAAAAACGTTCTCTCTTCACCAAACGTCACTCATATATAACAGTATCCTTCGCCTGTGAATCGAAGGAACAAGTATCAGCACCAGCAGAGGCCCGTTCGGAGCTGAAAAGGTCAGTATTTATTTTCCATACCTTGTCTAGTTTGTCTACTGTTGAACAGATGGTGCGAAACTTGTCATCGGGGACTCCGCACACAGCAAACATCCCATCCAGGATGCGCCTGTCGTTGACCTGGAAATGAAGGCTGTGAATGCACGTGAAGTTTCCCGGCGGCACAATGTGGGACTGGGACCAAAGACTAACCTTGATGCAAAAGTCTCCAAGTTCCAGCTCACTCAGGATTTCATGAACGATCTTCAGACAGTCAGCATCTGGGATCATGGGGTCATACTGGCCCGCTATGTCAAAGTCCTGAAACACACACACACACACACACACACACCAGACACACACACACACACACACACACCAGACACACACACACACCAGACACACACACACACCGACACACCGGCACACACACACACACACACACACACCAGACACACACACACACACACACACACACACACAAGACACACATGACACACACACAACATGACACACACACACATGACACACAAGACACACACACATGACACACAAGACACACACACACACACAAGACACACACACACACACACGACACACACACGACACACACACACACACAAGACACACACACACACACACGACACACACAACACACAACAAGACACACACACACACACACACACACACACACAAGACACACACACACACACACACAAGACACACACACACACACACACACACACACACACACACACACACACACACACCACACACACACACGACACACACACACAAGACACACACACACACACACAAGACACACACACACACACACACACACAAGACACACACACACACACAAGACACACACACACACACACACAAGACACACACACACACACACACAAGACACACACACACACACACACACACACAACACCACACACACACACACACACACACACACACACACACACACACACACACACACACACACACACACACACACACACACACACACACACACACACACACACACACACACACACACACACACACAGATTAAACTAGTACCGTCAGCTGATTTGCTAGTGAATCAAACCAGGCCAGAACCTAAACGGCTACGGAACCTAAACGGCTACGGAACCTAAACGGCTACGGAACCTAAATGGCTACGGAACCTAAATGGCTACGGAACCTAAACGGCTACGGAACCTAAACGGCTACGGAACCTAAACGGCTACGGAACCTAAACGGTTACGGAACCTAAACGGTTACGGAACCTAAACGGCTAAGGAACCTAAACGGTTACGGAACCTAAACGGCTACGGAACCTAAACGGCTAAGGAACCTAAACGGCTAAGGAACCGAAACGGCTAAGGAACCTAAACGGCTACGGAACCTAAACGGCTACGGAACCTAAATGGCTACGGAACCTAAATGGCTACGGAACCTAAACGGCTACGGAACCTAAACGGCTACGGAACCTAAACGGCTAAGGAACCTAAACGGTTACGGAACCTAAACGGCTAAGGAACCTAAACGGTTACGGAACCTAAACGGCTACGGAACCTAAACGGCTAAGGAACCTAAACGGCTAAGGAACCGAAACGGCTAAGGAACCTAAACGGTTACGGAACCTAAACGGCTACGGAACCTAAACGGTTACGGAACCTAAACGGGTAAAGAACCTAAAGGGGTAAAGAACCTCAACGGGTAAAGAACCTAAAGGGTTATGGAACCTAAACGGGTAAAGAACCTAAAGGGGTAAAGAACCTAAACGGGTAAAGAATCTAAACGGTTACGGAACCTAAACGGTTACGGAACCTAAATGGCTAAGGAACCTAAACGGTTACGGAACCTAAACGGCTAAGGAACCTAAACGGGTAAAGAACCTAAAGGGTTATGGAACCTAAACGGGTAAAGAACCTAAACGGGTAAAGAACCTAAACGGTTATGGAACCTAAACGGGTAAAGAACCTAAACGGTTATGGAACCTAAACGGGTAAAGAACCTAAACGGTTATGGAACCTAAACGGGTAAAGAACCTGGGAATAACCTTCTGCAGACACGTGCACGTGTGCCGCTGGAGACTTACACACTGATAAAATTCTCGGTAGCGTCCACGAGTCATGGCGGGGTTATCGCGTCGATACACCTTAGCGATGTGGTAGCGCTTGATGTTGGTGATCTTGTTCATGGCCAGGTAGCGTGCAAAGGGCACCTGAAACGGGCGGTCAAGGACAACACGATGGCGGGGTGGGGGCAGTCAGGGGGCATCAGGGCGGGTCAAGGATACAGTCAGGTCATATCTGAGCGACAGCAGCTCCCCTCCTTGGTCCTTGAGGTCGTAGATGAGCTTGGAGTCCTCGCCATACTTCCCCGTCAACGTTTCCTACACCAGCAGAGACATTTCACTTCACCCTCTGAATGGCAGCTCAAGCTCACCTGCAGCCGAGTGAAAATGTACCTTTAGTTCAAACACCGGCGTGTCGATGGTCTCCGCTCCGTGGCGTTTAAAGCAACTGATGATGGTGTTGAAGACTCTCTCTCTGATGGCCATCTGCTTGGGGTTGTAGTCTCTTGTCCCCTGTCAAACAAACATATTCGTCTTATTTGCATGTAGCTTTCGCTGACTGAGTTCTTTCAGCAGCAGGATGTCCGGTCCGCAGTCCTCTCCTCCGATGCCAGTTCATGTATTTGTACTTCAAAGATAAATCAGGAAAGGGGACAGGAATTCTATTTCGGACTCCGTGTACCCAGGATAGTTTTGTTTTTGTGCACGTGTGATTTTGTCTCAACTTCATTTATGAATATACATCCGTGTCTCCATTCAGAGCAGCAACAGAAACCGGCGGGGACGGTAACGCCGTTCCTGCTGCAGTGGTGCAGTTGGCGCTTACATGCTGGCTTCACAGAGCTGCTTTCTGGAAAAGTGTCAGATCTGATCACCTCTGCTGTCTGCCTGCTGAGGCGTGACGAAGGAGAGACCGCTGTAGGACGCCCCCGTTCCGTAACCGAGGGAGAACATAACAACTTCCTGATCACGCTGTACGCCTAACAATCGTAGTCATGAGAACAGAGCCGCACTTCACTCCGGGGACGACCAGGGCTCGTCCTGGAAACCCGCTCACAAATGAAATAGCAGCCGGCGGGCAGGAGGAAGACCCGGACGCTTCTGGCCGGCGGGCAGGAGGAGGACCCGGACGCTTCCGGCCGGCGGGCAGGAGGAGGACCCGGACGCTTCCGGCCGGCGGGCAGGAGGAGGACCCGGACGCTTCCGGCCGGCGGGCAGGAGGAGGACCCGGACGCTTCCGGCCGGCGGGCAGGAGGAGGACCCGGACGCTTCCGGCCGGCGGGCAGGAGGAGGACCCGGACGCTTCCGGCCGGCGGGCAGGAGGAGGACCCGGACGCTTCCGGCCGGCGGGCAGGAGGAGGACTCGGACGCTTCCGGCCGGCGGGCAGGAGGAGGACCCGGACGCTTCCGGCCGGTATGAAGAAAGCTGAGCACATCTTCTCCTCCGCTGTTTTTATTTGGACCATTATTAACCAACGAACGTCATTGAGCGCTTTCGTCTCGTGTCGCACACATGGCAGGTCACACTTCGCTTCCCAAATGCCGGTTTCGTGTTTATAAGGACACACATGTCCAGGGTTTTCCTCTCTTCCTTGAGCCAGTATGTAAAGGCCAATGGAGTAAAATCGGCGGCCCACTTTTACTAAGTTTAAAACAGAACGCCGGTATGTAAGTGGCTTCTGTCCGACTGATGGGAGAAAGTAAATACACCGGGATTTTACATGTTTTCCTTGTCCAGGGAAAAAAGACAGCAGAACATGGCATTAACAGAACTCTTTAGAGCCGAGCTCTTTGTGTTGTCAAAGCTGTGTCCGTGGGAACACAGCAGCTCTGGGGTCTTACCTTTGCCGTTTTGAGGACAAACTGGTGTTTGCCATCATCTCCTCCCAACTGAGCCTTCAGCTCGAGCAGTTTGGCAACCTCTCCATCAATCTAGAACACACACCAACACAGAACACGTGTACTTCAGCTTGTACAAGGACGTGGACAGGAACCTGACGTCCTGAATCACTGGAGAATTTCTGCCACACTCGTGCCGACAGACCTACCTGAGCCACGGTGATCCCAGTCACGGCACGCACAGACCGCACACATGTCGGAGTCCGACGGGTCACCAGACCAGAGCAGGCGCGAGGAACAGTCAGGGCCAGCATGGTCATCCAGCAGCAGGGACCAGAATAGGTGAGGCGATTAAAAAACCCAAAGTCAAAAAAAATCAGATGAGCAAAGTTCAGGAGTGCACCGTGGGCGCAGCGACAGAAATCCAACGGGTTTTGTCCAGTTCCATCCACAGCAGCCAATCACGTCAGTCCACAGATGGCGAAGCATCGAGTGATTTGTGCAGCGTCATCCAGCAGGGAAAAGGTTGAATGGCCCAGCGAGGTAGACGTGACGATGAAGGGCAAGTCAAGACGTCGTCCGGGATGGAGCAGGAAGAACAGGAGAAAAGTGGTAAGCAACCCTAGCACTAGGGGAGGGCGGGGCATGACGCATCATCATCATCACCACAGCGTGGAGGACAGAACACGAGATGCATCAAGTCAATCAAACAGCCAGGCCAACACAGATCACACAGGTGGTGTTTCCATCAGCTCCTGATCTAAACAGAACCCGGGAATCTGCAAATGGAAACACCTCTAACTCACAAAACGTTCATATCCAAAAACCCCTCTACATCTTCACAGGGTGGTTTTTCAGTCGGGTCGATAACCCAGTTTATTGCAAACGTGTCGTGGAAATGTTCTTTTGCTCGTTTGCACATCTCTGGCAGCGCTGGATGTGACGTAGGCGGTCGATCTAAAGTGGCCACAATCTAGTTTCCAGCTGCTTTTAATTAATTAAATACGATCATTAATACAATGAAGTCGTGTTATAACACGGGTGACCCTCAAAGTAAGACTGTTGATGGGACAGGTCCACTTGTCGGCCCCTTCTGTGCAGCTTTAAAGGAACCTGGACCCGTGTTTGGGAGTTAAGTTCTAGTGAGAGCAGGCCAACGCAACTGCCCGGCTGACTCCATGAATGAACCTTCTAATCGGAAATACGCCTGCTGCCGTTCACTCCTGACTACATAAAGATGGATTATATTTTCAGATGAAGATAGTTACAGCTGGATGAGCTGCCATGTCAACGTGAATACAACATAATGGTATCCAGGCAAAACATCAGCGATACCACATATACTGGGGGAACTGCCCATCAACCCTCTTCATGAGGCATTTGGACACTTGCTTCTGACCATGTGGACAAAGAGACAAGTTCCACAAAACAGAGCCGCGGCTGTCTGGACGTTCCAGCTACTGGACACCTTCCCCGCGGGTTAACCGCCGGCCGTCCTCTATTCAGCGAGCCCAGACGACCCGGTTTCTCTCCCCCCGACGTCCCGTTTTCCCTCCCCCCGACGTCCCGGGTTCTCTCCCCCCGACGTCCCGTTTTCCCTCCCCCCGACGTCCCGGGTTCTCTCCCCCCGACGACCCGGTTTTCCTCCTCCTAAACGAAACCTCATGACGTAAACGACTCGCTCCCCGCCGCGCGCACAGATGTAAACGTCACACTGACCTGCTCTTTGCTCGCCTTCTCGGATTTCAACTTCCGGACGACTTCCCCTTGGAGCTTAATGGCCTCTTGTAGCTGCGCCTTGTCCTCCATGACTCCGCATTAAGGTTTGAGGGTGTTGATCCGAGCGCCCGGCCTGTTACCCCGCAGCATGAACGAGCACAGACGCAGCGGAAACAGGAAACGGAAATACACCCGACTTCCGCGTTGTATCTTCACACTAAAAGCTCGTGGCTGTTTGGACCGTCCGACTCCGCCACGCGAGTCACGGTGCGAGAACATGTACAAACCAGGGAAGGGTGTTAGTGAGGGTCACTGGTCACGTGGGCGCGCGCGCCACTCTGAGCCTTGTGAGACCAGGTGATGTTCGGAGTCTTCTGGCGTCTCCAACTTCAACCTCGTTCCTCGTAAACGTTGTGGTGCTGATGCTGTGTTTTTAAAGTCGGCGGCGGGCTGTGGCCTGCAGCTCCCCGTGAACATGCTGCTGTGAACAGAGCGATCCTGTACCGCATCCCTGCTGTACTTTCACATAGCAGTTAACAGGAGTTCATAGTAGCCAGGAAACTGACCTCTCCAACATATAGGCAACAACACGTATCCTTCAGTGTTAGACACTTGATGTTTGAGATTTATTGTCGGGTAGACATGTATGGATGTTCGCTGCAGGGAGTTCTTCCTTCGTCTTTGTGGTGACCTCGGGTTGTTAAACCGACCACCACCCTCACATCCACCGCTGTCGGGTCACCACCAGAGACGAACCCGACCACAGCGCAGCAGCTGGATGGTTACCATGAAATGGTAAAAAAACCCACCATGAAACCCAAATTAGCTCAAATTTAAGTGTGGGTTGAGTTTAGATTAAACTCAGTACTGAAAAGGGAGGTACTGCGTCTAAGTAGTAGTTTAAGAAATGTTATTTAACGCCTTACTAAACTGTGTCAAGTTGGGGAAAATATCATAAAATGACTTCTGTCTCTTTTAGGTCACACAATGGAAAGAGTTAAGAAAACCTCTGACGTGATCTGTAGAAACTCCATGTAGGACTTTAAACTCTAAATAGAAACAAATATGTTCCTGTTCCAACCGGGTTCCAGCCGAGTACACATTCAAAGTCCACATCTGTGGAGCGAGCACACGCGTCTGCGGTTCTTCAGTGAGTACCATTCTGTCTTCCTTTTGCAGCTCAGTTTTTCAGTGTTTTCCAGAGACGTCTGGTGCGTTTCTGCAGAAGAAATGAGCACGAGGTCTCAAACAATCCACCAGAGTGAACAGAAAAGTATTTAGCAGCTGTTTTGTGAATGATTCAACGTGCAGACTAATGAGTGAAGACAAAACGTGTTAGTCAGTGAACGCCACCGGGGGAGTCCGCTGCTTGACTCACCTGGACTGACCGGTCCGACCCGCTGGGTGAGAGGAGGGCTTTGCCAGTTCAGAAGTGGACTTCATTTCACGTTAGGTGCATGTGAGATAATCATCGTTTGGTGTACAGCACTTACGGTTGTAAAACGTCAAATATTAACAGTTAATGGTTCTGTACACCACTTTATTACACTGTCACGTTCTTGCCCTGTATTTTATCGACGACGTGTTAGTGGCGGCGTGCTGGCGCGCTGGTTAACCGGCGCCTGGAGGTCCCGGTGTAACGTCAGCTCTGTTTCTCTTCTGTTCCCGCGTGGAAGTGGCGTGCTCGCGTGGGTTTCCCCCCAAAGACATCCACTTGGACTGAGTTGAGGTCGTCTCCGTGGCCTGCGGTGAACGGCACTCTTCAGGGAATCGTGTTTATCTGATGGCAGCTCAAACAGCCTCCAGCAGACCTCGTGACCCTGATGAAGCTACTGTAACAACAGCTGGATGGTTTGATGTTGCAGCTGTAATAAAAGACCGTCAGCACTGCAGTTGACCTCTGTGCTCTGGTTCAGTCCTCATTTAGCTCAGTAGTTCCCCTCTAATCTTTAGTTGTCCGTGTTCTGTTGACTTCACCTTCAGCTGCAGCAAGTAAACATCCGTGAAAATGATCTCCAACCTCGGGCTAGTACAGTGAGCCCTCGCACATCAATCAGCCTAGTACGCATGTGAGTGGACTGTGGGAGGAAGCCGGAGTACCTGGAGGGAACCCACGCAAGCACGGGGAGAACATGCAAGCTCCACACAGTTACCCCCGCAAGGCCGGGGAATCGCACCAGGAACCTTCTTGCTGTGAGGCAGCAGTGCTTTTGTCATGTGTAGGAGGTCTGTGGAGAGTTTTGTACTGAACGGTTTGCAAGTTAGTATTTGTAGACATAAAATACATATTTCACAGGGTTTATTAGCAGAATTCAGCATCAGGACCAATAGAGAGATAATTAACATGTTTAACACGTTTCCTTTATGTGACTGAGACCGTTTCTTCCCAGAGTCCAGTCATCATGGAGCTGTCCCCCCCCCCCTCCCGGCCTGGAAGCAGAACACGCAACACTCTTCTCCACCGGTGCTCTCCATTTCCTGCATGAGCTCATCTCCACATTCGATGACGAGGTGGATCAGGTACGTTACATCCAAAGCCTCATTACTACATGTAGACGTGCACTGATTGTAATGCTCATGTCCGGTTATGAGTTATGATTTTCCTACACACATGTTCTGCCAATCCCAAGTTTCTCCCCGAGAACATTAATTAACTATCAGCAGAACTTGAGTGTGCGTGCGTGCGTGCGTGCGTGCGTGCGTGCGTGCGTGCGTGCGTGCGTGCGTGCGTGCGTGCGTGCGTGCAAGCCCATCAGTCCGTGCATGGATAAGCTAATCCATTTACCTCCGTCTTTCCTCAGATCCTGGAGTTGAGAGTGTCCAGAAAGGTCCACCTGGATCTTTCAGGTGACCTGCCAGATTTCCTGGAAAGCACCGCTCATATCAGGACGGACCCTACTTGGAAGGTGCTCCCCGTCCCCCAGAGGCTCCGGAGAAGACACGTAGATATTGGAGATATGGCCCCTTGTGACACTCAGCGCTTCATTAAGTCCCTGCAGTCCTCAGCACAAGGAATACAGGTGCATCACATTTACTTTGTTGTATCACTCCCCCAAAAGTGCACAAATATACATAATTATGCAAACAGCAACTTGCCAGGGTCAGAGGGAAAACATTAGGATAGCCAGGAAGTTCGTGGGAGGGTGTGTAGTGGATTTTCTCAACGTCCAATTATTTAACTATTACCTTAACAATAAACCTTAAATCTATAGTAGTAAATTACTGATGAGAAGTTTCCACGGAGCAATAATGAGACAGAAACAGCTGGCGTCCAAGTCTTAATGCTGGTTTATTGTAGAGTTACAACAGCACCATGCATGAGAAGTAGCCCGGGCTAAGTCTGAAGATGTACAAAATACCCTCTTCTTTTATACTGTTTTTGGGGCTTGGGGACACGCCCCTGGGCCCCTTTTCTTCTTTGTTCTGTCTTCTTTGATTTACTTCCATTAAGTGTTATCTATCCTTCTTACCGGAGTCTGGTCTGATCCTTCTGGGTTTTTTTTTTTAACATACACACGGCCCTTCCTCTACCTAGAGGGGTAGTCCTTACACATGATGCCCCTTGTTTCCTACATTACCCAGATCATAAGATGTTGGTACACTTCTCCCTTCTGCCTTACTTCTGAGTCCTACAGGCCAGCTATCAGTGTGTACACACATCAAGGGCATCATACCCACACCTGTTCATCAAAGGCATTGCCTCAACGCCTTATCTGCCCCTGTTATATAGCAATAATTTTGTTGTGACAGGTTAATGAGGCAGCTGGCTCTCTGGGTCCCTACAAGTATCTCTGCTTCCAGTATCTTTCCTTCCGCGGGCTTTCCTCCTTTCATCATTACAAATAAGCTTACATGTTGCGTTACAGTTCTCATGGCAAGTATAAATTCAGTGTTTAGACATCATTCAGTGATTAGACACCAACCAGTTACTACAGGTGCAGGTGTTTGAGTTACTGTAACTGACCCTAAGATGAACTGATGTACGAGATTAAATTGGGTTTAGAGCTGGGCTCTGGGAACTTAGTCTGCACTTATTGCTCCTCCAGCAAACTTCCCTCACTTGCCTTTAGAAACTGATGAATTCTTCAAATTATGTTCGTGATTTGTGGGTCACGGTGAGGACGACGGAGGAAAGAGGACACATGGAAGCACAAATGGGACCAACGAAACTGCCCTTGTCTCTTCTTTTTCACCGTTTAGTCTGTCTGTTCACCTTGTCTGCGTCTCGCCGACATGCCATCAGTCCCAATGTCTTCTGGAAACCCGTTGCACTCAGGCTTCTGCTATAGCATGAAATCAGGAGGAAGATCTCCGATCACCTCGATCAAACACGTGAGGTCAGCCAGGATGACTGCACGGTAAACGGTTGGAGCCGTGTTCCGGCACATCCGTACCCAGCTTCCACTCATCCTTCCTTTTCCATGTTCCTTTACTATGATTAAAAAAAGACTGATCTTGAGGGCCAACTTGCATTTCCTCGCCTTAGATGATCGCTAGACGTGCTCTTTTGACTCTGTTGTGAATTTCCAGTGTTCAGATTTGAATCTTTATCTGTGCTGAGGGAGAAGCTGCCATTACCGGCGGGACGAATACCGAGCCAGCCTCAGGTGGAAGTTACCAGGAGGCTAGACAATGTTTTGGCTCATGTGCGGGGTGATCGGTTATCGCTCGGTCTCTAGTGCCGCCGGCCACCGTGAAGAGCTGCTACCAAGCCTGAAGACTCCCGTTCAAAAACAAAACGGACTAATTCTGGGTCGACGGCTTCATGGCCTCAGTTCGGTTTCCTGTCGCGCTGCTCGTGGAGCCACTCGTTTGAAACCCTCTCCTTGTTCTCTCAGGTTGACTTTGATGATGGGAACTGCCCAACATTTCACAACCAGATTAAAGGCATTCACAATGTCGTCCAGGCAGTGAACAGCCAGATCCCCGGTGAGTGCCGTACTTCGTTTCCCAACCCTGGTCCTCCGGGGCCGGTGTCCTGCAGGTCTTACACGTTTCCCTGCTTCAACGCGGCTGCGTGACTACCAGACTCGTCCAGACCGTGATGACACGCTGATGCTGAGCGTTTATTGGAACCAGGTGTTTTGAAGCAGGGAAACATCTGAAACATGCAGGGTTGTGGTACTGGAGCACCGGGGTTGCTGTACTTCAGCTCAGAGTAGAGGACAGCCGTTTGTTCATGAATCTTGCGGTTCTTTTGTCTCCTGTCGTGTGAGGACAGATGTTCCACACATATCTCAGGCTCCGGTGCTGATGCTGCGTCCTCGGGCCTGGAACATGGTGGAACACAACATGATGGTAACAAGCTCCCCTGCTTAGCTTCAATCACTTTATTTTTCACTTGATTCAATTCAGTTTAATAAAAGTTGATTTTACGGTTTCGAGGTTTGAGTGTATATCTCTATTAATAAATGTGTCATGCCAACAAACTCAGTCGATTAGACCAGTGGTCCCCAACCCTGGACCTCAGGGCCCAGTGTGCTGCATGTTTTAGGTGCTTAGCATCATTAATATTAGTTAGCAAAAACTCCAAACCCTCCAAAACTTCCAAAACTCCAAAACTTCCAAAACTCCAAACCCTCTAATGCCTCAAACCCTTCAATACTTCCAAAACTCCAAACCCTCCAAAACTTCCAAAACTCCAAACCCTCCAAAACTTCCAATACTCCAAACCCTCCAATACTCCAAAACTCCAAACCCTCCAAAACTTCCAATACTCCAAACCCTCCAAAACTTCCAAACTCCAAAACTTCAATACCTCCAAACCTCCAAACCTCCAAACAACTCCAAAACCTCCAAAACTCCAAAACTCCAATACTCCAAAACTCCAATACTCCAAACCTCCAATACTCCAAAACCTCCATACTCCAAAACCTCCAAACTCCAAACCCTCCAATACCTCCAAAACTCCA